>OZ005655.1:200759906-201359906 GCA_963930645.1 Salticus scenicus | reverse complement strand
TGTGAGTATGTGTATAGTATGAGCGAAGTGAAATGTAGAGTTCGTATTAAATAAAAACTTAAACTCGTTTTAATTAAAGGTGAAAAAGTTGAACCTCAATTTATTTTATAACAGGTATATTTTTTTTATCTACAAAAACTGAATTTACAGTAATGCCATTGGATGTACAATATTTTTCGTTAATCCTTGAGGAATATACACAAACAAATTCGAAGGTTTTCCAACCCTGGAACACGCAACATATAATTGGCCGTGAGAAAAGCACGGATTTTCTAAATCTAAGTCACAAATTAGGACCCCTTTGGTGACTTTAAATATTTTAAGCCATTTTTGCGATGAATTGAAATGGCTATCTCAATTGTGGATCTAAAGATCTTGGCGAGAAGCGTCGGAGCTACTTCGGTGCCAAATTTCAAATTTTGCCAAAGGGACCCGATACTAAAGGTGTTCCATACAAAAAATAAATAAATAAAATATCAGTGACATACACACGCACAAAAGTATGGGACCCTATTGGTGACTTTAAATATTTTAAGCCATTTTTGCGATGAATTTAAATGGCTATCTCAATTATGGAACTAAAGATCTTGGCGAGAAGCGTCCGAGCTACTTCGGTGCCAAATTTCAAATTTTGCCAAGGGGATCCGATACTAAAAGTATTCCATACAAAAAATAAATAAATAAAATATAATAAATTAGCTACACAAATAAATTTGTAGGTTAGGGTGGTTGCTAATCAACGCGCGTGTAAATTTGATAGAAAATTATATGAAATACTCACTCCAATTCCGCACCAAATTTGCAAAATGTATAGTTTTTTATGCACACTTCAAAACTCTTCAATCACTAATTACATCTTGATGTAATATTTCAATTAGGACACATTTTTTTTTATAACAATAATAACACGAAGTTACAAAATATTTTCCTGCATTTGATCGCAGCACCAACTGTCGGGACAAACTGGAATTACAATAGAATATACGCAAGCGAAGTGTGACGTCACTGACCGTCAGTGGATGCAAGAAAAAGATTTCCCATGTTAATCTCCCATTGGATTTTTTATAAAAAATATTAAAAATCGAGGAAAATTATTTCTCTATTTTAATCCCCGTATTTGGGTATAGATATGTATTAGTTATCGTATGCATGTGTTAGATTGAGTTATTTTGCTCTCAAATTGACAAAATTTTAATTTTAAATTTCAAAACTCTGTCTTCGTTGGCGTTTTTTGTATTTGGCGATCAAAAACGTAATACGAAAATATACATGCCAGATGTATATTTTCGTAATATGTATTGTACGAAATTGTTTCATATTATTCATTACTCTCTTAATATAAGTTGTTGAAATAACCATTATTTTTGAAAGAAATTAAATATGTTCGCCAGATGATATGGCGATATTTTTTTTTTCCGCCAAGGATGACAGAGTTTTGAGATTAAAAATTCAAATTTTATCAATTTTACAGCAAAAACAACTCAATCTAACGCATGCACATGATAACTAATACATATCTATACCCAAATATGGGGATTAAAATCGAGAAATAATTTTCCTCGATATTTTGTAATTTTTTACAAAAAATCCAATGGGCGATTAACATATGAAATATTTTTCTTTCATCCACGGACGGCCAGTGACGTCATCACTTCGCTTGCGTATTATTGAATATTCGATACTACGATCTAGCGCAGTCTGCCGGATCCAATGTGAAACATTCCAAAATCAACAACAATTTATAAGTGATAAATTAATTAAATAAACAATTTAAATTGGACTAAATTGTAAATCTAAACCATTCTCGAATCCACCTGAAGACACACAAAAAATTTCATTAAACTCGGTCCAGCCGTTTAGGAGGAGTTCAGTGACATACACACGCACATAAGAAATATAGATATAAAGATAAATACAAAGGCACAGCTTTAGTATAGACCTCCCCCCCCCCTTGTCGAATTTAAATATTTTTGGCCATTTTTGCGATGAATTAACATGGCTATCTCAATTGCGTAACTGACGATCTTGGTGAGAAACGTCCGTACTACTTCGGTGCCAAATTTTAAATTTTTCCAAACTAAAGCTGTTCCATAAAAAAAAAAAAAAAAAAAAAAAAAGGCTGTTTTATGATATATACAAAATAAAAATAAAAAATTCTAATAAATTCGAAATTATTACTATTTACAATTAAGGTGAAAACATAAAAGAACCTTTATAAGTTACATATAAAGTATCAATTAAAACGAAAATTTTGTTTTACTGTAGAAAAGAAAAGTACTACTAAATTAAATAAAAATTTTAAGCTAATCCGCGTTTGTAATGATCGATAGATGGCGCTTTTTCAGTTTTTGTTGTTAGTAAATATTATAGCCACGTGTATTTATTATTGTTCTTTTTATTATTCTACTTAATATTCGTACTATTACTTAAAAAAATATTTCAGTTTATTCAAAGTTCGATCGGAAGTAGATTTTTAACTGAAGTTGAACAAATGTTAGTTTCAAATCATCTGATTAATTCTTTACTTCCATTAGCCGAATCAACTGAAATTTTAAATTTGTCATTTGGAAATAAATGGAAGCTTAATTCTGGATTTCTTGGTCCTTTGCAGTTACACTGGCGCACACAACAGTATGTGTTATCCTTTTTACCGGATTTATTCATTTTTATTCAATAAATATATGTGAAACTAAACATCGGCATGCAATGGCGGCTGGATGGAAGCCGAATTAAAGCATGTTTATTGTAATTTCACCTTAGCCAACCAGAGGGCGAGCATTTCATTACAATCGCGGATACCAAGTATCTCTATGAAAATATTTATTTACACGCGAATATTTTCATAGTATATTATTATTTTTTTTTCTAATTTTTATTGTTTATCACGCGAAATTAAAAATATTTTATTTTCGGAAAAAAAAAAAAAAATAAAATAAACGTGAATTTTGTTTATTTTGGCATCAAATATATTTTTCTTTTTAATCATTTTAAATTTAAAATGGAGTTTTAATTTAATATATTTTTATCCAATTATCCGATTGAACTGAATTGTAAATCTAAACCATTCCCGAATCCACCTGAACACACACAAAAAATTTCATTAAGCTCGGTCCAGCCGTTTAGGAGGAGTTCAGTGACATACACACGCACAAAAGAAATATATATATAAAGATATATGTATATTTCTTTTTTTTCCTTTTGTATTTATTATCCTCAAAGTAATGTGGACACAGCTTTAGAATAGGGCCTACTTCGTGACTTTTATTATGTTTGTCACTTTGGAATTAATATGGCTACCACAATTGCGTAAATAGAGACCTTTGTGAAAATGCACCGAGCTGTTTCGGGGAAAAATTTCGTCAGGGTGTTCCGATACCAAATCCGTTCCATAATGCGAAAGCATATTTAGTTTATTTTAAATTATCTCTGTTTCTAATCTACATAGTAAAATACAAATATTTAAATGTCATTTATATTGCATTAATGACTGTATATTACGGTACTTGGTGATAGTTTTTATATCGAAATATATTTATTTAAACATTTCAATTATTCAATTAAAAAAAAATCATTTCAATGAAGTGACCAGCGAAGCATTCAAATCCTGCTAACAATAACAATAATATTAAAATCAGTTGAAGATCATACTGCTCTTGGGAAAATCTTTAAGATATTTACAAACACAAAAATATTATTAAATTGGGATTATTAAATATCAGATTTTAAATATCTTTGAAGCATTTGACATTCGTGCCGGAATATGTTTCTTACAGCTTTCACGTAAATCGGGACATTTATTTTTTTCAACTTTTACAAGCAAACATTTATGCAAAAATTAGAAAAAAAAAATGTAATTTTTGTTAAAGAAATTTAATTAAATTAAAATACTCAATTAAACATATACAGAAGACGCTTTTGACACAGTTATGATAATTGGTAGGTCCACTTTGCACATTGTACCACTAAAACTTTCAATAAGGAATGTAAAAAGACATAATTTTAATATATTAAACAGGAATTTTTTTTCTATTTATTTAGTGACCTATATTGTACAAGTAATATATTTTTATATGTTCAGTTTTATGGTTATTTATATAAATACTGTTATAAATCTTTGTAATTCAAGTATATCAATTTAAAATATATAATAATATTATTATTATTTTATTAACATATGTGTATTATTAGTATTAAGTTATAAATATACTGCTATTACTTTTTAAGTCATCTGCCACTACAAAAATTTAAAAGTTAATTGGCAGACATACATAATCTTGATACAAGATAGCTATATAGCTGTATTTCAAATATAGATTAAAAAAAAAAAAAAAATATTAACAACTAATATTATCAAGCTTAAAAATCTTTGCCCTCTAAGCATATCAAATAATTTTTGTCTTGATTGCATAATATAACGTAATTTTACATAAGGAATTGTATTCATTCATCATTGTATTCATCAAGTACTGATTACATCCTTAATCAAGCTTATACACATTTTTTTTTCTTTAAACATTTAATTAGCTAAAGTACATGAATCGACTTACTATTTTAGAAACATAGTATTAAATTTCTTTTGAAACATATGATATGAAATGTTGCCATTTTTAAAATGAATAATTTGTATCTTAAGGGGACTCGGCACTTTTTACTTGGCACCAAAGATGTAGCTCTCATATAAAAGCTTATATTAACATTTAATATTTATAAATTGAACTATATTAATTTTGTTCAATAAAATATATATTCAGGCAACAAGCCTTTTGTTTTATATATATATATATATATCGTAATAAGATTTAATCATAAAATTCAGCTATTAATAGAACTAAGACAATAACAGCACACTAAAATATAGAACTGAATTTAACATAGAGGAAAGAATTACACAAAAAGTTGCAATGTAGATTAAGAACCAATGAGTTAGGATAGTAACTTAAAATACTTACGCCGACCTGAATGATAATAAAAATGACCATTAAGCTTATGAGAGTGAAAACGAATAATAATTAATAAATCACAGAAATAATTGGATGTAAATGCTTAAACATAGAAACATACATATCAAGGGGTGCATGCTTCACAAAGCCTAAATAGCTGCAACGATTTCGTAAAACGATATTGCTAATCATAGCAATTAATATCGTTTCACACCCCGATCGATGCAGCAAAACCATAAAGAATTAGAAATAATTGAAATATTAAATTAAAACAAAGATTAAAAAAAGATTAAATATAATCTTAATGGAAACCAAAGTGAACACATGAATGAAGCAAAGCAACCACATGTATAACAATTAACTCTAACAGGAGAAAAGGATGATGCCAAAACTTAAATTGAAGTAAAATAAAAGCTCGACAGATATCGATTTATCGAAGATACTTCAGAGCATTTTCATTAAAGATAAATTACACAGAGTTAATATTAAATGATAATGTTAAAATAGATTATATATATATATATATATATATATATATATATATATTACAGATATGAAATCTTAAATTTGCGGTTTTTTTTTTTTTTTTTTTTTTTTCTGCATTGTATATAACCTTCAACGTGCTAAAACTTTTGCAGATGTTTAAGAAGAGAATTAATATTTTTTGGATGTTTGGTAGAACATAGTTATAATATTTAATTTTATATATAGAGATTTATTAATTTTTAAAGAAACAAAAAGTGCATGCTATGTAAACATGCGCAAAAAACATGTTTTTTTTTTAATTTTTTTTTTAATATTTTTTATTTTAAAGATACTGCAAAATCTATCCCTAATTCTTTGATGTAAATTCTAGTAAACGTTAAAAGAAAAAAAAAAAAAAAAAAAAAAAAAAAAAAACCTTAGTCTTTTTTTACATATCTGTAGAAGTTTTAACATTTTGAAGGTCGGGAATTCGTGAAAAATACAAATTGAGAAAACGCAATTTAAAGTCAAATTTGTGAAAATTATATCAAAATGAAAATTAACAATGAAAGCAATAAGAATTGTTGCCTGAATATATATTTTACTGTGAAAACCTAATATAGTTTATTTTATAAATATTAAATGGGAATATAAGCCTTTTATATGAAACTTACTTCAGTGGTTCTAAGTCTCAAAAAGTTGCCAGATTCCCTTAACTAAATATCTAGAGAATCTAAGATAAAATTAATGAAAACTATTTAATATATTTTGCTTCAGATTTATCAATTCTCCTATAGAATAAATTTCATAGGTATTTATTTAAAAAAAAACTAGCATTTATCTACTTCCCCCCCCCCCCCCCTTGTCTATACAGACTAGATAAGACATAAAAATTACATCACAATTATCAAAAAAAAAAAAAAAAAAAAAAGCAGGAAATTTAGTGTGCTGTTTTAATGATGATGCTACATTTTATAAAACTAAAAATACCTTACATAACACTTACTCAAATTCTGTAAAATCTCAAAAAGAAAAAAAAAAAAAAAAAAAAAAAGAAAAAAAGAAAGAAAAGAAAAAGAAAAGTTGGTAAAAAATATTAAAGATACAATTATGAGACCAAACTGGAAATTACAGATAAGGATTTAGTATATTCATTTTATTGAGTACTAGCAGGCTACGCCCACTTCGCTGGTCACTATATTTAAATGAATTTTCGAAAGAATCGAATTAATATTTATTTTTTTACACCGCATTATAGACAAAAATTAAAAAATAAAAATAAAAATAAAATAAAATAAAATAAACTGAAATTGCTCTAAACCTCGCTTCGGGTACCCGCTGTCTACGGCATGTCTTTTCCCGCCCGCATTGCACCAGGTCTAGGTTTCCCATGCCTGCAGGAAGATCTTTCCCGGGCACTTCAATCTGGATATTTATCGACGACAGGTGGGATCTGCTATTATTTAAGAACTACGATTTTAAAGATAACTGTATCTCAGCATCTATTAAATATTTTAGTTTTGAACCATGTATTTTATAGCCCATGCTATTTACACTATATTACGATTTGATTCCGACCAATGTAATAAAATAAAATAAAATAAAATGTAGATTAAATATATATATAAACAAATAAATTTTAATAAATTTAATCCTTTTTACTATGTATATACTACCATTTTCCCCGATAAATACAGTAAATAAAAAAAATGAATAAATAAAAGTTTTTTCTTTTAAAGGAATTTACTAAAAAATGAAAAATAAGAAGTTGTTCTACTATAAAATATTAAACATAACTGCTATAAATACGTTTTTAAATTTAAAACTAATTATACTTAATTTTGTCTTCTGCATTACGATTTTATTTTCAATAAATATAACAAAAAAAAAAAAAAAAAAAAAAAAATCGCGTTCAAATGAATGAATTAAATAAAAATAAGTTGCGTAATAGCCGTTGCTAAGATACGCAGACGATTGAAGCAAAATAATTAAATTTGTGAAAAATGAAGCATTAAAGGCAATATTTAAAATCGAAAAAACATTAATTTAAAAAATTCAAATTCGAAATTCGAAAAAATCTCGATGAGGTGCACACATGCATGGTTCCAGGTACCTATATGCCAAATTTGGAAGCTCTGCGATCAATAGTGTGAGCACCACAGCGCAGATACACACACAGACACACAGACACACACACACACAGACACTTCTCTGTATTTATATAGATAAAAGCAAATTAGTCTGTTTCAATATTTTTTAGAAGATAATACCAATGGATATTAAAATTTATTATCGGGAATCAGTAACCACACTGAGAAAAAATTCTGTAACTGACATCTAGAATCTAAATTGTGGTTCTAGAAAAAATAATTCCATGTCATCCTTATAAATTCTAGTCCCCTTGGAAAGCGAGTTCTAGAAACCCCTATTAGAATTTTAGAGAATATGCCTATATTCCCGTGGTCAAACCTATTTGAAAATGTCTCCAAATAAATGCAAACGGAAGAGGCGGGTTTCAGCAACTATAATCTTGGTTTATGACCCAATTCTAAATAATCAAGCGAGAATTTCTCGCAATACAAAAGATTCAGAATATTTAGAATATTTCTTCACCATGTAGAAATGTGTAGACTAGAAATTCTCGACCATATTGCCTATTCAGATTATTGGCGTACCTTATGCGCATAGCTCGGAAATCTATATTTCTGGTTAAGGGATTTAGAAAATGGCCACTTATTCATTCTAGATGAAGGCGGTATATATATATACATATATATATATATATATATATATATATATATATATATTATCAGTGAATATACCATTTAATGTATTCAGATATGCTTGTAATAATCCAGAAGAAATTTCAGAACTTTTTATTTATTTTTGAGAAAAAAAAAAAAAGACGTTTTGAATCTCAAAAAGCCTTAAAATGAAACGTGATGGCGTGTATTTTAAAGAAGTGCTTTTAGATAAATTAAATTTTGGTAAATATTTATACTTTAGTTTTCACGATTTTAAAAGCAGCGTATTTTCAGGTAGCTAAATATTACATCTATCTTCGCAATTACATTCTGGATTCTACGTGAAATTACTCAGAATTTCAAAACAGCACGTTGCGAAAGTTGTATTTCAATTTTCATTTATTGAAATCGTTAATAAATATAAAGAAGATATTTTCAAAAACCTTTTTTTTTTTTTTTTTCCATATTTGCGTCAAAAGTGATAAGAAACGAAAAGCTATATAATTTATTATAATTATGCAAAATTATAGTATAATTATATTAAAGTATATATTAAAGTATAATGAATTACACAGGCCTGCGAAATCATGTTTTTCATTTTTTTTTTTTTTCACTGCATTCGGTCTCTGCAATGTGTTTTGATACGCTGAATTTAGAAATGCTTGTTTTTTCTTCGTATCAAGTAAAGATTTTTCCCAAAGTAAGGATGAAGATTGGAGAATATTACACAAAAGCTGTAAAAAATTCGAAGGTATTTACATATAAAATAAATTAAAATAAGCTATCATGAAATTTTAAAGATGTTTCTATGTGTAGAAGATCCCAATAGAGCTTTTTATCTTGTGCACTTCTTGATGACCTTAAAGGGGGGGGGGGGGTATCTATGCAGCATCCAACAATAATCTGCTAATATGTTAACACTCCATTGATCGTTCCTGATACCTCCTCTACATTACTTTGATTCTTGATTTTATCTTTTTTCATTCCTCACATCACCCAAAGTTTACGGGAAATAACTTAGATTGGAATTCACGAAGCATCGTATTAAGCTCAAACATTTCCATTTTTTGCTAAAACTGTACGTGATGGAATTTTTTCAATAGATTTTTCTTGATCAGCTTTAAAAAATACACCAGAAAAACACATCATCTTAAAGAAAATAAATTTCATCACAGGCTTGTGTTATTCTTTATGAAAATATAAGGTAAACTAAAAGTATTTATACATGCATTTTCACGAATTTATATATATATATTTTTTCTATATAAGGATATATATATTTACTAAGGTATGATATTAATCAATATATTGAGTACTTTTAAGTACATAAGGTATAATATATGTATGAAAAATATATGCTGATTGCTTGAGATAAATGTAAATCAAAAACGCATTTTAGGTATACATTTCTCACATGAGTGTCTATGATATTATTATGCAAACCATAACTACAAATGTTAATGAACAAATAAATCCATATACAAATTTAAATCTTATATGATAGATTAAACATAGTTGAAAAAGTATTTACTTGTAGTATTATTCGCAACGAAAATGCAAGTTTTGTTTGCCTTTTATAATCGTAATTAAAAAAACAAAAAAAACTTTATAAAATTTACAGAAGTTCAATTTTTATCAGAAAAGCACAGTTGGGATTTAAATATATTGGGGTTGAGAACATTTGCGATAGACATTCATATGCTGAATAAATAAGTTATGTATTTCTGTATAGAGCATATAAATCTTACGTAGAAGAGATTGACGTTCGGAAATCCATCGGCTTAAGGGCATTAAGTAAGAATATTTGGCGAACTTAACATTTAAAAAAGGTACCGTTAATAAATATAGGGAAAAAATATTACTCGAAAAAAAAAATGAGTATTTTTAATTATTATCCTTCATTTATGTCAGACACTTATCCAAATATTTAAAATAAACTGTTTCTATTATAAATTGAGTTATAGTTGCTCTCACATTACTCCCATATTATAATTTAGATAGATAATGATCAGTTCTCATTAATTAGTAATTTACTATACTATAATAAAAACGAATAAAATCACTTAAATCTGTATCTTGGATACATTTTTTAATATAATGTATTATTTTTATTATTACTTTTTAATAAATCCTTGTCGAGTTCTGTTCTTAGTCAGGCTAAGAACATGATTCAACAAGGATTTATTTAACAAAACTGCATTAAGCGTACTTTTTTTTATAAAGGGATTTTCGCTAGTGTTCGGATACTTTTGCTGCCGACTGTAGAATAAAGTTGTCGGAAGTCAAATCACATAAGAAATGCAAATGAATGTGTCAAATTATAAAAAGAAGGTTAAAACGGTACACGTTTTTCTTTCTTTCTTTTTCTTTTTTTTTTTTACTTTCTCTTACCCATAAGGTAGAGAAAGTATTGTTTTAGGGTCAAATTTTCGAACATGAGTTTTTGTTATATTTACACGTTTTAAGGTCTCCTCAATCCAAAAATCATGTTTTTAGCGATTTGTCTGTCTGTGCGTCTGTGTGTGTGTTATCATCATATCTCAAGAATAAATTGTAGCAGAAATTCCAAACTCGGTATTCTACATGTGTATCATAGAGGGATGTTACACTAAGCTTTTCGTTGAGATAAAGCAGATTGTTCGTGTACAGAGACACTCAAAAGTATTCAAATACATTACGTCTATGGGGGAAATTGCAGGTAAGTAGAGTTTAGCATCTATAGACTGCACTAAAACAAATGAAACGAATATATATTTTTTATATGCATAAAAACATATCTCATGTAGAATAGGGTAGGGAAATCATTGACTGTTCGTTTACAGGGCTACACAAAAGAACTAGATAAAAGTGCGAGAATCGTTTCAAATTGATAGAAGTATATTTCAGGCTGGGCCATGTATGATTACTATAGGATTATATTTAGATGCACCATGTGGTCTGTGTATAATCTTCGAAAGATATACAGGGCTGCAAATATTTAAGCGATAACATTCTTTTTTGTTGTTAGTGGATGTGCTTTATTAATAATATTTTACCTTTTCCAGGAAAGCTGTTCGGGAATTGAAATAAATCCCTCATAGAGATATGGTAAATAATGTATGTTTTAAGTTAAATATTCATCGCTTGCTTTTTGTATATTTACACGTTTTGGCGCTTACTGATTACCGTAGTCAATTTTTTTAATGTTTGATCTTTGTCTGTGTCTCTTAGAGTGACTTAAAAACGAATATTTTTAGGAGATCGAAATGTTGTATTTTGAAGTTAATATACGTTTGTCGCTGGAAAAGTTTGATCAAGTTTGATAAGTTTTAAGGAATGTTGCGTAGGAAAATTGTCTGTATAATTTTAGGTAAACTTTCAATTTTAATAACCGAATTAAATTCTATATAAATGTAGGTGTATTAGTGAAACGGGGACCGCCCCCCTCACACAGAACTAATTATGATATAAAACTCTTCCGAAGCGTAATTTGAGTTGCTTAACAGAGATTTACATAACAGCACTCGTTATCTTACCTCTTAATCTCCAATCTGTATTTATAGTGTTAAACATCAGGGTAAGAGAAAGTGGTGGGAGTGACACACCAGGTCCTTTTTTTTTTTTTTTTTTTTTTTTTTTTATGAGAAGTCTTGAAGAGTTTTGAGAAGTTTTGCGAGGGGAGAGATGATAGTTAAGTGCCGCTCAGATTATAAAGAAATATAGGCAAGCTTCAAGCCATTTTGTAACTATATTGCAGAAAGTTTATGGCTGATATAAAGTTATTCATAATATTTGAATTGAAATTATATGCCAATTATATTTTACCAGCTGACCCGTCCGGCTTCGCACGCATGAACAAATTTTAGCTAAAAATGGATTGATATCGAAAAAAAACTACAACTATATCAGTTTGTGTTTGTGAGGCAATATTAACAACTCTTTATAAAATTGTGACTTTTTTTAGGCATATTCTAAAGAAAAGTTCCTACAGAGAAGGAATTTTGAAATGTAGAAAAATTTAAATTATATGAATTAAAAATTAATGTGTAGGTAAATAGATAAGATACAGCATTGCTAAAGGACCTTCATGACGACATTTTACTTATTTATATATTAATTCTTAAGTTTATTTTTATTGCTATTTATATCTTTTTTTTTTTTTTTTTTTTCCGTTTTTGCGATGTACTAAGATGACTATGTTTATTGCGTAAATAAAGCCATTGTCGAGGAACGTTTGAACTATTTCGGTGCTAAATTTCAAATTTCGAAACGGTAGCTATATTAATAGAAGAAATAATTACCACCAAATATTAACTGATTTAACCATGTGTGTAAATCGCCAAATGCGCTAAATTACGTGGCAGTCATATAACTGAAAAAAGTAGAATTATGTTTAAGCGTCAGCACTTATAATGTCAACAAATAATTTTAAATAAATTATTATAATCATTAGAAAAAGGAAACATAATTCCTTACATTTCTGGAAAATTATTTTTGAATTATTAATTTTTAGAAAGAGAGGGAAATATTAAAGAAATGATTTTCACTGCACCAGCAATACTCATTTGCTTGACGGCTATTATGAAGATTTTGGAACAGATTTGATATTTCGTCTTTCGAGAACTAAGGATCGCTTACTTATCTCGCGCAGTATTAATTTTCCTTCAAAAATCATGGCTATACGCAAGCGAAATGTGACGTCACTAACCATCTGTGGGGCCAAGAAAAGTTTTCCTATTTTAACCGTCCTTTGAAATTTTTGTAAAAAAATATTAAAAATAAAGAATTTTTTTTCCCGAGTTTAAACCCCATATTTAGGTCTTATAAATATGTATTAGTTACTGTGTGCATGTGTTAGATTAAGTTATTTTGCTGTCAAATTGATAAAATTTTTATTTTAAATTTCAAAACTCGGACGTCCTTGGCGTCCGAGTTACTTGTTTTGTGTTTGGCCATCAAAAACTTAATACAAAAATATACATACCATATTTATATTTTTGTAATATGTATGGTACGAAATATCGTTTCATATTATTGATTGCTCTCTTAATATACGCTGTTAAAATAACCATGATTTTTAAAAATAATTAAATATATTTGCCAGAAAATTTGGAGATCATTTTTTCCCCGCCAAGATTGACATATCAAATCTGTTCCGCTGCAGCATATTAGTATCTTATATCAGATACTTTATTTAGACATTTGAAAACAAATTTCACTTCAAATTAAAATAGAATATTTATCATTTTCTTTTAATCAGTACATTACTTGGATATTTATTGTGCTAATATCACCCTTTGAAATGAAATGCTTATGTTTACATTCAAAAATGGAAGTTTGCCATTTTTTTTCTACTGTTTTAAATTTAAAATCTTGTCAATTTAACAGCAAAAAAATTTAATATAACACATGCCCAAAATAACTAATACATATCTATACCTAAATTTGGGGATTAAAATCGGGAAATAATTTTCCTCGATTTTTAATAAATTTTTACAAAATATTCAATGGACGATTAACATAGAAAATCTTTTTCTTGGACCTACTGACGGTCAGTGACATCATCACTTCGCTTGCGTATTTTAATAAGGTGTATAAACTTTATTATAAATTATACATTTTAGTATTTAATGTTGAAAAAACATTTAATGCTTCATGTAAGTTATTTATTTATTTATGTATTTTTAATCCAATTTTGTTTACACATCTGTTTAAACATTAATGCTTAGTATTAAATAAATTATATCATTAGAAAATAATAATAATAATAATAATAATAATAATAAACTATAATGACGTCATATTTAACGTGCAAATTTAACATTTCGCAAATTTTTATATGAATTTCAGTTTAATTCACGTGCAAATATATTTCTTTTCTTTTCATGTCAAGATATTTTGAAAACAATATGAACATGTACTAAATGTTTCTTTTATGTTGGCAGCAGCTAATTTTTTTAATATTTCATTATTTCCATTTCTATTATGGCTTTTATGGGGATTTTAATAAAATGCTCAGATTTTAAACTATAAGTTATTTTATCAAAATTAAATATAGCCTATAACAATCAGACATACTGTAGCTTTTGGTCAGTGAAAGAAGTTTTAAAATCGGTTCAGTAGTTTCAGAGATTACCCTCCACAAACATACAATTTTTTGAGCTTTATATAATGACTAGCTGACCCGTCCGGCTTCGCACTGATGAACAAATTTTAGTTAAAGATGGATTGATATGTAAAAAATCAAGAAATATATCAGTTTATATGTTATAGTCAGGCAATATTATTAACTGGAAAGTCAAAATATAATTTTACAATTATTTTTTTTAATTAGTTGTTAAATGTTGGCAATTTTTACTTAATGCTATTTATTTATTTATTTATTTATTTCATAAAAAGAAACATTTCTTTACTCATGAATAAAAAATATTGAAAAATAAACCTATGACATGAAAATGTTTTTGATAAAATTGACGTCATAATAGCTTTAATTATTATTTATTTTTTCATTTCGCAAATATATTTAATTTTTTCCATAATTGATTATTATTTTAATAATGTATATTAAAGGAGAAATCAATAATATGAAACAATATTCGTACAATATATACTATTACAGAATCTGGTGTGAAACAACCACACGACTTCCATTACCCACTATTACACGTAATATATACAATTTTTTGGAGATATTACTTGCATTTTTTGAGATTTTCGAGTAAGAGAAACTTGATACACGTATAAAGACACATACAACAGTGTTTGCATAGCGAGTTAAAAAATAAGGGGAAAAAAATAGATAGTTATTTTTTTAAACACGAATTTCCGAGATCTAAAACTGAACTACCTAATCAGGATGACCGTTAATATTCCTGTAATAAGCACGTAATACTTGAGAAAGGTTATCTAAATTGGATTAAAGAAAAAATTTTCAAGAATACGTTAGAGCCGTTTTTGAGATACCAACTTTTACCAAAGCTTAACATACTCAATTATTGACCTAAAAACAATAATTACATACAAAAGGATATTTAATAGGAAGTTAACATGGCGAGTTTGAAAAAAATCCGTACAGGCGGTTTTAAAGGAACGCACTTGCGAAGTCTGAAATTGAGCTGTTTATAGAGGACGCCTATCAATTTTCCTGAACTAAGCAACTTTTCAATCGAAAGGGCATCTAATATATTATTTATATAGCAATTTTGAAGAAAATCATTAGAGGTGTTTTTAAATATGGGCTTAGGGTCCTATTTCCTATTTTCGATGACCAAATTCCGGTTTTTCAATTTTCACGAAAATTTGGAAAATTTATCTGTACACCAGACCTGAATCACTTGTGAAGTTTAGTAGTTCTATTTTTATTAGTTTTGGAGATATGACAGCCAGAAGATTACACACACGTGCACATATACACACACACTGACCAATTGCCAAAATCTATACAATATTCCACTACCTACGGTAGTAGGGTAATTGAAGTAAACACATACATCTCGTATTTACTACGATAATATACAGATTTTCGTATTACGTTTTCGATCGCCAAATACAAAAATCGACAATGACGATAGATATCAAATCTATGCTTTGTTTTCAATTAAAATATTGAAAATTTTAATAAAAAATTTATTTTACCAAAATTTATTATAGCTTCTAGCACTTAGACAGAGACAGTGTAACTTTTGATTATTGAAAGAAAAAAAAAAAAAAAAAGCAATCGGCTTTTTAGTTCTAGCGATCGTTGTCTACATATGCATATAAACCTTTCTTTTTTTCATATTAGTATAGCTATAGAGCATAAATATATTAAATAGGTTTCCAGTCAACATAATGTAACTGAAATAATTAAATGCTATTTACATTTCAGTAATGGCTGTATGCGCTATGTATATTGAGCTACTTGCCATAACTGTTAGTTGCTAAAAATAGTCGCCAAATAAATTTAAACATCTCAATACGCAAGCGAAGTATGACATCACTGATCGCCCGTGGATGCAAGAAAAAGATTTTCCATGTTAATCGCTCATTGGATTTTTTTATTTTTTTTTTTATTAAAATTCTAGAAGAATTATTTCCCTATTTTAATCCTCATATTTGGGTATAGATATGTATTAGTTATTGTATGTATGCGTTAGATTGAGTTATTTTGCTGTCAAATTGACAAAATTTTAATTTTAAATTTCAAAACTGTCACCCTTGGCGTTTTTGTATTTGGCGATCAAAAACGTAATACGAAAATATACATGCCAGATGTATATTTTCGTAATATGTATTGTACGAAATATTGTTTCATATTATTCGTTACACTCTTAATGTAAGTTTTTAAAATAACCATGATTTTTGAAAGGAATTAAATTATATTCGCCAGATAATTTGGCGATATTTTTTTTTTTTTTCTGCCAAGGATGGCGGATATCAAATCTATTCCGCTGCAACATATTAGTATATTATATCAGATACTTTATTTAGACATTTGAAAACAAATTTGACTTCAAATTATGATAGAATATTTATCCTTTCCCTTTTAATTAGTTTATTAGTTGGATGTTTATTGTGTAAATATCATCCTTTGAAATGAAATGTTTATGTTTTCAATCGAATATGGAAATTTGCCATTTTTTTTTCTAGAGTTTTGAAATTTAAAATTCCAATTTTATCAATTTTACAACAAAAACAATTTAATCTAACGGATGCACATGATAACTAATACATATCTATATCCAAATATGGGGATTAAAATGGGGAAATAATTTTCCTCGATCTTTATTATTTTTTTACAAAAAATCCAGTTCACTTTTCATATTATTGTTCGCGTGAAAATATATTTTATTATATGTCTAAAAATAAATTAATTCGTAAATCTTTTTGGCAACAATTATAAATTAAAATAAATAATATTATAAAATAGAATTTCTTATTTTATTTTATTTATTTATTTTTAAATTCCAATTTCGTTTACACACATCAGTTTAAACCACGGAGTAATAAAGACTCCGTGGTTTAAACATTGATGCTTAGATATTATATTATATCATATCAAATTAAATTATTAGAAAAATAAACACTTTTAATTCTATAATGACGTCAGATTTAACGTGTAAGTTTAACAATTAAAAAAGTTTTATATGAATTTCAATTTAATGCACGTGCAAATATATTTCTTTTCTTTTCACGTCAAGATATTTTAAAAACGAAATGAATATGTAAATGTTTCTTTTATGTTGGCAGCAGCTAATTTTTTTAATATTTCATTATTTCCATTTCTATTACGGCTTCTATGGGGATTTTAATTAAAATGCTCAGATTTTAAACTAAAATTTATTTTATCAAAATTAAATATAGCCTATAACAATATGGCATACTGTAGCTTTCGGTCAGTGAAAGAAGTTTTTAAATCGGTTCAGTAGTTTCAGAGATTACCCTCCACAAACAAACAATTTTTTGCGCTTTATATAATGATATAGATATAGATAGATTATACGATTAATATGTAGCCTATTCTCCCCACTTTGAAGAGATTTAATTAAATATTAATAAAAAAGTCTCAGTGTTTATTCTCTTGCACGTACAACAGGTTCAAATATGAATGACGAAGGCGCCACTTCATCACAAAGGTGCCAAAATTCGTCTTCACAACCTTAAAATGCGAAGACTCACAACAATTGTTTCGGGTCAAATAAAATCACGACCCTTCGTCAGGTGAACGAAGTAGGCATGAGTGCTGCATACAAATCAGCACCTTGGGAGTTCTTGCATTTAAGGGCCCTCTTCACTCACCGCCGCCGGAAGCCGAAACTAATGCTATTCTATGGGAAATTTTTCTTTACAAATAACTTATTAACTAATACATATTTTTAAATTCTGTTTTCACATTCAGAAAATTCCCAACTGTTAAATTGACGGACCTTTTTTAAAAATGTATTTTTTTAATTTTTAATATTTTATTTCGAAATTGCAAAATGAAAAAATTTCACATATTGAAAATTCGTATTTTGCAGCTTCAAAATAAAATATAAAAAAATAAAAAAATAATTTTTTTGAAAAGGTGCGTCAATTTTACAGCCGGGAATTTTCTGAATGTGAAAACAGAATTTAAAAATATGTATTAGTTAATAAGTTATTTGTAAAGAAAAATTTCCCATAGAATAGCATTAGTTTCGGCTTCCGGCGGCGCACAGTGGATCGAAGTATAGGCAGACGCGAACATAGGAACGTTATGGTATTATTATTATCTATGTATGATGTTTTTTGTCACATTTCGATTTAAATATGTATATATGTATGATAGTTAAAGCGATTCCATGCTTTTTTTTAACCCTTTATAAGGCCGAGGGAATATTTTCCCCACCAAATTCGTTATCGTTTTATTCACCTGGCACCAATTTTTTAAAATAATGATTCCTGTGTATCATTTTTCTGGAAAAACATCACTATGGAAATTATTTTGATAATTCTAGTGGGAAAAAAATTAAAAAGTAGTTGTTTGTGACAATCCTGCTTATGCTAATACGATGGGTTGTGAGAAGTATGCGATTGACTAAGAGAATAAGATGCCAAAAGTAAAATTAATTATTTCTAATGGGCTAAATGAATTTTTTACTTTACATCAAATTTTATTCGTGAAAATAGTTTAATGTGCCATTTGAGGAAAAAATGGTTTAATAAAGGGGTTAAGCGGTATCATATCTTTCTGCTGCAAATAGGTATTTAGAAACAGACCTGGTAAAGAAACAAATGTTGTATAAAAGAAGAGAATAAAAGAAAATAAATAAAAATTTCGGGAAGAAAATCTATATTTGTAACACAATTAATTTAGCACACAATGATAAATATATCATTAGATTACTGCTTCTTTTTTCTTTTCTTTTTTTTATGTAGTTTTTCAATAGAAAACTCATGCAGGCATTAACTGACAAACTCTATTAAAAAAATTACTTTTGTCTTTATTTTACTAAAGATTTATGGAAGGCAGGCGATCAATAATTAATGAATTTTTTTGATTGAACTGGATTTTTTATTTGTTTTATTTTGCTATCAGAAATAATTTTTAAACAAATAAGCAAATAAAGTGAATTCTTATTAAAGAAATTTTAAAAAACGTTGTTTCTATATTCTGTTATTTTTAGGAGAACAATTTTGGAAGGGAAATTTAGGAGACAAATTTGGAAAATTTGCACTGGAAACAGCGAAACAATGTGTCTCAAAATATGTGTGGTACTATATGCCAGCTTCAGTTCACAAACTATTGATTCATAGAAAAGACATAATAGAAAATTTTTCTATTCCAATTGGACAATTGTCAGAAGAAGCTAGCGAAGCCCGAAATAAAGAGTTTCGTAAATACAGAGAATACCACACGAGAAAAATAAATCGAAGAGCTTGTAACGAAGATTTGCTACATCACTTGTTATTAACATCTGACCCCCTGATTTCAAGCATGAGAACGAATAAAATAAATGTGCAAAGGAAGGAACTTTTTCCTGAAACACAGGAACTTTTACTTTAAATCGTAATATGTTATTACATTATTTAGTTTTAACATTTGATTATTTAACGTTAAACATTTACTTAATTTTAACATTTTATGACATATCACGGCAACTATTTACATTTCCCTCCTTTTTTGGGTCCAACGGTACTTTTCAGTACCATTAAAGTAAAATTAATTATTTTATTAAATATTTAAAAAAAATAAAATTGATTTCTGATTTATTAAATTTATTTTAATCATCTAAATTCTATAATATTTTCACGATAAAAATTTTAATATATTTTCTGTCATTAATGAATACAGTTATTCAGATACATTTCTCGATTGATAATTTGAGGGTAAACAGAATAAAATTTTATTTTACTCTAAAAGTGTCGATTTATGGCGCAAATCCTTTTCACAGATTAAAATGCATACTTTTGGGAGTAGTAAAATGTGTTTGAAATTTTGGACAATTTTGGACAAAAAAAGTTACGCAACTTATAAATTTAATTTTGTTGTTAATTTTATATTCACATTTCATGCGTGAATCACAACATAAAAAAACCAACAAAATGTTGGCAGAAGTACCTTAAACTTTTATTAGGACATTATTAAAAGTATTTTTATTTCGTATTTTTTCATAGTTATCGTAAGTGCCACTTGATGGCTATTCAAATAAAGTCATTGAAATTCATCGAAAAATCTTATTTCTGAAAATTTTCGTTTTGAACTTATTTATATACAACAAAACTTCGTGTAATTGAAGAAATAACCATATATTTGTATTTTTTAGACATTCTTTTAAATTATTTCACTGCAAAATATCAGTTATTTAGAGGTTGATTTTTGGGCCTATGTTCGTATTTTAACATTGTTCGATCCACTGTGCGGCGGTGAGTGAAGAGGGCCCTTAAAGGGGTTTATCCCAAATTTTGTACTTATTACTTTTAAACGCCAGGTCTGAGGTGCTTTTTTTTTTTTTTTTTTTTAGCTCATTTGGTAACAGTTTGCTATTTACCAGTTACATCAAAATAAAAACAATGCTAGTATTCTATCCTTCAACCTGCAGATACCAGGTTCGAATCTCGGTTTAGGCATGGGTGTTTCTAGTGGCATAGAGTCCACTTTAAGCCGTACGTCATGTTATAATATGCCTTAATATACCATTTGGGTATTTTTCCGTTTGCGGGGCGCAAACGAAAAATTCGCCAATTATTAACTTTAGAACATTTCAGAACATCAGAACATATTAGAACATTTTTGTTTTGTAAGTGAAATATATTAACATTCTTTCTTCTACCTGAATTTATGTTTTACTAAAATGATAAAAATTTGGAATTCGCCCACAACTGAAGTAGATGCAGTCTATTTTTTTCAAGAGAAAGGTTTATTGGTACAGAATGTAATATGCGATTTTAATATAAATAGCAATAATAATATAAATAGCAACAATATAAATTGGTGATAATATTGAATTGGTGCGAGAATATTGGTGCGAGAATATTGAATTGGCGATTTTTCATTTGCGCCCCGCAAACGGTATAGTACAAACTTTTGCGAAAAAATACGGCCATGTTACAATCTTTATCCCTCAAAATGAATAAATAAATAAACATACCTTTAAAAAAAAAAAAAAAAAAAAAAAGTTATAAATACGCAAAACACTAACATAAATACTAGTAGAAACATAATTGTTTTAATAAAAATTCTAAATTTCAAATTTCATAAGAAATAAATACCTAAAAGATTCTATAAGAAAATGTATTTCGACAAAATCTGTTTCTTTCTTATTAAAAAAAAAAAAAAAAATTCTGTATTGTATAAGCTCATATTCAACACATTTTTAGTTTTAAACTGCATTCTTAACTTGTTTTTATTATTATTAATTAAAAGGAAATCAGACCTTTCTAAAGAAGATTAAACTAATGCAAATATAGTATTTTTTAGAGATTTGATTCTAAATTGTCTCACTCTCTAATCTATACAAACGTTCTTATGTAATATTTCGAAATAAATTTATTAATAGATTTGACTAGTTATACAGCTATAGATTTATATTATTTGTTTTCAAATAAGGTATACGATTAGGATTATATTTGACTTTGATACTTTTCTATTAAGAGGATTTAAAGTTTACGTAACCTGGAATTCCAGTTTACATAAACTTTGAAAAAATAAAGTAAGCAAATTTATAATTTCACAATTTCACGAAATCATTATCAAAATACATAAAAATAGTTATTTACAGTTGATAAATAAAAGTAAAAGCAAACAAACAAACAAATTTTTTTTTTTTCCTTTTTGCTTTTATGAAGAAGAAAAAGTTAGTGTGTTGTTTGAGTAAATTTTATGTAGCACTAACACTATAACTATTCACAATCGGTGATAGTCAAAGAGGAGAAAGAAAACTACTTTCTAGAAAAAGTAGTATTTTCTGTTGGTTTGTTTGTTTGTTTTTTTTCCCTAGTGATGAATACTAAATTGTAATCGACTTCGGATTTTCACTGCATGAGTGAGAAAAACATTGCTTATTTTGCACCTTAAAATATGACCAATTCTTCAAAAAAAATTTTTTGCTCTATTTCTCATTTTATTAAATCAATAATATAAAAAACTGATCGACAGAATATAAGAGCGTAATTTAAAATATATGTATCCGGTATGATTACTCTGTAACAATATGTGAGCAGTAACTGCTTAAACAAAAAAAAATCACCAACATATAACAATTTTTTCTGTGAAAAAAAAATAATTATTAAAATGCTACAACAATCACAAAATTTATTCTACATCATTATATATAACACCCCTATTGTGTGGTTAATATGTGGAAAACTTTATTCAGTGTAAATTTCCATATGTAATTTAACCAATTTTAACCATTCAGATTTAACCAATAAATGCTCAGATGCAGTTATATGGAATTTCGCGGAAAGAGAGTAATAGTAGGTCCACTTATATAGTCCGATGTTCATCCAAACTGAAGAAGCATATTTTTGTTTTATATTATCCATTTACAATGTTACAATATATATCAAGTTTGGTGCATTTATATATCCTCATAGCTATACATAGCTTACCTGTAAACCGAAAATATTGCATTAAACAACGCCACCTATCGTCCGATATGCATCCAAATTGAATCTGCAATATCTTTAAATAATAGTCATCTCACTATTAATTATAGTGATTCATTTGCAAACAGCGACCAGCAAAGCGGGCGTAGCCTGCTAGTTATACTGATAAAATAATAATTAAAAGATTTAAAAAAAAAACTTTTTATGTAACATGTTCTAAATTTTCTGATTAATCATAACGCTCTTATGTGTATAAAATTTTTAAAATGATAATGACGTCAATGTTTGTCAGTTGCATAATTTAACTTTTTATAATTTTTTAACGTTCACGTTTAATTAAATTTATTTATTTTTATGTCGAAAGAAATTGAACTCGTAATTTTTTTTGGCAGCAATTAAATTATAGCTAATATTTTAATGGCTATTTTAACGCTAACAGGATGTTACTATTTTCATATTTTAATTAATTATAAAAAAAACTAATCAAAAATTCGAAATTCGGACTTCTAAGTATTGTGTTGTCACCGGGTTTTGAGCTACTGTGAAAGTTTCAAATGGGGAAGTTAGTAGGGAAGTTAGTTAAAATTCGATTGTTAGTTAAATTTCGACAAACAAACAAACAAGCAAACAAAAATAGAAGTTAATAAAAACATGGTAAAATAAATAATAATGAGATGCACGCAGCATTTCAGTACAGGAGATATTTATAATTTTCAAGAATTTTCCAGGTAAATTCTTAAAATATTTTTGACAGGAATCGATTTTTCAGTAACAGCGCTGAATAATATACCAATATTTTTCACATCATACTGCAAAAAAAAACATTTATACGGAAAATTTCACCTTCGATATCCTATCACAGGATAAAATATTGCAGGAATATTTTTCATAGCAGATACTTTTATTAAGATGTGAAAGGCTTTAAAATGATGAAATGTGCTATAAGAAGCAAAAAACTTTTTAGACTGCATTTTTAATAAAAAAATATTTCAGTAGAAAATAATAAAAAGTATTTTGCCTCGATTAAGATTTCTTAAAGAAAAGTTAAAAAAAAAAGCAGAAAATTTTGAATTTCCTAAATGTTATGTGGTTATTGCTTTCATTTTCATTTGCAGTTTTAAAGGTTGAAATTAACAACTTCAGAAAATTTAAATGCATAGATTAAAAGATCCCAATTACACTTACTTAATTTTAGAGGGATGACTGGCGTTAAAAATCGTTCTTGGAAATTAAAGACTTAAATTTTCATATATATTAAAATGTACGAACCACCACATCATACTAAAATTTCTCGAAAACTATTAAAATTTAAAATTTTTTAAATGTTCCATGAGATTGCGTTTTTTAAATTTTTCCTTCGATTTTACATTATAATTGTTAATCAATATATTCTAAACATGTTTGTACATTACTTTGTAGATTGATTGATAACTTATTTTATTTTTAAACATTTTTATGTGATAACGTTAAAAAATATAGTTATTCGAATATAAGAATATTAAAAAAATTTAACTTATCAGTCAATTTACAAAATAATGCACAAATACGTTTATAAATACATTGATATAATTCAAAAATATAAAATAGGGTCTAATATATATATATATAGATAAGAAATTTTTAAAACGAATATGTGTATGATATAAAATGATATATAATTAAAGATAATTATAATAAAACGTGAAACAGAGAAAGCTAGCGCTAAAAGCTGCTTAGCTAAACAATGTTTTTATTAAATAAGAAACTTTTAAAACAAATATTTATGTTTATGAAATTGAAATAAAATTTAAAGATTAGAAAAACCAACAGGAGATTTACAAACCAATGCGCAAAATTGCTGCAAAAGGAAATGTAAAACTTGATTATATGAATAATTTAACAAATGAAATGAAATAAAATAAAACCCCAAAAAACACAGAAGTCTTCATCTGAGATCCCCTTCCGTGTAGGGGTTAAAGAAAGTTTTCTGTTTGGTGAGAAGTTGGGGGCTATGGATAGTTATTAGCTAATTGCTACTATCCTTTCAGAAACTTCTCTTTAACCCCTACACGGAAGGGGCCTCCCTGATGAAGACTTCTGTGTATTTGGGGGGTTTATTTTTTTTCATTTCATTTGTTAAATTATTTATATATATATTTAAATTTTAACTCTTTAATTTCAATAGGTCTTGAGAAGTTTAAATATACTTAATATTGACCTATTTCATTGTCTGTGTACACAAACTTCCATAAGTCTAAGATAATAATTTTAAAGAATGATTTTTAACGTCTAGTATCCCCTTAACATTGACAATTTTTCTAAATTTATATCTGCCTCTTACAAAGAACTAAACAGAAGAATATTTAGTGTGTTTAGAATGCAGTAACATAAATGTATCATAAATTAATATGTTTGTTATTGTTTAAGATTTAACATAAAAGTTGTTTCCTAATTAGTTTCTGACGCATTTTCAAAGCAATTTCAGTTATAGTATTATGTGGATATTATTTTAATATATCATAATTCTCAAAGAATTTTAATAAGTATAATATTGTGAATATTAAAAGTAAAATGCAATTTTTATATGTTACATTTTTGAATGTTATTTAAATTAAGATTAATTCCAAAGTTTTTTGAATGTTCTTAAAAAATTTAAGCTCTTCTACCTGTAAAAATAATTTGATAAAATGTGTGATATTTGTCGGAAATCGTCGAATCTCTGATAATTTAACGTGTGAATATTAATAATAATAATTACAAAGTTGAGAAAAATTATATAAAATTTTCCTCTGTTTTCATTAACCCGTTAGTAGTCGCTATAGACAGCGCCACCTATTACAGATTGTATACTTTTTATTTAACTGTCACCAATAATTTTAAAAAGTGATGTGATCGACGTTTCTTCGAGTTTATTTGCGTTTTATGTATATCAAATGCCACTTCTAGAAATTTTTGGTGGCTATCGAATAAAAAAATCTGGGAACACTAAAGGATGGGCGGCAAATCGACCAACTAGCGACTACTACCGGGTTAATAAATAAATAAATAAATAAATAAAAATAAAAAAGAACCTTATTTATTAAATTTTTGTGTTCTGGTTGTTGCAAAGTTTACACTTTTTTAGATATCCAGAACATGCATTTAAGTCTGTAAATTTCTGCATTAATGATTGAACGTTCTATCAAGTTTATCTTTCTTTTAAAATTTTTATTATTTTAGTTGATTGTAAATATTTTTATTTATGCGCGTCATTTTTTAATTCCTCATCATACGATAAGTATATGGGAAACTTAGGTAATCGTTAAAATTATCGATCTCGGTTTTTTCACTTTTTTACACGTTTTCAGATTTGAAGAATTTGAAAATATAAACAAATTCGTAAGGTATTAGGAATTTACAATTTACTTAACATGGCAGAATTGGACAAAATTGAGCCTAAATGTCCATTTTGAGGATCAGAAATATATCAGACAACTTCAAAATAACATTTATGATACTTGTTTCAACAGGATAGACTGCAAATATTCTAATAAGAAAATTTCATAAGTTATTAGTAATTTAAAATGTTATCAACATAGCAACATTAGCAACATAACAACAATGCAAATAAATATGCATTTTGAAGATTGTTGCATTTTAAATAGTAGCATTAAAACTAAACTACAAAATTGACGCTAATAAAATGAATTAATAGATCAGAATAAGATTAACATATCGAAGTGAACGGTGGATAGCCTATTAATCGGTGATTTCATTCTGTCATTGTGTCAAGCGTTTGGCCAAATTCATTTCTCGCAACATGATTATAATATGTCTTGCACTAGAAATTTATGAGAACATATATATAATGGGGGAACTGAGCAGAGTCCACCTATTGGAACTCAAGTTTTAAATAAGAAATATTCTTTGAAATTTTACATTTAAAAATATTTTTGTTTATTTACTTGAAAAAAAAAATCTCTTCTCTTTCAGCTTGTCATTATATTTTCTAATCCGATAAATGTTTATCAAATCATTCAAAACTTATAAACATATTGCCGTAGTAAGGTTACAAGAAAGAAAAAGAAATACAGATAAGAAAATAATATGCTAACTTTTTTTTTTCTAAATCACTATTACGCTTTTGATTACATGAAAAATAAATAAATAAGTAAATAAAATCCTTTATTTAACAATTATTTCCCGCAAACAAGTTTATATTTATTTCCAAGTAATATAATATTAATAAATTTCTTATCGTATGGTTTTATTTCTTTTCGCACAAAAAAATTGCAGCTGTTTTATGACATTCAATATTTAGTAACCAATAACTAATATATACTCCATCCTAGTATAAAAACATATCTTAACGACGTTTCTAAGAGCCATAAAAATGTAATAATAAACTGGTATAGAACCTATGAAGCTAGAATATGTTATGTTTCATTCTTTAAGTACCAACACTTTTATAACGAAAGTAACGATTGTAAAATTTTCTAAACTTTATAAAATAATTTTTTACTTTATTGTGATAAGAAAGTTAAATTAAAAATATTTGATGATTTTTTTTTTCATTATTATGTACTTATAAGTGAAAATCTCTCTCTCTCTCTCTCTCTCTCTTTCCCTCTACATATATATATATATATATTTAATCTAGTTAATAAATAAACGGTTTTTATAAGATTAGAAAAAGGTGTGTATATGAGAATTTTGTAATGTTTTGGACTTAAGTGTTCGCTTTCTTCTTTAAAACCTGTATTTCCTTTTTAAGGCAATTTCATTTAAAACGATAAATAATCAAAACAATAAATCAAAGAAGAAGATAATTAGGGGTGTGTTATTGAACATATAAACAAAATAGTTTATCTTATCGTAATTAAATCTGATCGTATATCGTTAAAAAATATTTTTTCATTTGGTGCTGTATGTTGACACAAAAATTATCTGAATCAGAAATCAATCAGTTTAGTTTTGTTTTTAAAGTTTTACCAAGGCGAGATGCTTTCTCCCTAACAGCACACTTATCCTAATACTTAGTATCTCCTGTAGATATCCCTGGGATATCCTTTTATTCATAGGATATCCTGAGGATGTCATGGGGAGAAGATGTGATGTTAGGGCTATATATATATATATATATACTTAAATAAAGTCCCGAATTCTTTTTGCTGTTGTTTATTTCTTAGACAGAAACTATGCCTATAAAATGACTGTCTGAAGACGATTAGGACGGTTTTCTAACGAAACAATTTGCATTAAATGTTGTTAAATTGAAAACGATTTCGCAATCATTTTATTAATTTTAATAACACTTTACAGACATTTGAGTCATATATAATTGGAACTGTGGACCATAAAAGATTAGAATAACATTTGTAAATTTATCCGAAGAGTCATTCTCGATATTATATTCACATCATTAAATACGTATGGATATTAAAACAAATACTCATGTAAACGAATGAAACAAATCATGTTCATATATACATATGTGTGTGTTTGTGCATGTAATATTAAAATTTCTACATAAGTTTAAGAACAATTGCTGTTCTAATAGCACTTACTGGATTACTTTTACCACTCTTTTCTTATATTTTTCATATCGAAATTTTCATATCTATAGATATATAGTTATAGTTTATATATATATGTATATATATATATATGTATATATATATATATATATAGTCATAGATTTTTACTAAAGAAAACATGAAAAAGACTGATGTTAACCTAAAATTTAAGCTTTAATGTAAATTTTTATAATTCTATTCGTATTGAAATTCCTATGCAGATTTTTTTTTTTTTTTTTTTTTTTTTTACAAAGTGTATTACACTTTGATTAATTTTTAAGTATATATATATATCTACACAAAACATCGAAATATTTATTTTAAACTATCTGATTTTTAAAACTATTTGCATATGATGAATTAATTTAAATGTATATATATGCGTGTGCGTGTGTGTAAATTGTTTCAATTTTCATCCCGAGATAAAAGTATGATGATCAATTTTTTCATTGAAAGTTAATTCAATTTCTTTTTTAATTAATTAAATTGTTAATTAAATTTCTTCCTTTTTTATAATATATTACAAATTTACTACCTATACTAGCTTTTTTTTCTGCATATTCAATATTATTAAAAAATTAATTGATTTTCTTTGAATAAGTAACTCTGTTTTATTACTATCAAATCTTTTTAAATCTTTTAGTACTTAAATAGAAAAAGGTAGTCAAAAATGATCCTATCGGACAAAACGATCCACATATGTTTTCTTCGAAACAGGTATATACCGGGTAACATATAAACTAATTGTACCAAGTCAAGTAGTTCATGCGTTATGCGTCTGAATTCCTTGAGAAATTGGGTTTTGTAAAGTCTGTTATAAGTTAAGCACTAGCTTTCCAATTTGTTTTGATATACAGTCTTTTATGTACCGAAATATGACTTGGTTTCTTTAATAAAATATGCTTTGAGATGACTTGCTAATTTTGTTACGTTTCTCAGCGTTATCTTGTAATATGACCTAAAATGCACTGCTAAAAATTTCTGTAAATTTTATGTAAATATTTATCCAGAGTCTCTGTAAATTTACAGTAATTCATAGTTAAAAGTGAATAATCGAGATTCTAGATCTTTATTCTGTATTTTTACCTAATTTTACTATTTACTTTCTTAATTAAAATTACACATGACTGTTTCTAGGAAAAGCATTCTAAGTCCGAAATATATTCTCAACAATAATTAATTTAATTAATATTAGGTATTAAAATGAATGTATAAAATAAGTTTTTTAACATCTCCGTTTATTTTTCTCTGTAATTTTATGTAAGACTTAAGATAATAGATTACACAGAGTTTTCTGTTGAAATTTGTAACAGTGTGGGTGGCCACGTTATCGGTTAAAAAGGTCCATTGTGTGAATAGTTTTGGATCCATTTCATGAAACGTTATGTATGCATTATTTGGATCATGTGTGGCGGAAACAGATCTATTTAATTTTATTCTGACTTCATAGTGAATCTATTATTTTTGGATCATAATTTTCAAATATTCTATTTTCTTAGTTTTTTTTTTTTTTTTAATGTTACTTGTGACATTGTTTTTTCTTTTTAAATTTCATAATATAAATTATGTATGCAATTTGATTCTAAAACTTATTTTATTTCATTATATATTGTCATAATTACTTTTATATCATTTATTTTGCAGATACAAAGTAATTTACAAATACAATAAATAAAAAGACTTAACGCAGAACAGAAATATTAATATTTACATTACATTAAAGACGTCAGCATAAAAAAATGTTAAGTGCAGACTGCAGTTTCGGTTAAAGTGTATCGTCATCAGGGCAGAATAACGAAATGGGTTATTGTTCATACACATGGGTAGGAAAACGGATTATAGATTCAGAGTAACAACTAATAGGGATTTAAGGAACAGGAGTTGTAAGCCAATAGGAAATTGGAATGTAGAAAGCTATGTAAAAATTAAGAATATGTGGATTTTATGCAATTTTTCGAGCAATCCTGGAGAATTGGTACAGCAAAATCGCAATTAATGCTATCTTTATGATTTTTATAGATATGAAAAGCTTCTATAAAATCGAATCGAGTTCATATAAGTATTTAGGTTGATAGACAATTTTAGCTCAATTAAAGGTGAAATTACGGTTATTCTCCCAACAATGCTTTACAATGACCGATTTTTTAGTTTCTTATTTATTAATATAACTCATGTGTTCTTTAAGACGAAATTTGAGTTTACGTTTAGTTTGACCAATATATGATTATCCACATTAACAAGAAATAATATATACACCCGAAGAGTTATATTCAGAATAGAGACCCAAGAGTATATTAACAGGGTCTATCAATCTAGAGAGGGCTAATTAATAAATGAGGGAGAAAATTATTTTAAAGTTTATTGTTTAAAAACTTTACCTATGGCAAAACTAGATTTATAGAAAAAAATAAAAAAATTCCTTCCGGCTTATTCGGAAGGGTAGGTTGATTTTTTTTTCTTATCAAGTAGCCGTCATTTTGTTTCAAAATGGCGGCTACAAATTATTAATGGACTTGGTAGAAGTATTGATGTAGGCTATGCACATATGGAGTTTTAAGCAAATCGGTTCATAAATATCTTTTTATGGGAATTTAAAATTTTCAAGTGGACGGCGCTTGGAAACAAAATGTTGGGTTCAGTTGACAAATATATCAAATGCATTTGTGAGAAAAGTCTACTGTCCGCATATAGTTCGAATAAATTCAAAATCTCAAAAGTCATCGTGTTGAAAAATTAAGTGGCTGCCACTTGGATCAAAACGGCAGTGAGAAAGTTGCTCATCTAAGATATCATTGCAAATTTGAAAATATTTTTTGTTGTAGAAATTCTTTCAAAGAGGCTTAGTAAGTTGATAAAATGTTAGTTTTCTGCATTTCTAGTTTGTTTTAGCATTAAAATAGCCTAATTTTCCCTTAAAAACGCATTAAAAATATCCAATAAGGCAGGTAATGGATTTGGCGCCAAATTTGGCGGCTTTTCCCCATGGCAACTTTTTTGGCGACTTTTGGCGAGAAAATACTTATTATCGATATACCAAAGATAGACGCAATAACTTAATTGGTTCACGAGTTACGTGAAATTTCTAGATTTTTGTTGTTTGAATGATAAATTCATTTTTCAACTTTAATTTGAATTGATTAAGTATTTTAAAAGTTACCGTAATAACAAATTTTCAAGTGGCCGCCACTTGGAAACAATACAGTGGAACAAGTTGTCCAGCAAACACATCCAAAATATTTGAAGCATAGGTTCACTGTCCAACTGTGATTCAAATCAGTGCCGTGTTTCAAAAATTATTATTATGGCAAATTTTCAAGTGGTAGTCTGAGTGGCTGCGACTTGAAAACAAAATGGCGAAACAAATTGCCGAGCGAAATCATCCAATATATTTCTATGATTATTTCATTGTCCAGTTCTAGTTTAAATTAAATCAGTATTCCAAAAATTATCGTCATAGGAAATTTTGATGTGGCACCACTTGGTAAAAAAAGCGGAATGACATGCCCAGCGAACATATCTGAGGTATTTGAATGATAAATCCACTATCCAAGTTTGAAGCGAATTGATTCAGTATTACTAAAGTTACCATAATGACAAATTTTCAAGTGGCCGCCACTTAGAAATAAAATTGCTCATAAAGTCACCAAGTGAACTTATCTTAGATATTTGAACCATAAGTTCACTATCCAACATTTATTTGAATTAGTTTAGTATTATAAAAGTTATCGTGATGCCATATTTTTAAGTGGCAGTGTGATTTCAAGAGGCTGCAACTTACAAACAAGATGTCGGGACAAGTTGCCCAGTAAACACATTCAAGACAATTGTATGAAATATCACTGTCCAAATTTGATTCGATTTGGAGAATTATTGCATATGTTATCGTGATTTTAAATTTTCAAGTGGAAACCTGATTTCAAGTTGCCCGCTCAGTATAAGATATTCGGTACTTTCCAAAAAATGGCGCCTAACGTTCATTAATCAACTTGGTTGAGACCCTTATATGGTCTATGTATACATCAAAATTCAAGCAAATCCAGAGTACGCTTTTTACAATGTGAATTTGAAATTTTCAAGTGGTCTGCACTTGAAATCAAAATGACAAAGCAACTTGGTTAAAAAACTCATCTAAGATATTTATAAGATAAGGTAAGATACTGTCCAGATTTAGTTCGATTTGGAGTATTATTTCAGAAGTTATTATGATTTTAAATGTTCAAGTGGTAGCCGGATTTCAAGTGGCCCCGCTTAACTTAAAATATCCGCCACTTTATTAAAAGTGACGGATAAACTTCATTAATAAACTTCATTGAGATACTTATGTGGTCTGTATTTACATCAAAAATTAAAACAAATTCGGAATACGCTTTTAACAATTTAAATTTTCAAGTGGTGTCCGCTTGAAATAAAAATGGCAGAGCAACTTGGTTAACAAACTCATCTAAGATATTTATAAGATAAGTTAAGACACTGTTCAATTTTGGTTCCATTTGAAGTATTATTTCGGAAGTTATCATGGTTCTAAATTTTCAAGTGTTAGCCTGATTTCAAGTGGTCTTGCTTAAACTAAGATGTCCACCACTTTATTAAAAATGGCGGTTAAAGTTCATTAATAAACTTCTTTGAGACACTTGTATAAACTATGTATACATCAAAATTAAATAAAAAATTCGGAATGCGCTTTTTACAATTTGAATTTGAAATTTTCAAGTGGTCTCCACTTGAAAACAAAATGGCGGAGCAACTTGGTTAACAAACTCATCTAAGATATTTATAAAATAATTTAAGACACTGTCCAAATTTGGTTTGATTTGGAGTATTATTTCGGAAGTTATAGTGACTTTAAATTTTCAAGTGGTAGCCTGATTTCAAGTGGCCCCGCTTAACTTAAAATATCTGCCACTTTATTAAAAATGACGGATAAACTTCATTAATAAACTTCATTGAGACCTTTATGTGGCCTGCATTTACATCAAAATTCAAGCAAATCTTGCTTTAAATCTGCTTTTTACATTGTGGGTTTGAAATTTTCAAGTGGCTGCCACCTGAAAACAAAAAGTCGGAGCAACTTGGTTAACGAACTCATCCAAGATATTTATAAGATCAGTTCACTGTCTAAATTTGGTTCGATTTGGAGTATTATTTTGGGAGTTATCGTGATGACAAAATTTTCATTATAGATAGGTAGATAGAGAGAGAGATATCTAGATAAACGAAGTGATTGCAATAGGTCGATTTCTACAGAAATCGAGCTAAAAATACTGATGTCGGAAGAGAACTCAGAGAAGCATGAAGATTTTGTAATTTAAATAAAGCTTCGTCAATCATAGAAGGATTGTAACTTCTATCAATAGTAACTGTTTAAAGACCTTTGATTTCAGAGTGGTGGGTTTCAGAACCCGAATAAATATTAAGAGTACGGTTAAAAAAATATTAAATGCAGACATTGTCTGGATAAGTGGATGACATGAACGAGCATGGAGAGTTAATTAAACAGCAAAATTTTTACAATAAACGGTATTGCAAAAACCTTTATCAGTGCGAGAGACCAGTATATCGAGGAAAGGGAGTGAACCATCGTTTTCAATTTCATATGTAAATTGGATGTTATTGTCAAGTGAATTTATGATCTGTAACACGTTATCAATATTTTGCCGAGAGATACCGATCATAGTGTAAGTATCATTCACATAACGAGTCTAAAATGGGGCTAATTTCTCTTACCCACACTTGTTTATCTCAAACTACTTTTACTTTTCAAGGCAAATTTGACCAACAATCAGAATGTTTGGTCATGGGTTCTCCTCTATCACCAATTCTCGCTAATATTTACAGGCATCATTTTGAAAAATCTCTTTGAAAAGTTATCTTTTCCTTTTTGGATCTGATATGTAGATAATACTGTTCTTATCGATACTTCTCGGCACAATATTGATAACGTATTACAAATCATAAATTCACTTGGCAATAACATCCAATTTAGATACGAAACTGAAAACAATGGTTCACTCCCTTTCCTTGATATACTGGTCTCTCGCACTGAAAAAGGTTTTTGCATTACCGTTTATCGTAAACATTTTGCTGTTTCATTACCTCCCCATGCTTGTTCATGTAATCCACCTACCCAGAAAATCGCCGCATTTTATTTTTATTTTTTTCAATCGTGACCTTAACATTTGTTCGGATCCTGAATCCTTCTATTCTGAAATCGAGTATCTTAAAGTAGTTGCTAGTGATAGAGGTTACAACCTATTTTAAAATTATCAGAAATTTACTATGGTTTATGTTAGAAAATATATATAATTTATTATTGTTATTGTTATTGTTATTAGTATTAAAATATTTGAATAGTTTTATAGTTTTATAAAACTATTCTTCTCTTTTTTCATTTACTTAATGAAATTTAGAATATTAATTACACAAAATCAGATCGAGAAAGGAAATAAAATTTTGTGCATTATAAGTATTGAAATTTTTCTTAAAATTAAAAATCTATAGATATTTATTTTTAAATTTACTATATAGAATAATAAAATGATTTGGAAGACAATTTTAACTTATACATTTATGAGTTTAGGGTCTAATAAAATTACATCCACAATTTTTAAACTGATTTTTTTTTTTTTTTTTTGGTCTTAATAGAACTTAAATATCTTTAACTCCAATGTTCATAGACGTAAAATGATATTTTGTATTCTATAAGTTTTAGATAACGGAAACAAACTGTTAAAGTATATACAGGTTGGGACAAAAGACTCTGACACATTTTAAACTTCAGTTTGAAACCAAGTAAGTTATGTACGTCTGTGCGATTTGCCCGGCAGTGCTCCTCCCAGTGTAACATTTGGTTTTAGCAAATGAAATAAAATAGTTCCTAATTTTTCCTTCATATTAGCCTTTAAAATATTTCTTGTCGTTTTACTATGGCCACCTCGATCACCAGACTTAACCTCATTTGATTAATCTTTTGGAAGTGAGTAAAAAACAAAATGTTTGCTCCCTCTGTGACTAATATAAGTATTTAGGAGACGAATAAATCATATAATCCATTATTTTTCGCCATAATTGTAAGCATATTTACACGCACACATGATAAAGAAAGAAAAAAGTATTTCTCTCTCTCTCTCTTTATAATGAAATGTAACTTTTGGAAGCGCTAATATAATATTCTTCGTAAAAATAAATTGTTAGATAAATAAATTAACCTAAATTTATTAAAATAAATTTATCCAGAGTTTTACTTTTAATAATAATAATAATATATTTAGACATTGCTAAAATTAAATAACGCCATACTTTGGTTTTATTCAATCGAGGTTTTACGTTATTTTTTCAAATTTGAAATTAAGCTTATTAAAGAAATCGAATAAAAAGAAAAGCATTATTGAAAAATTCCGATAAAAAAGGTTTCACTTTCAGAAGTTTTGGAAGTATTTGATAAATTTGAAGAGGCTCTTTTTTGTTACTATTATGATTTTCCGCTTCATAGTTTTTTTTAAGAAATATGTGTTCGTGAAAAGATTTTTCGCTTCATGTAGCATTTTAGTAATTTATCTATATTGTTTTTAAATAATTTGTTTAAGTATCTGCATTGAAAGCAAAGAATAAAAAATAATTAATCTTAAAATTTCTTAATAATGGGCATTGTTTCTGTAAGCATTAACAATAAAAAAACTCATATATTGTGATACCTTTAATAAAATTTTAGTAAACAGCACAGAAGTTTCCGCAAAATTTCAAAAATTTCACTTTTGTCGAGATCTTAAATGTGAAAGAAGAAAAAAAAAGTTTATCATTATTATTATTGTCATTTTCTTAGGTTTAGATTATATAACGTTATTTTGTTTAAAATTTATTTTTTCTTTTTAATCAAATATAGGAATATTATTGAAGCCATAATATAATTTTTACGTAGAAATAAATTTAAAAAAAAAACAATCAGAATTTTAATTAAACTAAACCTTTCAAGATATTTGCTTTTTGGGTTTTTTTTTTTTTTTTTTTTTTTTTTTTTTTTTTTGATATTGCAAATAATTAAACAACACAGTAACTTAAATTTTTTAGTCGAGTTTTACGTCAGTTTTTTAAAGCTGAAAATAGCAAATTTAACCTCATTAAAAAAAAAAAAAAAAAAAAAAAGTATTACTTATTAAGAAACATCTTGAAAATGCTTATAATTTTAAATATGCTCTTTTTGTTGGTGTTATAATATTACATTTCACAGATCTTAAAGAAAAACCTTAAAAATATTATTTTTTTGATGAAGCATTTAAATAAATAATTTATATTTTAAAAAATATAGTTAGCTTAAATATCTGCATTAGATGTAACCAATAAAATGTATTAACATTAAAATTTCTTGGGGAAATAATTGTTCGGCATTGTTAAAAGCAATAAAAATCTCATATATTTGATATAAGATATGTGGTATCCCAGCAAAACCTCAGATGACGGCCAGCATGAGGCCAAGTGCTGGTTGCTAGCAGTAGCTGCAGCTGGCCCGTCGGTGGCAAAAGTTACGGTGCCGCAGGGAATATGTTACGCCCGCCGTCAGTAGGCCATATTCAATCGATCCACTGTTGGCAGCCTGCAGTAAGTTAAAAATAAGTTAGTGGGCCAGTGAATGGATCGCTGCTGGCAGCTAGCAGTATGATGAAAATAGGTAATGGGCCACTGTTGGTAACCGACATTAGGTTGGAAATTGTTAGTGGGCCAGTGTTGGGCTACCTGGTGGCAAACATAATTTTTCTATGTTTTTGCTGGAAGCCTGCAGTGGGCCAGTTGTGGCAAACATAAAAAATTATATTACTGCCGGCAGTCTTCATTGGTCCTTTATATTTTCCCATTAAAGGCCCGCTTCACTCATCGTCGCCGCAAGCCGAAGCCAATGTTATTCTATGGGAAATTTTCTTTACAAATAACTTATTAACTAATACATATTTTTAAATTCTGTTTTCATATTCTGAAAATTCCCAACTGTTAAATTGACGGACTTTTTAAAAAAAAATATTTTTTTTTATTTTTATTTTTATTTTTATATTTTATTTTGAAGCTGCAAAATACGAATTTTCAATGTGTGAAATATTTCATTTTGCAAATTCAAAATAAAATATTAAAAATTAAAAATTAAAATATTAAAATTAAAAAATATTAAAAATTAAAAAAAAAACATTTTAAAAAGGTCCGTCAATTTAACAGTTGGGAATTTTCTGAATGTGAAAGCAGAATTTAAAAATATGTATTAGTTAATAGGTTATTTGTAAAGAAAATTTCCCATAGAATAACGTTGCCTCGGACTTCTGGAGACGGTAAGTGAAGAGGGCCGTTAATAGGCCAGCAGTGATTTAGTTATAGCTAATATATTTATTTTATTGGTGATACCTTTAGTTTTATTCGTTCTTTTTTCTTTTTCATTCTTTTTTTTTTTCTCTCTCTTTTTTCTGATGAGGTAGCAGCCAGTTTTTTCTATGCATCCAATATTTAATTTGATTTTGTACATATTCATTTTTAAATACTATTTACAAGTATTTGATTCATACAGTATGGTTGTAAATTCAGGATTTCTAGTGCAGCATATAGGAAATAGTCAGTTGATCCATTTTCCTTATGATAAAAGTTTAATTTTTTGTTTTCAGTGCAAATATTTCTCTATATTACATTTTTTGGAATAAAGGAGATTATGTCTTTTTTTTTTTTTTTTTTTTAAGTGTTCAAATTTTAATATGTTTAACTTTGTTACGCTATTTGATATAAGTAAATGTAACTTTACATGTGAAAATTATAGAATATTGCAACAAAAATTGTTATAAAGTGAGCATTGTAAAAAACACCATAAACTAAAAAAAAAAAAAATAATAATAATAAATAAATAATAAAAAATTGCAGCAATTGTTTCCGGTTGAAATAGCACGAAGACCCTTCATCAGGCGAAACACAGTGGGCACGAGTGCAGCAAAAGTAATTTGCTGCAATCGTGCTTTTTGTTAAACTCACAAAGGGATGTGTTATTATTTCAACCTAAAAGAACTGATGCATATTTTTTTTTTTTTTTTTTTTTTTTTTTTTTGGGGGGGGGGGGCAATGATTATGTTTATTTACAAATTTTTCTATTTATTACTACAGTACAAAGTCTCAAATCCGGAATCGTCCGGACCGTGGCCTTTCCGGATTTCGGACTTTTCCGGATTTTAGGTCACTTTCTGATTTACGGCAATAAAAAAACGGACATCTCCATTCCGAACGTCCTTTTAGTTAATTACTAGCTTACGCCGCCCGAGGGTGCGATTTCTTAAGAAATTGTAGTATACTCTCAAGTAACATGTACAATACTTTGAATAAACACCATAAAATTTTGCAAACAAAACGCAGGCAGCAACGCTTGCGCTTTGTTTGCCGCACTCGTGCCTACTTCGTTTGCCTGATGAAGGATCATGTTTTCTTTCCATCCGAAACTATTGTTGCGAGCTCTTACATTTTATTGTGTTTACTCTTATTACTTTTAAACACCAATTCTGTGGTGCTTTTTTATTATAACTCTCAAGTATCCAGAAAATCTTGAATATTTTTCTTTTCCCCTACATCAAATGGTACCCAATTGATAATTTTTTTCCTTCTTTTTAAAACAGAGCAGGCAGATGATCAAGCTTCCTTTTTTTCTCTGTGTGTTTATCTTTAAAGTCGCACATTTGAAACCACAGAAATTATCACTGAAAAATGTAATCGGCTATTTAGAATTAATTATCACAGCTGCCACTCTTAACCAGGCCGCCACAAAGAACTTTTTCGAATTCTTGATATAGTCCAATGGGATCATTACTCTCTCCCCCAACTCTCTTCAAAGTCCTTGAGTGAATAATTTTCCGACACGTGCGATACCGAAAGATGATTTTGCAGTTTTATACAGATGACGTTATTTGAACTTTAAGCGAATATTCAGCATTTGACCTGTGCCAATTAATTTTCATTAGGTTTGGAAAGCAGATTCTTCAGCTGAAAAAAAAAATATATATATATATATCGTTCGGTTGAGTAAAGAGATAACGGAATTAGGGAGAAAAAGGAGATTGCGTTTGTCTTTGTAGCTGTAAATATTTGATAAATTTATCCGCGATTACCTATTTTAAAAATATTTTTAGAATTCCATAAAACTCATATATGTTATACAGGTTTTCGAGATTTACTATAGCACGCTTGTCATAAAAAGTTGTACAGGTAACCCAAATGGTTTCAGTATAAAAATTCATAAAATAATTTGGATACATTACAGTCAAAGAGACATTTCTTATCAGCGCACGTAAAAATCTTTATACAACGCTAAAATACAGATCAACATAAATTTTATAGATGCAATAAGAAATGGTTCCGATCAAAATATTTGTGGTTCATTTAATAGTGATGCTCAAAAATATTCTTATACGTTACGGGAAATTGAGGGGGCAAGTATTTCAGTTTCGTAAAAGTGAAATTATTTTTCTGACTTGCATTTAAAAAATAATAATTAATAAATAAATAAAATAAAACAGTTTGTTATGGCTACCACTTTTTTTTTTTTTTTTTTTTTCGTTTCCTATAATAGTTTATAGAAATTACATATTAAAATTATTATTTATGAAAATTATTTTCTGTGATGGAGGGTTTTGAGATTCCTGAACACGATTTGACCATTTTTAGAAAGTTTCACTCTGTAAGTGTGTATAAAAAAAAAAAATGTGGACGCTGTATCTCACGAACCAATGGACGAAATTTAACCAAATTTGTTATTTAACCAAACTTGATTAAAATCGTTCCCGATTACATTTGTGGATCATTCACTCAACACATGGCTCTATATTTCTACTTCTTCGTAATTTTCAATATGACACAGTATAAGAAGAAATTTTACATAAATGATTTCAAATAAATGATAATTATTTTTTTAATTTTTATTATGAATTAAAAAATAAATATTTAAATAACTAACAAGAAACCAGGAAATTTTTTTTGTATACGTTGAAGAATCTCTCGCCCTTCCCCATGAGGGGATAAATTTTCAATGCTGGTATTTTTCAAAAGAAACTCATCAATAACTTTCAAGTAAATAACAGAATTAAATTTGTGGAAAATTAAAGCAAAGTTATAAATTAATTAAAAAAAAAAAAAAACAAGAAGAAGAAGAAAGCATTTTTTCAGAAGTTGGCACAAAATTGATTTTATTATTATTATTATTATTATTATTGAGAAACACTGTTGTAAAATGAAAATCGTTTGCATGCATTCAGGAAAATGATTTTAACAAATTATTTGCACTACGCTAATTTGCATAATAAAAAATATAGAAGAAAGTTTTGTGGTGCCACATCATACTAGTTTTTTGTCAAAAATTAAAAAATTAATAAATAATAATAATAAATAATAATAACAATAATAAAATACTAGAAAGTTAGCGGCTATCATAATTTACTAAAACGGGTCAACTGGATATTTGTTATATAATTCTAGAAATCCTTTTGTTACAACAATAGCTTTAGAGTCAAACATTAAAAAAAAAATAGTATTTAAAAAATAATACAAAAACAAATTAATAATTGAATTACTTACTCATATGTTCTTTTTACGAGATTTTCAATCTCGCACCCGCAGACAACAACAACGAACAAGAACTTCGTATGAAATGGCGGACAGCGAGGGAATTTCAAATCAACAGAAAAAGTATCACAGCGCCCTCTATGCATACAAATTGGTTATGGCCTAATAATTTGTGGCCACAACATGAAAAACATGATGTTGGCCGTGTGGTGATAGCCTGCATAAGGCCAACTGTGTTTATGCCACTTCTGGGCCACCGACCATTTTTCTTTAGGCTTCCATCACAGCTGGCAGCCACAAACGGCCCGCTGCTGGAGTTATATGGGGCAACCGGCAACTGATGGCAAGTGCAGGATGCCAGCAGTAGGCCATAACGAGCCCACCAGTATAAGTTTTGCTGGGATGTATAATAAAAGCTTAATAAACAACGTAGCTTAATAAACACATTAACCACATCAACATTAATAAATAAATTAACATTAATATTACTAAACACATTAAACACAAAAGCTTAATAAACACATTAATAAACAATCTACATACAAAATTTCATAATATGTTAATCTACTATTAGCAAATAAGAGATGAAAGAGCAAATTACAAAATACAAAAGAATTTTTCTTTCTATTAACGAAAAGAGGGAATTGCTCAAAAGTTTAGCAAGATTTGCAAAATATCAGTTTTTTTTTTTCAATTTAAAAACTTATTTCTCGATGAAATGTTTTCAAACATTGGGTATTTAAAAACTGCGTCTTGTTCATGTTTTGCAGTGAAGACTGATTTAAGGCAACATTTAGGGAGCGGGATCAATTGAGCAAAATCAATGATGTTTGTGATCACCCTGTCGATCATCGTTAAGTGAACGAAATGAACTGTAACTTTAGGATATGTCAATATAGATCCATTTAAATTTGTGGATGAATTTATGAATTTGTGTGATAACAGTATATTAAATAACAGAGATATAAGCATGTAAAAAAAAAAAAAAAAAAAAAAACATGGGTTTTATTTATAATATACAGAGTTTTTAACCAAACTTATTTCCACCTTCAGATAAGTTGGAAAAACACTTTTAAAACAATATACTGCAATCAGAATATAAATATCTTAAATATCTCATAAAATATGAGCATAGCATTTATATGAAAAACGTTTTCACTGCGCATGTGCGAAAGATAAATAAATAAATAAATAAATAAAAATATTGCATAGGTTGAAAGCTAGATATTTGGGAAACTTTTGTTGAAAGTGCATTTTAGTAGATTAAAAAATAGGCAAATCATCCGAAAAAGAACGTGCTAAATTTTAGATATTTTCTAAGAGTTGAAAATTCTTAAAGGGTTTTTCCCATGCCGCATAATTAATTTTAAGATCCAATTATTTTAACCACTTAGCAAAAGTTTTTTTTTTTTTTTTTTTTTTTTTTTTTTTTTTTAACCCCTTATCATCTCAAAAATCTCAGTAAATAAACAAAAATATGTTAGAGTTACAAGCTTACAAGGAGTTTTCACAAAACAAGTACATTTAGAGCGTGGTTGAAATAATTGAATCATCAAATTAATTACGCGCCATGTGAAAAAACCCCTTAAGAAATTTCAGCACTTGGAAAATATTTACGATCCAGCTCGTTCTTTTTCAGATAATTTGCTTAATTTTTACTCTATTAAAATGCACTTCTGACAAAAGTTGCCCAATATATTCTAGCTTTCAACCTATGCAATAAAAAATGTTTTATGTTTCGTACATGCGCAGTAAACACATTTTTCATAAAAATGTTTATATTTCATGAGATGTTTAAGATATTTGTATTCCGATTGCAGTATATTGTTTTAAAAGTGTTTTTCCAACTTATCTAAAAGTGGGAATAATTTTCGTTAAAAACTCTGTATATTATAAATAAAAAACATGTTGATTTTTTTTAAGTTTTGAAATGAATATTCATGTCTCCGTTATTTAATATGCTATCGTAACACAAATTCATTCATAAACTGAAGTGGGTCTTTATTAACATAGCCTAAACTTACAGTTCATTTCGTTCACTTAACTATACAAAGTGATCACAAACATTGTTGATATTCCTCAATTTGTTACCGATCCCTAAATGCCGTCTTAAACCAATCTTAATTGAAAAACATTAGAAAGACTCAGTTCTTTAAGCACCTTAATGTTTGAAAAGAAAGACTCAGTTCTTTAAGCACCTTAATGTTTGAAAACATTTCACCGAGAGGTAATTTAAAAAAAAAACGATCGTTTGCAAATCTTGCAACACTTTTGAGCAGGAGTGTATTAAACTATTTTTATCCTTAATAGTAAGATAATATTATTTACCCCTTTTGAGAGATTATAAAAAAACCAGCATGTTGTAGCTCTTAGTAAATTTTATTCCTTATTATTCTGATATTTTTAAGTAAAAAAAGTATTGAATGCTTTGATTTTATAGAATGCTATGTATAAATATATTTTTTTCATTTATAGGTGAGAAAAATGTAAAATATTTTTAATGTCGATCGCATTAAGAATACTCCAGTGCCGATAACAAAAAAAAAAATCCTAACTGAGATCGAATCAAAATAATTTTTGCGATATGTTTCTCACATTTAAAACATTATCTTGATTATTTCCCTTTGAAGCTGAGATATAGCTGTCAAGAACACCAGTTTGTCACAGTAAAGACTTTTCTTGGAATAGGCACAAAAATTCAAGCAGTGTTTTACATTAAAAGAATACAATAACATTATATTAAATTTGATATTAGTCTCATAGATGCCGAGATATAGATATGACACATGTCATGAAAAATGCTCCATAATTAGGAATACACACACACACACACACACATATATATATATAATTTTGAATAGAAAGTAATAAAAAAGTGTAAGAGTTTAAGATAAGTGGTCTTAATTAACAAAAAGAAAAATGTTAATAAATACAACAACAACGAATGAAATTATCAAAAAAACATTTGTAAAAATATCACTTCATGTGAAAAACACCTTTCCACTTCCACTTCAGTAGGTGGGAGCAACAGAACAGATAATTATTAAAAAAAAATTAAAAAGGCCTAACAGGTGTCGGAAACATAGCTAAACCATGGAGTGTTTTTTTTTTTTTTTTTTTTTTTTTTTTACTTTCTATTCAAAATTATATAATTTTTGTATAATTTTTTAGTGCTGCCATTGGCGCTTTTTTTTATACAAAAATACTAATTAATAAGTAAATAATATATATATATATATGAATTAAAACCTTTTTAAAAAGGAAGAAAGAAAAGAGCGATAAAATAATTTGAGTAGTAAAATACTGTAAAAGGAGATGAAAATTTACAATAAGATTTTCTGAAAAAAAAAATCATTTTAATTTATCGATACTAAACTCCTCATTTTTCATAAAAGCGTTTAAATGATTTTAAATAAGTATTTACCACTATTACTTTTGCAAAAATTGACAATTATTTACAAAAGTAAAAATGACAACTGTTTTCTATAAAATGGTACGAATTTCAAAATGTTTGTGGTTAATAAATAATTAGCATGAAACATAGAAGTTTTTATCCCAAAAATGCCCATAAATATCACTCATTACATATAAAATCAAATTTTAAAGATGTAGATCATTCCCTGATTTTGTATTCTATAATTTAGTAGCAAATATTATTATTATTATTTTCTTTGAGGCAGGTTTCTTAAGAATACTTGTGGCTGTATCTTCAAATAACATGCGAGTTAAAAAAATCATGACCTAATTTCTCAGTAGTGCTGCCATGTTTTGATTTTATGTAGAAAAATCCGTAAAATGGAAAATGAGTGGTGCTTCTTGTCAAATATAAATCGTAAAATTGCATTTATAACGTATCAAATGTATAATTAATCAAAATATTATTAAAAATATAATTCATAGATAGGGGAAATGCTCTTCTTTAATCTTCAGATGTTCAAATAAGTGTATATTATTTCTTGAACACCTTGCCGACTCAATATATTTCGGGTTTTAAGGTTAAAAAAAAGGTCAAAATTTTTAATGCTTATTTTCTTAGATAAATATTGGTTTAAATGTAATAACAGCATTCGCATATAATATTTCCTATTAAAAAAAAGTAATATATATACATATATATATATTAGGGATGGACCGGATATCCGGAAAATATCCGGTATCCGACATATCCGGCTGATTTTTCAATATCCGAAATATCATCGGATATCCGGATCAAAATCACCGGATATCCGGTTAATATGCCGGATATCCGGTTTTTAATATTTGATTTTTTTTCTTGTTTTCTTTCATTAAGATATGGTGAGAAATGCGAGAAGAGACTTTTCTCCCTCCGTTTGCGGGGAAACTTAAAAAAATAGCTTCTTAAATCACGTCACTAAATCAATAATATCATAAAATTACACATTTGTGTCTCCGTTAGTTTGACTCGGCATTGCTGAGCGAGCAAGCACGTCAGTCAGGAGATCTGCCTTTATAGATGTAGATTCCTGCAATTCATTTCTTTTAATTAAAAACAAGTATGTTGTGGAAATCACAAGACTTTCTTCTATATTTTCCTATATAAATTCACTAAGGGCAAATAATTTATTAAAATTATTATTTATTAAAATTATTAATTATTAAAATTATCTAACATGATGAATACAAATAATTTTCATCTTAGAAAAAAATGACATTAAATATTCAATGAAAGACAGTTTTATTGTGTACTAGCAGGCTTTGCCCGCTTCGCTGGTCATTATATATTTAAGGAAACTGTTTTCTATATAGCTTTATTAAAAAAAGAATAAAAAATACTGAAATCGCTCAAAAGCTCTTCTTGTGTTCCCGCTGCTAGGTTGACATAAATTAGTGCCGATCAACAGTTGGTGTCAACCAATCAACAGGTGGCGCTGCTATGCATCGACTTTCACAATTTGAAAAAAGGCAATATCTCAGGAACTACTGTGCAAAATTCCATAAAAATTTACATGTGGATGCACCTTGACATAAGTTACAGCGGATCAACTTTTGGAACTAGTTGCTCAATAGGCGGCGCTTCTATGCAGCGATTTCCTCAGCTTAAGGGGGGGGGGGAGCCTTATGTGGGAAAGCCTTTATGAGACATTACACCGACTCAATCTGGATGTATATCTATCAATATTTTGCGCTGCTATAGTGCACTTTTTTCCAGAGAACGAGAATGCATGCTTCAACTTCTATGGCATTTAGCTGTGCGAAACTTCATACATGAGATAACCAGTATGAAAACGCATTTTTTAAGGTGTTAGTTAAACTGTGTTTCTTTGAATATTTAGTATTAGATTTCTCCAAGATAAAAAATCGCCTGCATTCATCATGGTAGATAATTTAATAAATAATAGTCTTTGTAGTTTATTTTAACTGAGTGAATTTATATAGGAAAATATAGAGAAAGTTTTGTGGTGGTCACAACATACTAGTTTTACTTTCTCTTACCCATGTAAATGGTAGAGGAATAATGTTTTTGGGTCAAATTTTATAAGGCGAGTTTTTTTTTTTTTTTTTTTTTACACGATTTAAGGTCCCCTGAATCCAAAAATCCTATTTTTAACGGTTGGTCTGTGTGTCTGTGCGTGTGTCTATCATCAGCATATCTCAAGAACAAATAATAGCAGAAAGTTCAAACATGGTATTATAAATTTGTATGACGTAGGGATGCTACACTAAATCTTTCATGAAGATCAAACAAATGATTCGTATACAGGGACACCCAAGAGAATTCAAATACATTGCATCTATGGGGGAAATTAAAAGTAAGTAGAGTTGAGTTTAAAAACTGCAGTAAACCAAATGAAATGAATTAATATTTTTTATATGCGTAAAAACATGTTTCATGTAGAATATGGTATAGAAATCCATTACTGTTCGTTTAAAGAAGTACACAAAACAACAAGATTATAGTACGACAATACTTGAAAACTGATAAAAGTGTATTTCAGGTTATGCCGTCTGTTATTAATATCGGATTATATTTAAGTACATCATGTGGTGTTTACATAACCTTCAGAATATATACACTGGCCAATATTTAAGCCATAATATTCTTTTTTATTGTTAGTGAAAGTGCTTTTCTATAATATTTTACCATGTCCAGGAAAGCTTCTTAGGAATTGAAATTACTTCTTCATGGCCATATGGTTAATAACGTATTTTTTTAAGTTAAATATTCATCGCTTGTTTTTTTTTTACATTTACACGTTTTGAGGCTTCCTGAATACCAAAGTCAAGTTTTAATGCTTGATCTTTGCCTGAGTCACTTAGAGTAAATTAAAAACAAGTAATTTTAGACGATCCAGATGTTGTATTTTGAAGTTAATATGTTTGTTAGTAGAAAATTTCGATCAAAATTGATAAGTTTTAAGAAATGTTGAGTGTGAAAGCTGTCTGAATAATTTTAAATGAACTTTTGTATTTAATAACAGGCTTGAATGCTATATAAATGTATGCATAAGAATTAAACGGGATGTTGAAAGGAGCGGTAGCACCCCTCTCCCCCCCTCCCCCTACACACATTATTTGTCAATTAAATCTGTTCAGAAACCTAATTTGAATTGTTTCAACATAGGTTTACATAACAGTACTCGTGTTTTTACCCCTTCATTTCCAATCTGTATTTATAGTATTAAATTCCAGGGTAAGAGAAAGTCGTGTGAGTCACACACCAGATTATTTAAGTAAGTATTATTTAAGAATAACGTAATAAAATAAAATAACTCTGTTATGGCTTTATTATCACAATGATATTTACAATATTACTTTATTCTGTATGTATATATAGAAAAAGTATTGGATTCGTGAAAATTTTCGAACTCCAGTTTTCGATGGATTTACACGTTTTGGGATGTCCTGAACACCATTGACTGTTTTTAGAAAATGTCTGTCTGTCTGTCAGTTTGTGTGTGTGTGTATCACAAATTTTGTGGACGCTGTAACTCATGAGCCAATAAACGAAATTTAACCAAACTTGGTATTTAGTTGAACCCTGACATAAACTGGTGCTGATTAGATTTGTGGAACAATTGCTCAATAGGTGGTGCTGTGATCGCATTTTTTCTAAATTTTTAACATGCCAGTATGGGACAAAATCTGGTATAAATGTACATAATGACAGTTATTTTAAACGTGTGATTGTAAAATTAATATGAATTATTTATAATAGTAATAGTTAACATGAACAAAAAAATTGTGCATGTTGCAGCATAGCTTCACCCTCTGGAAAGGGAGTTCACCCCCCCCCCCCCCAGGTAAATTTTCAATATTGGTGTTTTGTTTTGAAAGACTTCGTCATTACCTTTAAAATAAATGGTTTAAGTATATATCTGTGATAAATTAAAACAAATTTATAGATTTTTTTATCTTTTAACGAAAAAAAAATTAGAAAAAATATGCAATTGAAGAGAGTATGGGATTCGTAAAAATTTTCGACTTCCGGTTTTCGAAGGAATTATACGTTTTGGGAGGTCTAAGAACATGAATTTACCATTTTTAGAAAATGTGTGTGTGTGAGAGATAGAGAGACAAAAATTTTGTGGCAACTTTATCTCCGAAACCACTACTCAGAATTGTATATAAATTCGTATGTAGATGCACCTTGACCTAAATTAGGGCCTATCAACTTTTGGTGTCAGTGCTCAATAGGTGGCGCTGCAATACAGTGATTTCCTCAATTTTAGGGGATGCTATATCACAGGTTTTATTGCGTATGTTCAAACAAAACTTCATATGTAAGAAGGTTATTATGATACATTATGCTGATTCAAGTTAAATGCTTATCGTCCAACAGATGGCGCTGCTATACTGCAATATAAGGAAGGCTATATCTCAGGAATTACGGTTCAGATTTGAATATAAATTTATATGTAGATGTACATTGACATATATTAGTATTTGTCAACTTTTGATGTAAACAGCTCAACAGGTGATGTACACGCAGCGATTTCTGCTTATTAAGAAAAGGCTATATCTCAGGTTTTATTGGGTATAATTAAACAAAACTTGATATGTGAGAAGACCATTATGAGACATTATGCCGATTCAATTTGGATGTATATCTACCAATAGGTTACGCTGCTATAGTGCAGTTTTTTAGATTGCTGGAAGATGAAAATCGCCTGCATTTATCGTGGAGGGTAATTTTAATAAATAATGCTTATTGGCTAACAGGTGGCACTGCTAAAAAAGCGATTTCCGCAATTTAAGGGAAGGCTACATCTCGGAACTAATGCACAGAATTGCATTAAAATTTATCTGTAGTTGAAAAGGACATTATGAGACATTACGCTGATTCAAGTTCGATGCTTATAGACCAATAGATGGCGCTTCTATACTGAAAATTTCTTCGATAACGGGAAGACTATATCTAAACTTGTATGAGATAACCATTATAAATACACATTTTTAAAGATTTATTTATAGGTAATAAAACTGTCCTTATTTGGATATTTGGTTTTAGTTTTCTCCAAGATAAAAATCATTTGCATTCTTCATGTTAGATAATTTTAATGAATAATAGTTTTAATAAATTATTTGCCCTTAGTAAATTTGTATAGGAAAATATAGAAGAAAGGTCTTGTGGTGGCCACAATATACTAGTTTAATTATTGTGTGCTCTTAAAAAACTGAAAATTTCATGTGAACTGGGGAAGGGGACTGCCGGATATCCGATGGTATATCCGGCCGGATATCCGGATCCGGCAAAGTAAAAAAATATCCGGAATGCCGGATATCCGTATCCGGTAAAATCCATATCCGGTCCATCCCTAATATATATATATCTAAAGACATGTAAACATTTCTTTTAATTTAGTGTTTTGCATTACACCTACACGAGTTCAGCTCGGGAATAGCCATCAAGGAAATAATCGAAAATAATAATTTTCGATTTTCGTATACTTTTTCATTGTTAATCTTTCATTTATTTTGCTTATTGTATAATCTTCTTATGTTATGTGGTTTGTATAGTGAATTTGTTTATGTAATATGCATAGTGAATAAAATGAGCTTATTTATGTTTATGATTATTATGTATGTATGACAACGATTTATTAGTAACAGAGTAATGGGATATTTTCTCGGTAATTTCTCTCTAGAATAATATCTTAGTTTCCAATTGAGAGTTTTATTACTGCATTTTATCTATTAATTTCTGTACAAAACTGTAATAAAATGTTAGAAAGCAAAACTATTTTATATAATACTTTTTCTTTCTATGCTGTAAATGTTCCTTTGATTTGTCATTAAATATTATTATAATTATTTAGACAATATTCAATGGAGTCAATTCTACTTTTAATATATATTTGAACTGAATAATTTTTCTATGAATTTTTCTCTTTCATCTTTTTATACATCACATTAAAGAAATATTTTTTTGTATAACATAAACAGAATTTAGTTAATGTTACTTTTAAGTTATATTTGAACTGAATAATTTTTCTATGAATTCTTTTCTTTGGTGTTTCTGTACGTTACATTAAAGGAAAATTTTTTGTATAACATAAACATATGTTAAATTTTGTTCGTTTTAACGTAGTAGAAATATCAAAGTAGATGTCTTATATCATAAAAATAATTACAAAGAATGGTACATGGACGTTAGTTTGCATTTTAGCGTTTGTTGTTTACTAAATTTCATCCCATGTAAGGGTATACATTAGAAAAATAAACATGAGTATATATTTTTTTAGTGATATAACTGTATATTAGTTTACTTTTTATTCTATTCTTTGACATATTTAATATTTTCTTGCTTTTTCTATTTTAAAAGATTTTATAGTGGATCATTTGATCTCAATGCACACTAAATTTACTGGAAATACATTACAAACACCAAAATTAATTTTTGCCGTGTGGTTTATTTTTTTCCCGGAACAATATTCTGCATTCTACAACCTGAATAACTTTTAATTCTAGGTAATAAGAATAAACTTTATTATCAGATGATTTTACAATAAAAATATTTCATGCATAAAATATCGTCTACTGATATTATTATTATTATTACTATTATTACAGTTCTTATAGTTGTATCTCCATGGGAAACAACTTATTTTCTTTTTTGGCAATTCTGATATCATATACCGGGTGCGTCAAAAAAATCACACTTTGAACCATCATAGAAAATTTATGTTCCGTTCTACAAGCTTCAATTGTTGAAAATGGAAAGCTTAAAGTCCATTTGAAACATAAATGCACTTTCTGATGCGAATGTGATTACTGTTCAAAATGGCGGCCTTCAGCATCAATACATTGCTGAGTACGAGTCACCACTGATTCCGTACATCGTACCAACGTGTCGAATGGAATTTCTGCGCACACCGCTTGAATCTCATTCCAAAGTGTTTCTAGATTACATGGTTTACGTTTGTACACCTCATCTTTTACTGTGCCCCATAAGAAGAAACCAAGCGGCGTAAGATCTGGGGAGCGTTTCCAGTTAGTTCCTTGAGTAGTGAGAGCGGCAATTCTGCTGCCACCTGTTGAAGAAAGATAACATTACTTTCTCCCAGAAACTGAACCTTGTAGAACGGGAAATACAGTTTCTATAACGGTTCAAAGTGTGTATACATTTTTTGACGCGCCCGGTATATCTTGTAGCGGAGTCTCTTGAACGACGTTTCGGGTTAGTCTCATAATTATGGTTAAAAACAGGCCATTACCATGAAAATCCATTGACCTGATTGACAGTTGAAATGCCGTCATGCGTACATTGTTCTAGAAATAAGTGACTCATCCAATACGATTTTTAAAAAATATTTTATTATAATGCGCGGTTTCTAGTTACCACTGTGAAACTAGCCCAAAACTACATTCACAAAAAGCCACTGCTACCTTGTCGCTTATGACGTCACAATCTTCACTTTTTTCAGAATTTTACATTTTATGAAAATAAAAATACTTTATTTAAAAAGAGAGAGAGAGAGAGAGAGATAATTATACGATAAATTATACATTTAAAAAATATTATAATTTTGCTTTAAATAAAATTTAATGTTGGTTCAAAAAATAACTGGGAAAGTTCTTTTTTCTTTTTATAATCAAATGGTTTATTTTAAGCTAATGCAAATGGAAATACGAATAACGATTTTCTTTTGATCTATTTTGCCTAAAAATACAAATCATTTGCCCGAATTATTATTATTATTATTATTATTTTGATAATTATAAATTAATATTGTATCCAGTTTATCTACTGAACGGAAATTTTAAGAAATTCGATTTATTAAAAAAAAAAAAAAAAAAAAAAAATGTCCGTTTATTATATGAAAAAACAATTCTGAAAAAATTATTGCGTTTCTTAATTTGCTCGTAAAATGTGATGCTTTCTCTAAATATGTTTCATGAAAAAATATTTTTATATGCAAAATTCTTATTTCTATGAACATTTTTGCATAATTTAGGTATAATTTAAAATTTGAATATTTTTTCCCCAATGTTATCAACATATCAGATTTGGTTATTTACATTTATTTTAAAATATTACATCATTTCTATTGAAATGCAATCACAATTTTATTTATTACTTAACGAGTGCTTTATTTATCAGAGGAAAATACGTTATTAAGTTCCTTCTGAGAGTTCTGAAGAAATTTATAAAACTTTTGACTTACAAATAACAAATAAATTGTATATTTTTTTCTTCTTTTCCCTCAATTTAATGTTGGGCTTTCGATTTCTTGAAACAAAATTAAAGTTCTTATAGTTTATCGAAACGAGAAAGTTTAATTAAACAATTCTTTGAAAACATAAAATGCTTCATTCGGTTAACTAATATATATATATATATATATATATATAAGTTAATTTATGACCAAAATTGAAGCATTTACGAGACAAAGAAATTTTCATTTTTAGAATTTTATTAAAAATACGAACCATTTCAGCGATTTATCAGAAATTTATGTTATTTATGCTCGCCATTCTCTTAAATAATTTCTTTTCTAAATTACATTTTATTTAAGATGATGTATTTTATTTAATGAGAAAGCAAAATTCATAATTAGTTGGTCACGTGTTTAACACTCTACAGTTATGTATAGTACGTAAATCATACGAAACTATACGTTATTTTATGATAAATTTATGCCTTTCCTGCAATTAAAGTACTTACACCAACAGTAAACACTATAAGCACATTTTCCATCTTATTTTTACAATCGTTCTTAATTTTAGAGACTGCACCTATAACAATTATTCGATATCCTAGTTAAATGATTCTGTACTGAACTGTACTACGTTCTGTGCAAACTGCTAATGAAATCATATTTATATTGGAAAAATTAAGTTTACGGAGAGTTTAAAAGTCTCCAGAAGGGGAAATTTAAAAACCCATTAGTATAGAAACTTTTGACATTTTCAGAAAGAGCCAAAAAACATGCGAACTGGTCGCAAATGTATAAATAACAAAAAAATATTTTTTTTAGATCATTAGTTCGTTAATAAAATATCAACCTGTAACATAAATTGAAAACAAATATTGTCTGAAAATTTAACGGGTTCAATAACCTCTTGTTTTATTTAGAATGTGTCTTAAACTGTAAAGAACGTTCCAATCGCCACCTTTTGTGATAATGTTGGAGTAGCCAGTACAGAGCCCAGTTAACTTTATGTGAGTCTCGGGGCACATGTACCTTCTTGAACCTCGCTACCCCTCTCCTCGCACTTGAAAAATATTTTCTGTTACGGTATTCATGCATTAAAAGCAAAATTTGTTGAATAAAATAAACAACAAATGGGTTTTAGTGCTCACTGCTACTCCGGGCAACAGGCTCATGATCCGAGTGTCCCTATAAAAATCAAGGACTCTACCAGTCTTTATTTCAAATATTTACTTGAATTCTTATTATCATTTAGAAAAATGAAAATCTCCTCTGAAACTTTAGAACAAAATAACCTCGTATGAATATATAGAAGCATTCCGATCAAATTTTGAGTGAAATGAATTGATATTCTTTCCACATTCCGAATTTGACAGAGTACTGAGCCTTATTAAATACTACGTCTGGTTTTTAACGTCAAATCGGCCCGTTGATGATACGCTTTAGAACCGTTTCTGTTGCCAGAAAATATTTGTATACTGTGAAAAAAAATACGTTGACAGTAGCAATACAGAAAATGTTCGTGCAAAACAAAATTTTCAGTAGAGCAACATGTGAAAAAATAAATAAAAAACCTCGCATTGAATGAAATTCATTAGTTTGACAAGGCAGGATTGTACCTCGGCCCACCGCTCAGTACATGACAATGCACTCTTAGACTAAAAACCACATATTGTGCTGTTACTTAGTACTTCCCAATCCTGATTTGGTACCAAAAGTATTCCATATACAAAACAGAAAAAAATATGTACATTCTAGATTAGTTCTGTATCAATGATTACAAATTTTATCTAGTAACAGAACAAATATATTTTTTTCACAGATTCAGTTGTAATTAGACTGTAAAACTTTTTTAGATTTAGAAAACAGAAATTTTTTGAATAAAAGTTACAAAGTTTTCTATCTTTGACAGGACATTTTAACAGTGTAGGGCTATTCTCTACTAGTCATGATCACATTATATGGTATCAGACTACGTTTTGAGATGTCCAAAACACTATTTGATCATTTTTAGAAAATGTCTGTCTCTGTGTGTGTGACAACTTTATATCAGGAACTACGCCATAGAATTTCATACGAATTCATATATTGTTGCTTGATTTAAATTAGTGCGAATGAAATTCTAGTACAAATTGTTTAAAAGGTAGCGCACCATACTGCGATTTCTCCTATTTATGAAAAATGCTGTATCTCATACTCTATTGTCCATAATCTGGGAATAACTGGGAAATATTATGTTAATTGAATTTGAGTGCACAGTTAGTGGCACTGATATACTACCATTTCATAATATGTTGTATATAATTGCATAAAACGTGGTATATGAAAAGACCATTACGAACACTATACTGATTCAATTTATGTGCATATCGACCTATAAGTTGTGTTGATGCACTGTAATTTACTCCATGAATACGATGGCTAAATATCAACTTTTATGGCATATAAAAGCACCAAACTTGATATGTGTGATAAGTATTATTAAAACAAATGCTGGTTTCATTTTGGTGTATATCAGCTGGTAGGTGGCGCTGCAATTGCTCACCTTCTGGGATTTTTCATATGGCTATATATCAGCATGTGTTAATTAAAATTGAACTAAACTCCTTATGAAAAATATTTATCGTCAGAAGCAATGATTGAAATCGTGTACTTGTTAAACAATATGTGGTGCTGTTTCATAGAATAGTATAGAAAAATGTTTATTGTGGTGGCCACAACATACTACATTTTATTTAGTAAGAGCTCTAATAGTTTTATGCCTAATATAGTTACAATACTGAAACGAAGTGTTGAGAGGAAGGTAGCTTCGTCACAGAGACATGAATATCAACTAAAACTATTTCCAAAACTATTTTAAACTGTTTTTGTTATGCGAAGGGAATGTTCATATGCAGTATGTCATTTATTTTCCGTTTTAAATTGCAATAATATGTGAATATTTATGTAATGCAAAAGAAAGGGTTTTCCAATAGTTGCATATTGTTTAAATATCATACGTAAATAAAAAAATAATAAAAAGTTAGACAATTTCTTGAAACACTTTTGTAAAATTCATAAAATGTTTCAAAAATTGGCATGAATTACACGTTATATTTAAGCATATATAAAATTATATGCTTTCAAGAATTTTCAACAAAAGTGTTTCGTAAAAGGAAATTTATGTCCTTAAAACTAATTTATTCTAATGCGTTTTTCATTTTTGTGCACTTTTGTGTAAAATATACTTAAATTTATACCGGTAGCATAAACAGCAGTTTCTACAGCATCTGTGTTTCCTTATTTATAAAGTTAAATAAAAGACAATGGAAGTGTGAATAGAAAGGAAAATTAGGTAATGTGCTAAGACAAATTATATTATTTTTGTGGCTTTTGTGTTCAATATTATTTTTTACGTACTTGTTTTGAATAATAAAAATCGTTTCATACCAAGATTGTGCAGTGATTAACTATTGTATGCATTAATTAAAATGTAGCTGAGAGTGAAGTAACTAAAACACTTTCTGGAAAAAAGTAAATTTTGAAAATAATTGGAAAAGTCTGTATCTTATTTAAATAAAACATATGTATACAGATTAACATAATTTTTAATGAATCAAATTTATATATTTTGACAAAAAGAAAGATTCGTTAACACATTCTGCGTAAACAATTATTAGTTTATTGCATTTAAACATTTAATCTATCTGGGGAAACTAAATAATTATTCATCAACTACAGAATAACAAGCATCTCTCTCTTTAAAAGAATTTTAGTTAATTACATTTGAAAGAAAACTAATAAAACATATTTTAAAATATGCATAAAATTTTGAGAAAAAAGATTTTTATAAGTTTTAACAAAGATGTTCAATCAAATAAAATCTGACGAACAACTTAAAATTCTAATAAATATTCGATATACATATGCGTTTTTGTATTTTTAATGTTCTTTTATTTTTGAGTTTATGTAGCATTCTTAATTATTATTCTTAGACTTAAATTTTTTATTACAAATTTTCTTTATAGGCATAATGTGCCAAGTAAAATACAATTATTTATTGTAATATTATTTAAATTATTATTTAAGATTTTGCGAAATTCGATATTGGATTCCTCAAAATGAAAATGTTAAAAGAGTAATGTTTTTTAAATTATATAAAATAGCTTTGTAAAAAAAGTGATATGATTTTATATGTTTTTTTTTCTTTTTTTCATTAGATGGCAACTTTTAAACTACCTAAAAACTTCATACTACCTAATAACATACTTGCCAATAACATACAACTTACATACTACATGCAAGTTACCTACCTAATAACATAAAACTTACATACCACCTAAAAACTTAAAGGAGCATATAGCTATCAAACATGCAGTAATATATCGCGAATGTCCAAAAAACTTACATATAGCATTCTAAAACATGTCAATTTATTCTAATATTTGAAACTTCTGTTAAAAAAAAAAAAAAAAAAAAAAACTATATATTTAAAAAGAATTAAGTTATTTTTCTTTTAGGAAAAAAAAAGTTTGTTAGTATACAAGGTGTCTCATAAATTTGTACACAGTTTCAATTTTCATAAAAATTGAGGGAATTGGTAGAATTAAACCAGGTTTGCGAACTGTCGTGAAGGTTTTTTTTTTTTTTTTTTTCCTTTCCTTTTTTTCCTTTTTTTTTTTTTTTTTTTTTGGTAAACAAAAAAATAATAACAAATACGCAATAGTACGTTAGCAAATCACACATTTCCATGAAAAACCGAATTTATTTGCGTGTAATGTTTACAGGTATATAAATACTATTCTATGTGTTCCTCATCTTCACAAATTACAGTTTGCAAACGAGTTATAACACCACTAACTGCGGCTTCATGCGGCTGTTCTTACCTGAGGGAAAAATCTTCCCAATAAAGCTTCATCCTCCAAGTCAGCGTTGGAATTAAAACTTCAGGTATGTGCAAGTGGGAGTCAAAATGAGAAATAAGCTGCGTCAATTGTAAAACTATGCAATTTATAGGACTCTGATTTGCATATTTCTCCTTACGCATCCGTACAGCGCCCTCTGTCGACGAATATATATATATATATATATATATATATATCAGTTAAATTAGAAGTTTATTTGATTCCTGCATACGATTAATTTCTTTGTAATTTAATCATCCAGAAATAAGCCTTATTTAACCAACACCACCAGTGGTTGAGAGGTTCTGCGCTTAACCCTTTCAGAGGCGGTGGTATATATTTTATACCACCTATTTTCAGTTCTCAACTGCAAAAATTCATCCCAGAAATTTTATATAAAATTTTATTTTTTTACCTTATCTGAAAACATTAATTTATTTCTTTTCTTCTAATCTTGATCTAAGAATCTGGTGGCAGTTGATTTTAAATGAACTTAAATTCATTGTCCCTGAAGGGGTTAAAGCTGGTAGACGGGAAATTCGGATTCAATCCCAGCCCTCGCTCGTTGATCCAACCGGTCAGAATTTTCTGGGATTTTTCCGAAACTCTCATAAATACGGGCTGGGATCCCTCAGAAAGACCCCCCCCACCCCACACACACACAAAGGACATTCCACCCCATAGGTGTAAAACCCCAACGTAGTCAATCGGCATTAACTCCAAAACCACTACTGTATTTAAAAATTTAAACCGCAACTTTTGTCCATTTGGACTTTTCTTTCTAAAAAGCACGATTTTAATTTTTGCTGCAAAATTTTCACTACTTATTAGACAAATCATTGAATTTCTGAATTCTTGCATCAAAATCAATCCACAATGCATAGTATTACATGTGTATTACTGAAACGTATAGATCTTTAATTTTCGATAATAAAGATTTCAAGATATGGAAAGTTATATATATATATATACATATATTAATAATTTTTAAAACTTAGTAAAAGCTGAGCAACAGATTTAAGACCACTGAAACCACTATATATACAGAAAAAAAAATATATATATATAAAAGTATGCACAGATATATATATATATACACTTTTTTATATACTTATACATAAAAACTATACATATATATATATCGAATAAATGTTTATACTTTCTTTATATTTGTTTATATATTTGTTTAAATTGTTTCATTAATCTAATAAATTTCCCTTTAAAATATAAAAATACTAGTTAATTAATTAATACTAATATAATTTTAAATACTCTGACCTATTTGGAATATTTGATGGATGGTACCAGCATACAGTCAGTCTTTAAAAGTTTGTGACGGAAAGTCGTGTGCGACCTCGTCATTCCTCTCCATTCCTGCTCTGTGTTCATTAAATAAAGTACGGCGGCGAAGCTTAACAAAAGCACTTCAATGAAAGTTCTTGAACAGGGGAAGAAATGGGACTACTTCTCTTGCAACGTAATAATATCTTTACTTAAATATATAACCTTGTGGTGACATAACTACCGTCGAACTTGACTGTACTCTCTAATACTACACTTCAGATAAGCTAATATCCAATAGATATACACGGAGCTGTACTGTGTTAAAATCCCTCAATCTGGAATCCCCGTACTAAACTGAACTGATGGAAATGGCAGAATTCCGAATATGATTTTATTATGACTTTTACACACTGAAGAATTAATTTGCATTTATATGCAATCTACACATTTCTGTAAATTTACTGAAATGTTTAGGCAAAGTCTCTGTTAACTTACAATAATTCTTAGTTAAAAATAAATAGTCAAGATTCTTAATCTTTATTCCGTACTTTTATCAATTTTCATTATTTAATTTCTCAAAAAAAAAAAAAAAAAAAAAAGAATTTTTCAATTTTAGAAAAAGCATTTTAAGTCATAAACATTTTTCGGAACTAAATAACTGAACTTATATTAGTCATTAAAATGCATATATAAAATACAATTTTTAACATCTCAGTATATTTTTCTCTGTAATTTTACATATACTTAAGGTAAATGATTACGAGTAGTTTTCTGTTGAAATATTTAACAGCGTATTTTTTAACAAAATTATTCAAAACTAATTGATTGCTAAACTCCGCAAAAATCAAAATTATCTTTTTAAACTTGTGACTACTGGCTATCCTTCGTAAGAATACGCTTTCAAATTGAATTAAGACATTTAACCCAACTGGACTATTTTAGAACTCCCAATTTGTGAATTTAATTTATTTCTTTTCTTCTAATCTTGATCTCAGATTCTGGTGGCAGTTGATTTTAAATGAACTTAAATTCATTGTCCCTGAAGGGGTTAAAGCTGGTAGACGGGAAATTCGGATTCAATCCCAGCCCTCGCTCGTTGATCCAACCGGTCAGAGTTTTCCGGGATTTTTCCGAAACTCTTATAAATACGGGCTGGGATCCCTCAGAAAGACCCCCCCCCACCCCACACACACACAAAGGACATTCCACCCCATAGGTGTAAAACCCCAACGTAGTCAATCGGCATTAACTCCAAAACCACTACTGTATTTAAAAATTTAAACCGCAACTTTTGTCCATTTGGACTTTTCTTTCTAAAAAGCACGATTTTAATTTTTGCTGCAAAATTTTCACTACTTATTAGACAAATCATTGAATTTCTGAATTCTTGCATCAAAATCAATCCACAATGCATAGTATTACATGTGTATTACTGAAACGTATAGATCTTTAATTTTCGATAATAAAGATTTCAAGATATGGAAAGTTATATATATATATATACATATATTAATAATTTTTAAAACTTAGTAAAAGCTGAGCAACAGATTTAAGACCACTGAAACCACTATATATACAGAAAAAAAAAATATATATATATATAAAAGTATGCACAGATATATATATATATATATATATATACACTTTTTTATATACTTATACATAAAAACTATACATATATATATATCGAATAAATGTTTATACTTTCTTTATATTTGTTTAAATTGTTTCATTAATCTAATAAATTTCCCTTTAAAATATAAAAATACTAGTTAATTAATTAATACTAATATAATTTTAAATACTCTGACCTATTTGGAATATTTGATGGATGGTACCAGCATGCAGTCAGTCTTTAAAAGTTTGTGACGGAAAGTCGTGTGCGACCTCGTCATTCCTCTCCATTCCTGCTCTGTGTTCATTAAATAAAGTACGGCGGCTAAGCTTAACAAAAGCACTTCAATGAAAGTTCTTCAACAGGGGAAGAAATGGGACTACTTCTCTTGCAACGTAATAATATCTTTACTTAAATATATAACCTTGTGGTAACATAATTAGCGTCGAACTTGACTGTACTCTCTAATACTACACTTCAGATAAGCTAATATCCAATAGATATACACGGAGCTGTACTGTGTTAAAATCCCTCAATCTGGAATCCCCGTACTAAACTGAACTGATGGAAATGGCAGAATTCCGAATATGATTTTATTATGACTTTTACACACTGAAGAATTAATTTGCATTTATATGCAATCTACACATTTCTGTAAATTTATTGAAATGTTTAGGCAAAGTCTCTGTTGACTTACAATAATTCTTAGTTAAAAATAAATAGTCAAGATTCTTAATCTTTATTCCGTACTTTTATCAGTTTTCATTATTTAATTTCTCTAAAAAAAAAAAAAAAAAAAAAAAAGAATTTTTCAATTTTAGAAAAAGCATTTTAAGTCATAAACATTTTTCGGAACTAAATAACTAAACTTATATTAGTCATTAAAATGCATATATAAAATACAATTTTTAACATCTCAGTATATTTTTCTCTGTAATTTTACATATACTTAAGGTAAATGATTACGAGTAGTTTTCTGTTGAAATATTTAACAGCGTATTTTTTAACAAAATTATTCAAAAGTAATTGATTGCTAATCTCCGCAAAAATCAAAATTTTCTTTTTAAACTTGTGACTACTGGCTATCCTTCGTAAGAATACGCTTTCAAATTGAATTAAGACATTTAACCCAACTGGACTATTTTAGAACTCCCAATTTGTAAATTTAATTTATTTCTTTTCTTCTAATCTTGATCTCAGATTCTGGTGGCAGTTGATTTTAAATGAACTTAAATTCATTGTCCCTGAAGGGGTTAAAGCTGGTAGACGGGAAATTCGGATTCAATCCCAGCCCTCGCTCGTTGATCCAACCGGTCAGAGTTTTCCGGGATTTTTCCGAAACTCTTATAAATATGGGCTGGGATCCCTCAAAAAGACCCCCCCCCACCCCACACACACACAAAGGACATTCCACCCCATAGGTGTAAAACCCCAACGTAGTCAATCGGCATTAACTCCAAAACCACTACTGTATTTAAAAATTTAAACCGCAACTTTTGTCCATTTGGACTTTTCTTTCTAAAAAGCACGATTTTAATTTTTGCTGCAAAATTTTCACTACTTATTAGACAAATCATTGAATTTCTGAATTCTTGCATCAAAATCAATCCACAATGCATGGTATTACATGTGTATTACTGAAACGTATAGATCTTTAATTTTCGATAATAAAGATTTCAAGATATGGAAAGTTATATATATATATATATACATATATATTAATAATTTTTAAAACTTAGTAAAAGCTGAGCAACAGATTTAAGACCACTGAAACCACTATATATACAGAAAAAAAAAATATATATATATATAAAAGTATGCACAGATATATATATATATATATATACATATACACTTTTTTATATACTTATACATAAAAACTATACATATATATATATCGAATAAATGTTTATACTTTCTTTTTATTTGTTTATATATTTGTTTAAATTGTTTCATTAATCTAATAAATTTCCCTTTAAAATATAAAAATACTAGTTAATTAATTAATACTAATATAATTTTAAATACTCTGACCTATTTGGAATATTTGATGGATGGTACCAGCATGCAGTCAGTCTTTAAAAGTTTGTGACGGAAAGTCGTGTGCGACCTCGTCATTCCTCTCCATTCCTGCTCTGTGTTCATTAAATAAAGTACGGCGGCGAAGCTTAACAAAAGCACTTCAATGAAAGTTCTTGAACAGGGGAAGAAATGGGACTACTTCTCTTGCAACGTAATAATATCTTTACTTAAATATATAACCTTGTGGTGACATAACTACCGTCGAACTTGACTGTACTCTCTAATACTACACTTCAGATAAGCTAATATCCAATAGATATACACGGAGCTGTACTGTGTTAAAATCCCTCAATCTGGAATCCCCGTACTAAACTGAACTGATGGAAATGGCAGAATTCCGAATATGATTTTATTATGACTTTTACACACTGAAGAATTAATTTGCATTTATATGCAATCTACACATTTCTGTAAATTTACTGAAATGTTTAGGCAAAGTCTCTGTTAACTTACAATAATTCTTAGTTAAAAATAAATAGTCAAGATTCTTAATCTTTATTCCGTACTTTTATCAATTTTCATTATTTAATTTCTCAAAAAAAAAAAAAAAAAAAAAAAAAAGAATTTTTCAATTTTAGAAAAAGCATTTTAAGTCATAAACATTTTTCGGAACTAAATAACTGAACTTATATTAGTCATTAAAATGCATATATAAATTACAATTTTTAACATCTCAGTATATTTTTCTCTGTAATTTTACATATACTTAAGGTAAATGATTACGAGTAGTTTTCTGTTGAAATATTTAACAGCGTATTTTTTAACAAAATTATTCAAAACTAATTGATTGCTAAACTCCGCAAAAATCAAAATTTTCTTTTTAAACTTGTGACTACTGGCTATCCTTCGTAAGAATACGCTTTCAAATTGAATTAAGACATTTAACCCAACTGGACTATTTTAGAACTCCCAATTTGTGAATTTAATTTCTTTCTTTTCTTCTAATCTTGATCTCAGATTCTGGTGGCAGTTGATTTTAAATGAACTTAAATTCATTGTCCCTGAAGGGGTTAAAGCTGGTAGACGGGAAATTCGGATTCAATCCCAGCCCTCGCTCGTTGATCCAACCGGTCAGAGTTTTCCGGGATTTTTCCGAAACTCTTATAAATACGGGCTGGGATCCCTCAGAAAGACCCCCCCCCACCCCACACACACACAAAGGACATTCCACCCCATAGGTGTAAAACCCCAACGTAGTCAATCGGCATTAACTCCAAAACCACTACTGTATTTAAAAATTTAAACCGCAACTTTTGTCCATTTGGACTTTTCTTTCTAAAAAGCACGATTTTAATTTTTGCTGCAAAATTTTCACTACTTATTAGACAAATCATTGAATTTCTGAATTCTTGCATCAAAATCAATCCACAATGCATGGTATTACATGTGTATTACTGAAACGTATAGATCTTTAATTTTCGATAATAAAGATTTCAAGATATGGAAAGTTATATATATATATATATACATATATTAATAATTTTTAAAACTTAGTAAAAGCTGAGCAACAGATTTAAGACCACTGAAACCACTATATATACAGAAAAAAAATATATATATATATATAAAAGTATGCACAGATATATATATATATATATATATATATACACTTTTTTATATACTTATACATAAAAACTATACATATATATATATCGAATAAATGTTTATACTTTCTTTTTATTTGTTTATATATTTGTTTAAATTGTTTCATTAATCTAATAAATTTCCCTTTAAAATATAAAAATACTAGTTAATTAATTAATACTAATATAATTTTAAATACTCTGACCTATTTGGAATATTTGATGGATGGTACCAGCATGCAGTCAGTCTTTAAAAGTTTGTGACGGAAAGTCGTGTGCGACCTCGTCATTCCTCTCCATTCCTGCTCTGTGTTCATTAAATAAAGTACGGCGGCTAAGCTTAACAAAAGCACTTCAATGAAAGTTCTTCAACAGGGGAAGAAATGGGACTACTTCTCTTGCAACGTAATAATATCTTTACTTAAATATATAACCTTGTGGTGACATAATTAGCGTCGAACTTGACTGTACTCTCTAATACTACACTTCAGATAAGCTAATATCCAATAGATATACACGGAGCTGTACTGTGTTAAAATCCCTCAATCTGGAATCCCCGTACTAAGCTGAACTGATGGAAATGGCAGAATTCCGAATATGATTTTATTATGACTTTTACACACTGAAGAATTAATTTGCATTTATATGCAATCTACACATTTCTGTAAATTTATTGAAATGTTTAGGCAAAGTCTCTGTTAACTTACAATAATTCTTAGTTAAAAATAAATAGTCAAGATTCTTAATCTTTATTCCGTACTTTTATCAGTTTTCATTATTTAATTTCTCTAAAAAAAAAAAAAAAAAAAAAAAAAAAGAATTTTTCAATTTTAGAAAAAGCATTTTAAGTCATAAACATTTTTCGGAACTAAATAACTAAACTTATATTAGTCATTAAAATGCATATATAAAATACAATTTTTAACATCTCAGTATATTTTTCTCTGTAATTTTACATATACTTAAGGTAAATGATTACGAGTAGTTTTCTGTTGAAATATTTAACAGCGTATTTTTTAACAAAATTATTCAAAACTAATTGATTGCTAAACTCCGCAAAAATCAAAATTTTCTTTTTAAACTTGTGACTACTGGCTATCCTTCGTAAGAATACGCTTTCAAATTGAATTAAGACAATTAACCCAACTGGACTATTTTAGAACTCCCAATTTGTGAATTTCTTACGAAAACTAAAAAAGTCTACAAGTTGTAAAACATTCACAATAGTTGTATTTTTACTCAATCATTTAGAAAAACAAATTTGCGAATTTGAAATTATAAGGAAACTAGCAGCTTTTGCCCACTTCGCTGTATATTATATTTAAATGAATTCTCAAAATTCCATACCATTATTAATAAAATTTAAAAAATTAAAAAAGTAAATAAAAAATAAATAAATCACTAAAATCAAAATAAGTTTCGCGAAATACCACCAACGTGGATATTGTGTACACTTAATCAACAGCCACACACCACAATTCGCCATTCTAACGTAATCTGGAGCAGATTAAAGCTTGAAACACTGTTTTTTGACACGCCCGACGCAACGGGAGGGGTGATTCCGTAAAATCCTTTTTGAGTGCCAGTTGCATACGCACAACCAATCGACACATGAAAAAGTCGTTTTCCTGGGATGAATTGGAGCAGAGTTATGTTTGAAAACGTCTTGCTCCTCCTCCCCCCCGCGCTCTTAAAGAATGGGAAGGGTGTAAGTTTTCTCAAAAACTCTTTATTCAACGCGCTGGATACGCATAACCGTCTCACACATCGAAAACTAAGAAAATTTTGAAAGTATTTTTTTAATAAAATTTAGAGCATATTTAGGCTTGAAAAAGTATTTTTTGCGCGACTATGGGAGGGGGGGGGAATAAAAAGTAATTTCGCAAAATATCTTCGTAGTGCGTGTATTGGGTACGCATAACCATTCAACACATTAAATTAAGAAATTGCTTTCCTGAGATAACACGGAGTAGAGTTACACTTGAAGGAAGAAGAAATTTTCACAAAATATCTTTATAGTGAGTGTTGGTTACAACCAACCCACACAAAGAAATTATTCTTACTGAGATAATTTGGAGCAAGGTTATGCTTGGATATGTGTTTGTTGCCCCCTCCTACTCCAAAGGAATAAAGGAAGGGAGGGAGGATTTCGCAAAATCCTTTTTCAATTGTTGTCGGATACGTGCAAACAATTTATATACCAAAATTCGTGTCCGCAGCCCCCATACATTTCCCGAGGTAAATTTAGTGCTAGAAAGGAGGTCTCGAATATTCCTTGTCCCTCGTAATGCCCCATCCCTCCCCCCACCCTGCAAGAGAAATCGAACCCCCCCCCCAAAAAAAAAAAAAAGAAAATAAATAAATAAATAAATAAAATAAATACATAAATAAATAAATAAAAAGTCTTTTTAAAATATTCTGAAGAAGACTCAAGGTTGTTTTTAATATTTTTGCATTATTTTTTGTAGTGATCTACTCAACATTCCGGAATTTGCGAGTATTCTCCCGAAAATAGATTTTCTCTCCCCCTTTCCTCTTAAAAATCAGAAATTTGAAAATCGCAGAGTTTTTCTTTTTTTACTTAAGTCTAGTCTCCTCATGTGGAATTTCTTCACCGTAAAGTAAATTGGAGTCGAGTTATGCTTAAAAACGTGTTTTTGCTTTCTACCTCTTTTAGGGGGAACGCAGTGAACTTTCACAAAAGTTGAGAGGTATAATTTTAAATTGGCTATAAACCTAAATTTCTGCCAAGTTTCGTGAAATTCTGTCTAACCGTTCTCACGTTGTACTCGTCCAAAAATAGCGTTACAGATATACAGAAATAACGACCCCCCCCCCCCCCATACACACACAGAAATCTTTCTGCAGTCATTTTTTGCATTTAAGATTTGTGAAACGGGAAGCTATCGCAATTTCTTTTTATTCTGAGAAATTTGTAGACAAAAGTCTGATTTTATTAAAATACATATATTCGATAATTTGAAATAATTATTCAATTCAAATAAGAATATTTGAATATTGATAAGTTAAATGTAAGTTTAATATTTATTAACAATTTAAAAATAAATTAATTTAAATTTTTGCTAGGTAATACATGATTTATTCTTTTAATTTTTATTTTGAAGTTTTTATATTAAATTTAAATTAAGGATTGCAAAAACTATTTTTCCCTATTTAAAATCAAACATTTTTTCTATAAATATTTAATTATAAGATTTGCTCGCTTGAGATAAATTCTGTTTAATACCACACTAAAAAAGTACAATGGACAGATGATAACAGTCTGTCATTGCTAATTTGGTTTGTCACTCTAGGGACTTTCCTTTTTTTAAATCAAACTTGGAGCTAATTATATTTACAAAAGAATTAAAGGGAATTCAAAATAACTACAGGATTAGCTGTACCAGGATTCAAACGAAACACCAGGCAACTGACGATGCGCTGATCCTTCAGCCATCATATGAGCCTTCAACTCTAAGAATTCTGTAACTTTGTAATGTCAATTAACGTTAAAATACGTTAAAAGATATTTGCATAAAAGCAATTATTGTATATCTCTCTGTTATCTAGAATGTTGTTTTATGTTCATGTTTATTTAAGTTTAAAAAATATTTTAATAAAACAGTTAATTTTAACGTGTTAATTCTTTTTTATAAAAACATATTCAGTTGTCGCATATAAGTTTAATGCACATACCGTAAAATGGATTTTTTAAATATCTCACAGTATATATACTATTGCGAAATAACACTTTGAAAAGAAGGAAAGAAACTTTCTCAATGCAGTGAAGCTGCTTTGTTTAAGTTTAAAAGTAAACATTAGACATGATTTGCAAATGTATTAGGAACTCCAATTTCGAGTTGCACTGAAGTAAATAGATTTCATCGAAAGTAGTTCTTTGTATTTTCTCACATCAATGAGATAAATCTCCCAGTTCTTCAATGAAAAGAATCTTGAATGAAGAGCATTTGATTTTAGATTTGAAAGTAACAGGGTAAAAATATGCAGTAATAAAGATGAATTATGTAATGTTATAAAAATATCGTTACTACAGAAAAAGAATTGTTGGAATAATATTTTTCTTTTCAATAGATAAACGTGTAATTATTGTATAATATACAATATACGTTACTTAATAATTTATTATATTAAATTTAAATTAAGGAATGCAAAAACTATTTTTCCTTATTTAAAATCAAACATTTTATCTATAAATATTTAATTATAAGGTATTATTAGTATGTATTATTTAATATATACTATTTAATATATTTAATACATGTTAAATTACAAAACGTAGTTTGGGTATTGCATAATATAAAGAAACCAACACTGAAAAAGAAAAATTCTGCGACAACCTAGAAAATAAATTGTAACTGTTGTAAAAGTAGTTTTATATCATACTTATACTATTCTAATTCACTTTTCAAGCGAGTTCTAGAAACCCCTATTAAAATTCTAAGGTGTTTCCTTCATAATACCGTGTTCAAATTTATTTACAAATCTCTGCAAATAAATGTGAACACAATAGGAGAGTTTTAGAAATAATAATTTTAGTTTATGAGTTAATTCTAAGAACCCAAACGAGAATTTCTAGCGATAAGAAAGAATTCCAAATATAATGTATTGTTTCACCATCTAGAAAAGTATAAACTAGAAATTCTCGATCCTTTCTTCTATCCATTTTATTTGTTTATCATATACGCATAGCTCGAAAATCTATATTTCTGGTTTAAGGATTCTGAAAAGGACTACTTATTCGTTCTAGAGGAAGGCGGTATATATATTTTTTTTTTCAGTGTAAAGTTCCATAATCAGATTATTAAATTTTATATTCTTAAGGTCGCAATAATTATATTTAATTATCCAACGCGAATAAAAGCTCATGTGAGTACTTAAAAAAATAATACACAGTGATTAAACATATTTGTACGGATTACAAAGTGTTTAAAATTACCTTCATTTTTATAATGTATAGGTTTAATGGTATTAAACGCTAAATGTTGATGTATGTTTCAATGCTTTTAATGTATTTCATATAAAACGAGTTTTAATATATTCTGTAGTAATAAACGAGTTTTAATTCATTCTTTGTTGAGCAAGCTACATGTTGTGCATACATCTCGATGCATGTAATAGAAACTGAAATATATATGTGATAGAAACACACAAAAGAATTCATATATAAAGCGTTACATAAGAATTATTTCTGTATATATATATACGTACATATATAACATATATACCGGGTGTCACATAAGTTTGTAGACCTTTTAACTATTGAACGAATTGATAGAATTGAACTCGATTTGCAAAAAAAAATCATTTTCGTGAATGGGGATTTTTCTTTTCTTTTCTTTTTTTTTTTTTTTTGTAAAGAAAAATGATAATTAAGTTATTTTTCGATAGAGGGTGATGTGCGTGAACAGATCACACATTTTCATGAGAAACTGCACATATTCGCATGCAGATATTTACAGGCATATAAATCCTATTCTATGTGTCCGTCGTCACCACAAATTACAGTTTGCAAACGAGTTATAACACTGCTAACTGCGGCTTCAGTCGGCGGTTCTTACCTGATGGAAAACATCTTCACCAATAACGCTTTATGTACCAAGTCAGTATCGCAATTAAAACTTCATGTATGCACAGATAGGAGACAAAATAAGAAATAAACTGTTCTAATCGAAAAAATGTGCAGTCTATAGGACTTTCATTTGCATATTTTTCTTTCACATCCGTGCGAAAAATGTAACTATTTGTCTAACTATCATCGACGAAAAATTTAGCTATATATTTTCTTTACTCCAAAAAAAAAGGGAAAAAAATATTCCTCTTCAGCAGAAGGATTTTTTCGCAAACCGCGTTCAATTCTATCAATTCATTAAATAGTTATGAATTTTTAAAATGTTTACAGATTTATGAGACACCCGGTATATGGATTACGGAAATTTCGCCCCCAGCATCTCGCCCCCGGCATTTCGCCCCCAGCATTTCGCCCCCGCGAAATCTCGCACCCCGGAAATTTCGCCCCCGGAAATTTCACCCCCGGAAATTTCGCCCCCGAACAGTGGATTTCGCAAATTTCGCCCCCAGCGTTTCGCCCCCGAGTTGTGGAAAGTATATATGTAATGACAAATAAAAATATAATTATACATATGGTAATTCTCGATATATTTCTATTTAATTCACACTATTTTCCCTTTTAATTTCAATATAAAATATATGAATTAAAATAAGTTTTTCGAATGCCAAAAATTGATCGATTAATTTTTTATCGCTGTTATTTAAAAGAAAGTTTGAGTGTGCAGTAATATTATTTATTTATTTATTAAATTTTCATAGCACACATAATATTTTTATTAATTTATCAAATATTATTTTACTTTGTTTTATTATTAATCAATTTGATCATTATTTTTAAATAACGATATAAGATTAAAGAAGCAAGAAATTTTCATTACAGAGGCAAGATTTTTTTTTTTTTTTTTTTTTTTTTTTTTTTTTTTTTTTCACATTTGACATTGTGAGATTTTTTTTTTTTTCATCCAATGTTTTTTTCTATTGAATTTTGACTCTTTTTTTTCGCCCTCTTTCTATGAATTTTCAGCCTTTATCCCTCGTTTTCTACATTCTAAGGCGCGGTCCGAAATTTCGATATCGAGTTTACACCTGATTTATACATTTTATGGCTTCCTGAGTCCAAAAAAGTAGTTTATTTCTGACAGTTGGTCAGAGTGTGTGTGTGTTTGTTTGTATGTTTATGTATGTATATGTGTATGTATGTGCGGAATCTTCTGGATATCATATCTCCGAAGCTAACAAAAATAGAACTACGAAACTTCAGAACTGAGACAGGTCTGGTATACAGATAAATTTTTCAATTTTTCGGGAAAATTGAAAAACCGGAAATGGGACAGCGGAAAACGGAAGTCTCGCATATCTCAATAACGGTTCAGCGTAGAACGTTGCAAATTAGTGTAAGGGTTTCTTATAACATCTAGTTGTGCGCCTCTCTTTTTGAACTTATATAATGTTCCGTTTTGGCGGTATTTAGGAGAATTATATTAATATTGACCAAGAATACGAAGGTTTTGGCCATTAAATATGGCCTACCATCATAGAGATTTCAAAAGAAGCTAATGATAGAGCTAGTAATGATATTATTCTGAAGGTTAAAGACATTTTTGCGTGTAAAAAGTAATTTGTAAAGACATAAGCAGGTTCTTGTCGACAAATGCACGATATTTAATGAATATTCAGCCCATAGACAGAGCTCGTAATTTTATTGTTGCGAAAGATGTCGACATTTTAGCGTTTCGAATTTGATTCTTTAAGACAGAAATATGTTCTAGTCGACGAATGGATTTTATTTATGAATATTCAGCCCGTAGATAAAGCCTGCAATGATACTAATAAAAGACGAATTGTTTACGAATTACGAAACAAACGAAAAAATACTTAGTAAGCGAGCATTATTTATTTTGGCTTAATGCAATTTAATTAATTATATACTCCATTACTAATAAATAGTGTAAAATAATAAATGTAAACCCATAATTAAACTTTCTGTGCTTTATCTGAGTTAACAATTACTTTTGAAAATGTACTATATTTGCAAACAACCTCAGTTTCGATTCTCAGTTCTTAAACCCTTTGAGGAGAAGAGTTGGTTGTTTGGTTATGCTTTTATGTCGCACTAGTGCTGTGCAATGAGCAATTGGCGACGTTCTGGGTCTCGCCCCTAAAGGTGGTCCGAAACATGACATAACATCTTTGATCTCCACGGATGGGATTGGGAAGCAGAGTAATCTTACTTATTGACAGTTAAAAACGATCAGAATTTATGAACGATGTTAGAAGAGAAATAGTAAATCTTTTTAGCGTGAATGATTATATTCAATATTCATTCAAGCATATTTTTATCGCCATGCTGTTTGTGAACCCTTTTTATGATTAAAATCAAAACATATATCAATATTGTATAAACTTCATATTTTTATACAACAAATTATTGCAAGATAAAAATAATGACCTTTTTATAAAACATGTTTTGAAATTTTCTGTTGAATCATATAAACGCTACCGAAGGCAGCGGGAACCCGAAATATTTGGCTAAAAGTAACGAAAATTAATTGTCACCGTGTTCTGAGCTATTCTGAAACACTCAAATGTCTAACTAGTCGGGAAGTAACATGGTTGTTGAATCATGTAAACGTTGCCGAAGGTAGCGGAAGCTCGAAAAGATTGGTTAAAAGTATTAAAAAACTCATAGTCATCGTATTATGAGTTTTTATAAAAGTTTTGAATTTCTAGCTAGTTGGAAAATTATACGACTGTTGGTTCATATAAATGCTACCGAAGACAGCGGGGACCCGAAACAATTGGCTGAAAGTCTTAAAAATATATATATTATTATCGTCTTTTGAGTTATTATAAAAGTTTCAAATGTCTAGCAAGTCGGTAAGTTAGTTACATAAATTTTCTGTTGAATGATATAAACGCTGCCGAAGAAGATAGGGACCTGAAACAGTTGGCTAAAAGTATTTAAAAAATGCATTGCCACCATGTTTTGAACTATTCTGAAAGTTTCAAATGTCTAGCTAGGCGGTAAGTTAATTAAATAAGTTTTGTTGAATCATATAAACGCTGATGAAGGCAGCAGGACTCGAAACAGTTGGCTAAAAATATTTAAAAAATGCATTATCACTATGTTCTAAGCTTTTCTGAAAGTTTCAAATGTCTGCCTAGTCGGTAAATTAGTTAAAAGTCGATTCCAAGGTTTGTACTGGTAACGCTACCGAAGGCAGCAGGGACACTGAATAGTTGGCTAAAAGTATTTAAAAAATACTTTGTCACCGTGTTCTGAACTATTCTGAAAGGTTTAAATTTCTAGCTGGTCGGGAAGTTAGTTAAATTTTCTGTTGAATCACATAAACGCTGCCGAAGGCAGCAGGGACCCGAAAAATTTACCTAAAAGTAGAAACAAAATGCATTGTCACCGTGTTCTGAACTATTCTGAAAGTTTCAAATGTCTAGCTAGTCGGGAAGTTAGTTAATTTTTTTTTTTTTTTTTTTTTTTTTTTTTTGTGAATCATAAACGCTGCCTAAGGCAGCAGGGACCCGAAACAGTTAGCTAAAAGTATTGAAAAAAATGCATTGCCACCGTGTTCTGAGCTTTTCTGAAAGTTTCAAATGTCTAACTACTCTGGAAGTTAGTTAAAAAACGATTGCAAGATTTGTACTGGACACACAAACAAACAAAGAAGATTCGAAGTAAATAAAAACACGTTCATATTTTGGGAAATACCGCATGCATGTTTATATTTTTATTTGTAATTACGTTTACATTTTTCATCACCCGGGGGCGAAATTTCCTGGGGCGAAATGTCCCGGGGGCGAAATTTCCGGGGGGCGAAATTTCCCGGGGGCGAAATGCTGGGGGCGAAATTCCGGGGGCGAGATGCTGGGGGCGAATATTCCGGATCCTCCCGGTATATATATATATAATTCGCAGTTTAAATTTAAACTTTTTCTTTTCTTTGCTGAGATGGGGGCAAATTGCATTTTAGATATAGATATATTGTTGTCAATTCTAAGTAATCGTTTAGAAACGTTGACGTAAGTCTTAATAAAATTGTACGTTTCTCAATTCAGTGATAATATTTTACTAAATGTATCTCTATACATATTCATCGCAAGCGAAAACTTACAGATAATGTATTAAATAAGCTCATATATGAGATAACAATAGTGATTATTATTTTAACTGTGCACTACTTTTAAAAATAAATATAGCATGGAATAAATAAAGAACACAAATTAATAAAAAAAATTTTCGCTTTCACTATGAAATTTGCTTCTTTTAAAACCGATTCGCACAATTAATCAAAATTTCTCAAATAAATATTTCATTAAATTAACATCTTTTGACATTTATCACTTTACTTATTATTTTTTTTTAATATTTATTACTGTCTAGATATTACACTTTTTAATGTTACATGAAACACTTTTAATCTATAGTGCTTTAATTGGTCTTTTGAAATATATATATGTATATATATATATATATATATATATATATATATATATATATATATTTGAACGTATTATTAATCTTCATCTAACGCATTTCTGCAATTTTACACTTTTTAAAATAAAACAAAAGCTTATTAAGAACATTTAAAAAATATTCCTCTGTGCGAATATTATCATTTATTTGACATTAGATATGATATAGAGTCATATATATTTCAATAGAAATCAACTTTGACAATTTCTTACTACCCTTTCAAAATTATTTAGCATAAATTTCTAATTTTCCGTTATAGTACAATTCTTGTACGGCTGTAGCTGTAAACACCACCTGTATCAACTTATACTTGATTTAAATATATATAAATTCCCCCAACACACACAAATATTTCCGTGCGGTAAAAATGAAATTTTTACGCAAAATGCGCCATTTAATCAAAATATATCTACAAAGGATAATAATAAAGAGAAGAAAAATCGTTATAAAAAGAAGAAAAAGAAATGTCTAAAAACACCTTTCATTTTACAATTTTAACTTTATTAAATAAAAATAATAGTTTTCAAAATGAAATATACCTCAATAATTAAAGTATATGTAAATAATTACAAAAAAAAATCTTTTTATAGACCATGTTTTTAAATTTTCTGTTGAAACATATAAACGCTACCGAAGGTAGCGGGAGCCCGGAACAATTGGCTAAAAGTATTTAAAAAATTCATTGTTACCGTGCTTTGTGCTGTTATAAAAGTTTCAAATGACTAGCTAGCTAGACGGGAAGTTAGTTAAAAATCGCTTGCAAGCATTGTACTAATAACGCTTCCAAGTGCAACAGGGACCCGAAACAGTAGGTTAAAAGTATTTTAAAAATGCATTTTCACCGTATTCTGAACTATTTTGAAAGTTTCAAATGCCTAGCTAGTCGGGAAGTTCGTTAAATACATTTTCTGTTGAATGATATAAACATGTCGAAGGCAGTAGAGACCTGAAACAATTGACTAAAAGTGTTTAAAAAATGTATTGTCACCGTGTTCTGAGCTATCCTGAAAGTTTCAAATGCCTAGCTAGTCAGGAAGTTAGTTAAAAATCGATTGCAAGCTTTGTATTGATAATGCTGCCGAAGGCAGTAGGAACCCGAAACATTTGGCTAAAAATATTTAAAAATTCACTTTCACCGTGTTCTGAACTATTCTGAAAGTTTCAAATGTCCAACTAGTCGGTAAGTTAGTTAAATAAACTTTCTGTCGAATCATATAAATGCTGCCGATGGCAGTAGGGACCTGAAACAGTTGACTAAAAGTGTTAAAAAAATGCATTGTCACCGTGTTCTGAGCTAGCCTGAAAGTTTCAAATGTTTCTATAGTCGGGAATTTAGTTAACAATCGATTGCAATATTTGTACTGGACAAACAAACAAACTAACAAACTAACAAACTATTAAACAAACAATCAAACAAACAAGTATCGAAGTTAGTAAAAACATGATAAAGTATGCACTTAATTATACATTGATATATTTTTAAATATTTTTATATTATACATTTTTTGTGTGCTAATGATTTAAATCTAATTACTGGCTTTTGAATTATAATTAAATACATACTTATCATTTTAATTCAGTTATAATTAACCTACAATTCTTCTTCTTACGGGTTCATAATCGAAATAAGCGTTCATAAGTTTCGCTAATTTCTCATAACAATGGTCTTTTCAGAACGTGCCTTGAGTTACATTGTAGATGTATAATTTAAGCAGCATTAAGTTTCATAAAGTACTTTTGATATTTACGATTTAGTTTCATATTTTGTAAGTGGTTTGGATATTTTGTTTAAAAATAAACTAGCAGGTTTAGAGAATGTTATATAATGTAATAATTATCAGAATCTAAAGGAAAATTGTTTAATTATTTAATACTATATAATTATTAATTGTGTCATATAATGTCTCTTTAATTGAGAAAAACATTACCTGTAATTTGCAAAATCTTAATTTTAACATACAGTTTTTTTTAAATTATTTCTCTTAAGAACACATTATAATATTGTCAATTTAAATTTATTTTTTAAGTCATCGTTCCACTATTTATTTATTTTTTTAGTTTACCTTTCTTTTTTGTCTGAAACTGAATTATATATACTTTTTTCATTTCATTTTTTCATTGTTCAACTAATTATTCATTTCCAGCATGTAAATTAATTAATTAATTAATTAATTAAAAAAAAAGAAAAAGCTAATTTAATTTATAAATATCTACATTTGCACAAAAATTTGTTTGTAATAGAAAATTAATTAATTAATTAACTAAACAAAATAACTTATTAGATTTTTTAATTTTTATTATAAAATATAGAATTAAAAAAAATATATATATATCAAACGATTACAGCACTCTAAATACGTACTTTTTATAATATTATATTATTGTGAATTTTTGCCTGACGATTTTTAAAGTTTTATTTATGTCATTATCTCTCATTGATTTGAAACTTTGTCATGAAGAGAAGTAATGTAGTTATACCTTTAGCAGAAAAAAAAAAAAAAGTTTTTTACTCTAAAATTGCAAAGCATTCGTGATAATGATCCGATAAATATTCTAAAACAAATTTGATTTATATATATATGTGTGTGTATATTTCCGAGTCATTAAGCTACAAGTGATATGTTTTTGAATATTTGACTTCAAAGAGAGACAAATGATGTATCATCACTAAAAATATTTTTATTTGAAAAGTGCTATGCATCATTTTTGGTATTATAACTTAAATGCATCTTCAATAAATTCAATAAAAATGTAATATTTCGCAAGTGTCAGCATGCGTCATTAAAGTAAAAACATGGTTTTTTTATGCAGAATTCTTATTATTATTTATACTTTAATCTTCAAAAACATTTATTTTATTTTATTTTATTTTATTTTTTATTTTAATCCGATAGACGAATAAGATAATAAATTTTAAGCAGAAATAAATGTTAAACGCGAAAATGTAATTAAATAATTTAATAATTTACTAAATATTCATGTCTTTATGTCCTCCTTATATATCATTTTAATGAGCAAATTGCCATTTAGTCACATAAAACAATATGTTTGGCCTAATAAATTGAACGGAAAGTCAAAGAAAGACCGAAAAGGGAGGTGCACAACTAGATGTTATAGCAAACCTATACACCAATTTGCAACGTTCTACGTTCAACCATTTTTGAGTTATACCTGATGGATACACACCAGTGTTGTGCACGAACGCGTTCATTTGAACGCGTTCATGAGCTTAGCTCAAAAATTTTGAGTTTTGAGTTGAACTTCGCTCGTTTTTTAAATAATGAACTTGAGTTGAGCGTAGTTCGTTTTTTACACGAACTTGAGCGTGAAAAAGCAATTCAAACTCAAACTTATATTAAATATTTCTGTCTGAAATATGAAAAGTAAAGTAGAAGAAGAAAAGGGCAGAAAAGAAAATAACTGTTCAAAATGGATTCCTGAAAAAAAAAAAGGCATTTGGGAAAAAAGGCACCATAAAAAGGGGCACCCGGAAAAAAGGACGCTTTTGCAATTTGCATTTCACAAAAACAATAAACATCAAATAACGAATTTAAAGCGTGATTTTTCATAATACATTTTTAGAAATTTCAATCAATTAAATTGGTACCATTTTTACTTAGTATATACCTGGGGAAAGGGGGGGGGGGGTCTAGGAGCAGACAGAAAGAGAATAATTGTTTTTATCTCACATTCTTATTTATTTTAATTAAACTTTGTCTAATAGTCACTTGCTGTTTATGAAAAAAATACAGTGTCGCACATACTTCGGGGCTGAAGATGTGGGGGAGAGGAATTTTTTTTTTTTTATGTCATCGACTTGGGATCGAACCCAGCGCTTCTTGTCTAGCAGCTCTGAAGGCATTTGCACATATATTAATTTGCAATTCGAGTGTAATATTATAGTGATATTTAATTACATTTAAAGTTTTGTGTGATGTTATCAAAGAATGGCAAAATTTCGTTGCGTACTTTACGAAATATTTATAAATTGTCTGTATTTTATGGGATGCAATTTTTTTATTTTTTTTATTTATTTATTTTTTAATAAATATTTACGATTTTGAAAATATTTTGTATAGATTCAGTATATTTTCAGTTACGAGAAACGATAACCATATAATATAAATAACTTTTTGAAATATTTAAGGCACTGTTTAATGGAATAATCATCATTTTTGTAAAATTCTAATTTTAGTTTTAGGAGCTATCTAAGATGAAAATGGTAATAAAAATTTCCCGCTTTCATATATTTGAATAGTTATTTCTTAAAACAAATAAAGAAATAAGTAATAATTATTTGTTTAATAAAACAAATAAATAAATAAGTAAAATTTGAAACCATATAAATATTATGATGCGCATTATTAATACAGCATTTTCCCCCAGTTCTTGTGCTTTGTATGGCCTAACTAAAATTTGAAGGAATCTAGAATCTACATTCGTTCTTCTTGGTCAAAATGTTTTCGACATCATGTGGTTTTCTTGGAACTATAAGCCGAATCCAATGTATTGAGAATTGTGACTGGTATACGCCAATTTGTCTGTGGGGGAGATTTGTTGTGTGGGTAATTCTGGTACACAAAAGCAATTGCCTAAAGCCCTTTCCCTTTTTCATTGATAAGAAGAATAGTTAATGGTTAAATTGATCGTTATCGCATGGGAATAAAAATCACACAGAAGTCGCTTGCTTTGCAACGTGGTAGGTCTTGTATAAGATAAAAATAAATTACTTCTTTGCTTAAATGTGTATTTTTAATATTAAGTTCTTAATTTAATGATTTAATAGAAATAAATCTATAAGATAGTAGAAATAAAGTCATATATATATGTTGAAAACCTTTTCAAACATTGCATTAGATGAAAATAAGCGTCACATGAAGTACTAGAAAAATTATGAATAAGTCCATGAGGCAATTAATAAATTTTAATAACAGGAGACTTAACGTTGGAATATTAAAACCCGAATAAACTACTACGTCAGAAACGCCAATTTTGCATCTCCTATATTTTTCTTTGGCGTTTCTGACGAAGTAGTTTATTAGGGTTTTAATTAATAAATTTTATTGAAATGCTAAAAGTTTAATGATGTTAAATAATAATAATAATAATAATAATAATAATTGAAATTAATTTTTATTTTCCCTCCATTTTCGGCTTTTACAATCAAATAATTTTTTTTTTCTATTTTATGATAGATGCGATATATATTGAACTGCAGTGTACTATGCATTTAGAATTGCATAAATGCATATTAAAACATATATTTAAAAAATCCACTGTTTCAAGTATTTTGACAGTAAAATAAGGAAGCAAATGGATCCCGGAAAAAAGGGCACCGGAAAAAAGGGCACCCGGAAAAAAGGGCACGTTTCCGATTCGCAAATCGCAAAATAATAAATATCAATTAATGAATTTAAAAAATGACTTTCAAACTACATTTTTAGAAATTTCAATTGATTTGGTACAACATTCATTTAGTATATATCTCGGGAAAGAGGGGGGAGGGGGGGCAGGAGCAGATCCAAAGAAAATAATTGTTTTTACGAAAACTCTTACCTATTTTAATGAAACTTTGTATAATCACATACAACTTGTGAAAAAAATGACAGTAAGTGGCAGGCAAACTTGGGGGGTGTTTAAAGAGGGGGGGGGGGCAGAGGAAAATAAAATTATCTTTTATAGCACCGTTTTACCGATTTAATGATATATTCTATAATTATCACTTACTTTTTATGAAGATCACAATGAGTGTATTACACATCTGGGGGGGGGGGGCGCAGATAAAAGTAAAAAATATTATTCTTTAAACTACCGCATACTCGATTAAAAATAAAAACTTTGTATATATACAACTTCCTGCTTATGAAAATTACAGTGAGTCTACACATATCTGGACGAATCGCTACGGGGAGGGGGGGGGCAGAGTGAAGAAAATATTTGTTTTTATATCACCATGCTACATATTTATATTAAACTTTGTACGAGTATCTTTCATTTTATTAAAAATATAGTGAAAGTTACCTATAATTGATAAGGGGGGGGGGGGGGGTAGTGGGGACAAATGAAAAATAAAATAATCTTTTTAAAAAAACACTTATTACCGTTTGTTTTATTGTTTTATTTGCATTTTGTGTAAATATCAGTTAGTATTAAGGAAAAATTACAGGGAGGTACTCAAAAATTCAATGTACGATTTAAATCTGTAAAAAAGTTGCTCAGAAATGAAATTTCTTCTTTTAATCTGTCTCTTTTGTCCACCCCCCCCCCCCTCACGTAGAAATAAAAAACTTACGCTTTCGTTCATGATTGATTAGCATGAGTTTTACAAGGAGAAATTAAGAAAAAAGCCCTTTTTTCCGCAACCCGGATAAAAGGGCACTTTTCTTAATTGTTACTTGTAAAATACAGTGAAACCTCTCAAGTTGGACACCCCTATAAGTTGGACACCCCTCTAAGTTGGACGCTTTTTCTCGGAACGGAATGTATCCATAGGATTAACATTATGTCCAACCTCTATAAGTTGGACACCCCTTTAACTTGGAAGTTGGACAGTGAACTACTGTCCTAAGTTGGACACTTTTACCCGTTGAGACAGAAAAAAAAGAAATAAATCTTCCATTTTCTCACTCATATTTTAGAAATTTTACCTATCCTTTGTAGAAAGAAAAAACTGTAAATATCTAAAAAAAAAAAAAAAAAGTTTCTTGTCACAATATATTTCCTCTGTCTTATCTTATAAAAATACTTCTTTTCTTCAGTAGAAACATTCACAAATTACTGTAATTTAGTGCATAATGCAAGAATCTTTCTTTTTATTGAATTGCATGAATTATCCTTGCTTTTTTTTTTTTTTTTTTTTTTTTTTTTAATATTCCACACAGAGCTTACAGGCATGTTTTGATTTAGACTGTTTAAAAATTGGCTTTTAGAAAATACATTTTGGTTGGTAGAGTTCCTCTTCATTTACCCCTTTTACTTTTCCTACCAAGTATAACTTGAGTGTATAGTTGCACTCAACTTAATATGAAAGAGATCTGTTGTGTAAAACGATGCCGATTCAATTTGAATGCGCTGACAGGTGTTGCTGCTATGCTTCAGTTTTTCAAATTCTCCGGAAAGCTATATCTCAGTTTCTAGAGTGAATAAATTCACCAAACTTCATATGTGAGATGGCCGTTATAAAAATGAATATCAGCTTAATTTGGATGTAGATCAGCATACAGGTGGTGCTAATTTTACTCACATTCTCTGATTTTCCACATGACTATCTCAGCATCTATTGGATAAAATTCCACCAAAATTCATGTGCAAAATCTTTATTGTGAGAAGCTATATTGATTAAATTTTCTTGCATATTAACTGGTAGGTAGCGCTATTATATAAAAAATTATAGAAGAAAGTATTATAATGGCCACAACATAATTTAAACTTTAAATCGGCAAATTAATTATTTTTTGTATATAAGCCGTGGATACTTAATTATATTATATGTAGATGTGTTTAAAAGTTTAAAAGCATGCATAGATGCAGTTTAATTAAATAAAGAAAAGTAAGCACCCCTATAAGTTGGACACCTCTCTAAGTTGGACACTTTTTCTTGGAACCGTAGGTGTCCAACTTAGAGAGGTTTTACTTACTTGTTAAACATGGACGATAGCAAAATTTTTTTGTTTCTACGAGGGGAGGGGGAGAGACAGATCAAAGAAAAAAATTCTGTTTTAGAATAATCTTTTACCAATGTTTGATATTAACTTTTAATTAATGTCTGATATTAACAATGTATTGAATTTTTGGATTGCGGAAAAAAGGGCACCGGAAAAAAGGGCACTTCTTTAAATTTCTCCTTGTAAAACTGATGCTAAACATCAACGAGAGTGTAAGTGCTTTATATCTACATCGGAGGAAGGGCAAAAGAGACAGATTAAAAGAAGAAAATTTATTTTTTAATAATTTTTTTACAGATTTAAATTATACATTGAATTTTTGCATACCTCAGTATAATTTTTCATTAATAGTAATTGATACTTACACAAAATGCAAATAAAACAATAAAACAAACGATAATAAGTGTTGTTTAAAAAGATTATTTTATTTTCCATCTGTCCCCCCCTACCCCCCCCCCTTATCAACTTTAGTTAACTTTCACTATAATTTTAATAAAATGAAAGTGATAGTGGTACAAAGTTTCATATAAGTAGGTAGCATGGTTATATAAAAACAAACATTTTCTTCACTCTGCCCCCCTCTTAGCAAATCGTCCAGATATGTGTACACTCACTGTAATTTTTCATAAGCAGAAAATTGCGTAGATACAAAGTTTTTTTAAATCGACAATGCGGTAGTTTAAAGAATAATATATTTTACTTCTATCTGCGTCCCCCTTGCCCCCCCCCCCCCCAAATGTATAATACCCTCATTTTGATCTTCATAAAAGAAAGTGATAGTTACAGAATATGTCATTAAAATCGGTAAAATGGTGATATAAAAAAATATTTTATTTTCCTCTGTCCCCCCTCTCTTTAACCCCCCCCCCTCAAGTATGTCTGACCTTACTGTGATTTTTTTCACAAATTGTATTCTATTATACAAAGTTTTTGTTTAAATCGATAACAGTGTAGTTTAAAGAAGAATATATTTTATTTCCATCGGTTCCCCCTTGCCTCCCCCCCCTCAAGTATATAATGCACTTATTGTAATCTTCATGAAAATTAAGTGGTAGTTATAGAATATATCATTAAAATCGCTAAAATGGTGATATAAAGAATCACTTTATTTTCCTCTCCCCCCCCCCCCCAAGTATGTCTGACACTTACTGTAAATTTTTAATAAATTATACGTTATTGTACAAAAATATTTTTAATCAATAATAGAGTAATTTAAAGAAGAATATATTTTATTTTTATCTGCCCCCCTTGCTCCCCCCCAGGTATATAATACACTCACTGTGATCTTCATAAAAAGTTAGTGATAGTTATAGAATATATCATTAAAGTAGGTAAAACTGTGATATAAATGTAATTTTATTTTCCTCTGCACCCCCCTCTTTAACCCCCCACCCCTAAAGTTTGCCTGACACTTACAGTAATTTTTTCACAAATTGTACGTGATTATACAAAGTTTCATTAAAATCGGTAAGAGTTTATGTAAAAACAATTGTTTTCTTTCGATCTGCTCCTGGCCCCTTCCCCCTCCCCCATCTTCCCCGAGGTATATACTAAATTAATGTTGTACCAAATCAAATGAAATTTCTAAATGTGTAATTTGAAAGCCATTTTTATATATCATTATTTGATATTTATTATTTTGCGATTTGCGAATTGATAAAGTGCCCTTTTTTCCGGTGCCCTATTTTTCGGGTGCCCTTTTTTCGTGCCCTTTTTTCCGGGATTGCTACCAAGAACATAATTTTTTTTCCCAAAGGAATAAAATCCATATGAGTTTGAGTTACATTTCCCGCTCAAATTCATTAGAAAACGAACTTTGCTCAGCTCAAGTTCACAATTTAAAAAAGAGCGAAATTCAGCTCAATACTGAAAAAGTTTTAATTAAACTCATGAACGCGGTCCTGCGCAACGGAACCTCTAAATGATAGAATTTGTTTCCTATTAATAAGTTCTCATGCCCATAAACAAACGTATTGAAAATTTGAGAATAAAAAGCCATGCAAAAACAGTGGGTACACTATTCAGAAGTGTTTGCTAAATAAATTTTTACCACAATTAAATTAATAAGTTATAATTAAGAATTATAAGTTAATAAGTTTAATTAAGCGTAAAATTAAAAATAATTTTCATGGTAATTGGTAATTTTAGAAAAAAAAGGGAAATTACCTATGAAAGTGTTCACAGAGGATAAGATCTATTAAAAAAAAAATAAAAAAAAAATGTACGTAAAAATGAACTTTTAGTGAGCTTCGCTCGTTTTTAAAAATGAACTTGAACTGAACGCGTTCATTTCTTTCAGACATGAGTTTGAGCGCGAACTAACTCGTTTTTTACACGATGAACTTGAGTTTGAACTAGTTCGTTTTTTTTTTTTGTGAACTTGCACAACACTGATACACACATACAAACTAGAGGTGATTTCGGGCTCTATTTTGGCAATCCGAGCCCGCTCGGGCCCGAAACATTTTTGAACTGAGCTCGCCCAAGCCGGAAAAATTTTGTGTGATCAGAGCCCGAGCCCGATATTGAAAGTGGTACGCTATGCAACGCATACACAATAGTAAAATTAAATACCGTTTTCATTTTCAAATTAATTTTCTTATTATCAATCCTCAATTTAAATAACTATAAATGTTATTATAACAATTTATAATATCTGTGTCTCTGTATACATGTATATATTTATATAATATATATTTATAGTGCAGCCCATTGTTTATAACGCGCCTATCGGGGGACACAAAATTTATGCGAATGAGTGATATAATGAGGCCCAATATAACGAAGGAGGAAGAATTACTGTATAACACTATGACATAATATGCATCCCGTTGAAAAAAAAGTTCTATTTAGAAAAAAGAAAGTCAAAGATAGTAAGGTTTGTAAGATTATTTTGTGATTTATAACCTATCATGACTATTATGGCATTATTAAAGGTGCTCTCAAAATCAATAAAAATTTTTTTTTCATTTTTTTTTACATTTTCCAGTTAGTGAAGAATAAAATAAACGGAACTTTTAGCTTGAATCCAAACTTGCCAGGAGCCCGAAGACTTGAGTAAGATTTTAGCCCGATCGGGCTCGGGCTGAGCCAGTCTCATCTCTAATACAGGCGTCTCGAAAAAAATCGTGAAAAGTCGCTGATATGTCTAAAACGAGAGCTCGTATTAAGACGAAACTTGAAGGTGTACTACTAGACATCATGACAGTCGTACGTATAAATTTGCAACAGTCTACGATGATCCGTGTTTGAGCTAAGCGAAATATAAAATCCATTTCGCAAATCGGAATTATATTACTTCCTTTGAAACCTTTGGACGGCCCCTGCCTGCCTGGGCTCGGCCAAGCTTAACGGGTTGGATGCCGTCCGCCGGAGCGAATAAATCGCGAGATCACCGCGTGGAAGCTGCTGGGCAGCAATGTAACTAGAACGCCAAAGCTCAGGAATTGCAGCACGCTCCAGATGTTAAGGAATTTGGGATAAGTGCACTAACTAGCTGAGAGTCGAAATAACTGGAATTATACAAAATTAAAACAATTTTGAATTTAGGCAGGGAGGGAAAAAAAACCGCTGGGGGAGCCACTAAAGTTAGTTGTGCACACAATAATTAAAGCCGAAAGAGGAGGCCATTTGAAAAGGGGAAGGGGACAACACTTATGATTTGAGAAAGACGAGGGAGGAACAATGAGATTATAATTTAAAAAAGAAAAAAATAATAATAATAATAATTACGTGAAGCCACTGGGGCATGGAAGATAGTTTTGGGCGCATAGCGAAAATTTTGAATTTTTTGAAGTGGCAAGGCCTAATCCTAATTGGGAGGGAAATTACTATGCGCAGGGAGGCCGATTATATTATTTCCTTATACTTTGTACAAGAAAGTAAAGAAGACTTTGTGCCATTTTACTAATTCAAAACGGTTGGAGTTTCCGGTACATCTAATAGATACATACTGTCAATAATGCATAAAACTTTTGCCAACAAAAACAGAAACGCTTTTAGAGGAATTTGTAAAAATAAAAAAATATATCTACAATTATTATCTACAATTATTGAGTTACTTCTAATTTAATTACTTACATTTTATACCATTACAAAATAACTATCGTAAGCCATTTAAAGCAATGCATAAGAACACAAAATAAAATTATAAAAGCTAATTTAAAGCTAACAACAGAAACATGTATTATATTAATTGCTTAAAGTCAAAACGTAATTTTCAGACTAATTCTAAGTGAATCGAGGTCATATGTGGTAGATGAAAAATTTTAGCTATAGGTACATTTACTATTGATAAATCTTGGACGCATTTATCTATTACTACAAGAGAAATTCCCAGATTACGTAACAAACACAAGAAGAAAAATATATAAATATCTTGGTTCATTGAAAATAAGGGAAGATTTTCTTTAATTTTAATACTGTAAATAGCATAAAGAAAATTATACAATAATGCACTTAGAAGAAAATACCAATGTTAAAAGCGATTACCTCAGAAATATTTCATAACACCAGTTTTTAAAGAAGACATTAAACTAATTTATATGAATGATTTTTAATGTGTATAGAGGAAAAATTCTGTAACTGACATCTAGAATCTAAATGGTGGCTCTTGTAAAAATAGTTCCATGACATCCTTATAAATTCTAGTCCCCCTTTGAAAGCGAGTTCTAGAAACCCTTATTAGAATTCTAGAGCATTTGTCTATGTTATCGAGGGGTCAAACTTATTTAAAAATCTCTGCAATTAAATGAGAACACAAGAGGCGAGTTTTAGTAACTATAATCTTGGTTTATGACACAATTCTAGGAAATCAACCGAGAATTTCTCGCAATATAAAGGATTCATGATATTCATAATATTCATAATATTGTTTCGCTGTCTAGAAAAGTATAGACAAGAAATTCTCGATCATTTCGTCTATTCAGGTCATTTGTTTACCTTATGCATGCACATAGCTCGGAAATCTATATTTCCAGTTTGAGAATTCAGAAAAATGATCGCTTATTTGTTCTAGATGAATGCAGTATATATATTTTTTTCTCAGTGTAAGAATATGGCTACAAGTCATGTCTCTATTGTATTAAAGAAAATTATACGTGAAATCAGAATTCAGGCAACTTCATTTAAATCACGCAATTTTCACTGTGTTATTATGTAATACTGTGCATTTGGTCTTTTGAATATATATATATATATATATATATATATATATATATATATATATATATATATATATATATATACAACTATATATGTTCTGAATACTATGTCTATGAACTATATATGTTCGTACTATATATGTATATAACTATATTATACGATGTCTATGTCTATGAACTATATATGTTCTTCTATATATATGAATATATGTTCTGAAAAATATTTGATGAAATTTGAAAATGACGCAGGATAAACGAAACAAAATGAGACAGAAAATATATAATTTTTTAAGTTTTCTTCGTTTTATGCCTAAAATACGGATAAAATATAGTAATTCAACGAAACAATTATCAGTATAGCATATTAGGAAATAAAAACCTTATTTTTGTTTCTTTTTCGTTTCATTTTATTATTATTATTATTATTATTATTATTATTATTAAATATTTTTAGAAAAATGTATAAACACCCGATCGTCATAGTTGTCAAATTTTACGTTTTTTGGCTACTAGAAAATTTTATTAGAAATTTTCATTTTATTCAATAACTGGAATCTGTTACAGAAATATATAAAAATTTTCTGGCATCAAAAGAGCGTAAAAGTTGTGCCATACTCTAATAACAAATAAATAATATACTTGAAAAGAAAAAAAAAGTTCAAACAATACGCGCTGATACCTAGAACAGAAATTTCCAAAGAAAAAAAAAAAAGCCTAACTGCAATTTACAATAGGTAACGAAATATATGAAACCAAAAATTACATTGATATCGAATAAAATATAGAATAAGCTCAAGTTTAGAAGTTATGAGTTTAGTGGTAGGAAAAATATATATTCGCCAATATATATTTCTTTAAATGCTGGTGATGATATTAGTAAAAATCAGTTATATTTTCAAGAAGTTAGAAATATATATAAATGGAATAGTAATAATTTCTACTCTTAAACAGATTTTTTTTTATAATGGTACAAAGAAAAATTTACAAATCGTAATAAATAAACTCTTTTGTTAAAATTAAACTTTCATAGCGCACTTTTAAACAAATTTTTAATCTTTCTTATATTTAAAGTGTCTTTTAAAATTTAAATATTCATTTTAAGTGTTATATATATAAAATCTAAATTTCAATGTTTGCTATTTTTTAAATCACATTGTTTTACCTTTTAGAAAATTCTTTTTTAAATATAAAAAATATCATTTGAAATAAAATTATGAACTATATAAACATGAAACACGTGATTTTGTTGTTGATATTTACATTCTTTTGACAATTTAACCATTAAGTGTTCAATAAAATAACTTTAATTCAACTTGTAAAAAAAAAATCTTTTCAAATAGAAAATTATAAAATTTTATAACATGTCTTAAACTAACAAATTATTTGCAAGCCTAAAAAAATTAAAAAAAAAAAAAAAATCTTGAAAGTTTTGAATTTTTATTCTTAAATCAATAAAATGTTTTACAAAAGGTAGAGAGTTGATTTTTTACAATTACTTTTAAACAGTAAAACAAAACGTAATTTTTAAAAGCGCCCGTATAAAAGCAAATAGTTTTACGTTCCGTTTCAGGTTAGAAAACTTAATTTTCTATTAAATTACAATCTATTAAATAACAATTATGAGAGTTTAAGAAGTTGTTATGAAAACTTTTCAAATAAAAAAAGAATCTGTTATAAGGGAATAAAATCGACAAAAGAATAATTTCTTAATCTAAAGAATTTTCTAAAATTAAATCTTTGAAATATGAACTTATAATTTTATTTCAAACAATTAAGAACTTACGAACAAAGTTATTTAAAAAATAATAATAATAAAAATAAACTAAATTAATATTTTTTTTTCTTTATCAACGAAATAATTACTATTTGTTAATACGACAATTAATGATAATATTCGTATTACGAATATTTATGATATTACGAATACCAATATTTTAATTTCATTTTTTAAATATCTAAATTAAGAGAATAAGTTTAATATGAAGTTATTCCGAACAATTTTTTTTATTATATTTTCAACACTTTATTTTTTATTACATAATTTCTCGTTTTAAACTGATAAATTAATTGAAGTGAAATAAGTTGTGAAGTGTATATTACGATATAATTAAAATTTGCATAGAAAGATGAAAAAAAAAAATTGTGAGACAGAAAAATTCCAGAAAAACAACTAAGCTACATAATTAAGCACATTGAACTGGAACAAACATTGTAAAACAAAAAAAAAAAGTTTTGAAAAAGTTTCACGAAAAGTACTTACAATCGTGTCACACCTCTCGTGAGATTGGCTTTAAAATCCTTGACCCCTGGTCCTCTACAGACGCAAACAATCTCTTCCGGCAAAACCGGATCCCGATGGCACTTACAACCGTTCGGGGCCATGGTCCCTAACATGAAGCCCCCCAGACCCATCCTGTAGGGCCAGAATTCCGCAGATCTGTTTTTCTTTCCAAGTCCTCCAAACAGAAATTCCGAAGTCTCTTGTGACCAAGTGACCAACACTTCTAGTAACAGCAAGAGGAAATAAAAAGAAGTCCTTCGCATATTTTAAGTTTAGTTGTTTGAAAGCTTCACAAGAAAGTTATTTGTCTGTTTGAGCAAAGTTTTATCAAGTAGTTTGCATCAAACACGTGCTCTCAGAGTAAACGCCTGATGTGTAGTGAGATTGGTTTCCGAAAGCATTGGCTAGAGGATGAGAATATTGATTTTTCTGGTGGAAGGCATGGGGTATAGTAAAGAGGGCGTCCTGTTCAACAGGTGAGAAGTGTGTTAAGGGGGTGTGAAATGATTTTCAAACTTTTCAACTGAATAAAGTTGATGGATTTTACTCTGTGAGAAATGCGTATGTATATTTTTTTCTTCTGAATATGTCAAACACTATATCTACAAAAATCCGACTTGAAATTTTACTGTCAAGGAAAAAATTTTGATAACAGTGAATATTTTCTAACATATCCATTCGATTTTTTTTCTTCCCTTAGAAAATAAAATCTGATGTATTTCTAATGCCTTACTTTCTTTTTTTTTTTTTTTCTTTTTTTTTCATTTGAACATCTTATAAAAAATGTAACTGATAATTCAATAAATCATGAAATAAAATCTGATGTTTATTAAACGGTTTTAAATTACTTTCTAAAATCATATATGTTATTATCTATATTTTAACACCAGAAGATGGGACTGCTCACAACTGAAGGATATGTAGATATTATCTATGATATGTAGAGATTATATATTTTATCTACAAATCAGATTATTAAAGATTATGTGGGATTTTTAAAGATTATGCACAATCACAAATTAATCAAATTAAAACATTGCCAAATATTTGCGAAATTTGAAAGATGTAAGTTAATGAATAAATTTGCTTCAACTAGAGGAAAACTGACCTATTATGACAGGAAAAAGAAATTCAAGAATTTTTCGATAAAAAAAATTACCAACAATGCCTAAACTGAAAATTTTGTAGAATTTGGATTATATATTATCTTTTTAAATCTTAGTAATAATCGGTTATTAGCAAAAATTATGATTTTGAATAAAATACATTTGATGTATGTGAATAAGATACCCTATTTATCTTATGAAGTATGTTCAGAAAAATCGGTTTAATCAAATAACTCCCGGTTGTCACAGCAAATATTAGTATCTGCTAATAATTAGCGATGAAAAATTTTATTTTCAACCATAAATAATTTTAATGGTAAGCTGCAAATTTAGCATATGTGCTTTCTTCAGCTGGAATAGAATTAGGGAAATCTTTTGTAAATCTTTTTTCTTCAAACCATACTATCATAGGCTTTAAATATTTATTCATATAATATACATTTCCGCCAAATTAATCCTTTAAGTGTTATTTAAAAGTAAAATAAAAAGTAGAAAATCAAATTCACAGCATGAGTTTTGATTGATATCACGAAATGCAAAATTAAATTGTAACTATGAAAATTTCATTTTTTAATAACCTATTAAACTTAAAATTAAAGTAGTAAAATTATTTATGGATATTAGTTGAAATTCTATGCATTTTCACCGGAAGGAAACAACCATTAAAACAGGGTATACTTTAGATCAAAGTTGGCAAAAACACACAACAAAACCCCAGAAAAATCATTAATGACTACAAGTGTCTGAGGAATACTACCATAAGAAACGATTAAAAACCAACTAATTTCATGGCATGTTAAATATTTGGCTCTACAAACATTTTTTGTTCAATAAATAACATATCTAACGATATCATAGTCCCGGAGGTACCCCATAGTACCAGACTAAGAAATATCTAGTACCTCTGACAGCAAACGCAGACAATTCAGCACTATTCTGAACTCAAACTAAGTTCTCCTCATGTTTTTTCTTTATTTTTAGTGTGTGGAGACTGCATTGCAGCCTTAATTAGAAAGTTATCTTCAATCATGATACTAGGTGTTCGATAGATGAATTAAGTACTATAATTTAAAAACATTAAACTTTTATTTTAATCTTGTAAATGAAAGAGGGTACTAAGATGTGAAGGAGCCTCTATAGTGAACTCAACTGAATAGAAATATAACTCACCAATTTAGACTACATCAAAAATATATCTCACTGCTTGAGAACTTTTGTGGTCACCAAACTTTATCATTGGTCGTAGAAAACTTAAATAAGCACTAATTGTTATTGACAGCAAAATCATTTGAGCGTTAGCAATAATTCCTATATAAAAAACAAAAAACGCTAAATACTGTTTTATGAAATAAATCCTTGTCGAATCATGTTCGTTGTTAGTCTAAGAACATGGTTCGACAACGATTTATTTAACAAATCAGTATTAAGTGTACTTTTTTTATACAGGAATTATTGCTAGAGCACGAATAACTTTTCTGCCAATTGTATCATAAAAGTTCCGTTGTAAGCCACAATAAATTAGCACACGCTTTCTCAGCTCGGAAATCAATTTAAATTGAAATCTTCTTTAAACGATTTACTTCATTTTATATCAAATACTCATTCTAAAATTACTTATATTCAATTGATATCTACTTTCGCAATCTCCTTTAAATCATGTTCTCAGTTTGACAGATTAATTCCCAAAAGCTAGAGACACTCTACGCCAATCTTCTTTTAACTCTACTAGACACTTCTAAGTTCAACCTGATATCTCACCCAAAATATCGCCACCTGATCCTAGATCCAGCTAGCGATCTTCACTTTCTCAACCCGATATTTCTAACTCAACTCAACGGTATCACCTGAGATCACTCCCAATACTAAATTCAACTGGCGACCTTTATTTTCCGAACTCAATAACTCTAACTCGACACTATCACCTGAGACCATCTCCGATACTAAATCTGACTGGCTTTCTTCACGCTCCTGACTCGAAACTTCTCATACCTTACAAATGTATACCTAAAATACCTATACATCTACTTAATAGCAGAGATTAATATTAATTTAATACTGAGTGCAAAGTAATCTTGCTTGGTAAATCAAAAATGAATAAATCAATTACAATTCCAAGATATTAATTATTTACTAAAATCAACACAATGTTAGAATTATTATTATAAAATCAAAAATATTAGTATTTCTCAAATACTTTAATTTACTTGGTTATAAATTAATTACTTTTATAATATGCTATTGCTTCTATTATTAATTAATTAATTATTTAATTAATTAATTAATTTATTTATTTATTTATTGTGTGCGTGTGTGTTGTGTTATTTTTGTAAATATTGAAAAAAAAAATGTTTTTTTTCTTTTATTGTTGCGTATTATTAATTTGTAAAAAGAACACAAAATGTTAATCATTTACTCCACAAATGTGTGTATTATCTATAAAAAATATTATTTGAAATAGTTCTTAAAACAATCACCTATTGTTAGACGACACATCTTAAAATTACACTTGAAATAATGTGATGAAACATATAGTTATTCATAAAATATATTTTATTTTTATGACTCCATTAGTAATAAGTATCGTGTCATGAAAATAAACAAAATAGCTCTGCTAGGTTTATTGTTTAAAAAAAATATATATATCCATGCATTATGATTATTAATACAGAATATTAAATATCAAGCCCTCCTTAATACTAAACATCTAAATACTGAGCTATATTTCAATTCGAAACTTTAATTTTTAAATATAGTACTTAATGATCTAGAAATTACAAGGAAAATAAGAATTTCATAAATTGGAAATTTATGTTGTTTCAGATATGCAAAAAATTAACACTTTTTCGTTACAAGAAATATCTAAAATAAACATTGCACAGTTAAACACTTACTGAAAAACTAATTGATTTTATTTACCTTTTACTTTTTTCTTTTTACTTGTCTTACTCAAAATTGCAGCAAAAAGTTAACAGAAATTTCAAAGAAATAATTTTTATACGCATTTTAACGTTTAATACTACACTTGTGATTATGAAAATTGCAACACTATAAAGGAATTATGCAAATTGAACCAAACTTAAAGGAAATGTAAAGAGAGGTAAGGGGTGCAAATGATTAGAATTACAAAGCGATTGCGCATGCGTGGAACGAGAATCGACTCATTATAAGTCGCTTGTTCTAGATATATAAAGGACTATAAAGGCGCGTTATCATCCTCTGCCTGGAGTAAACGTTTCACTGGTGGTCAATATGCCTCGTCAAAAGATGAGGGTGTCATACCAACAACTAACGGAGTTCGTACGAGGATTTTCGTATCGAGAAATCGCAGCCCACACTCATTGTAATGCAACAACAGTGACGCGTGTTTTGAAGAAATGGACAAAGGAAAACCAAACAAACCGAAAATCTGGCAGTAGGGCACGCAATAAAACAACGGCACGAGACGACATACATTTCATCCGCATGGCTGTGACGGACCGTACAGTGCCCTCTCGAGTTAGCACAACGTTGGAGCACGGCTACAGGTGTTTTGATGTCTAGTTTCCCGCTTTGTCGCCGCTTGCTGCAGCATGAACTGCGTGCAAGGGTTCCTCTACACAGGATTCCCTCTCGTTCAATCATAGACGCTTTCGACTTCAATGGGCTTAGCAACACAGTACGTGGCTTGCTCAGTGGCAACAAGTTGTTTTCTCCGATGAATCTCGCTACAATCTGGAGTACAATGATGGGAGAGTACGCGTCAGACGTTACAGGGGGAGCGTCTGCTCCCACAGTGTGTTATCCAGGCTCATAATGCACAAACGCCTAGCATCACGGTGTGGGGAGCTATTGTGGTATAATTATTGAACCCATCTAGTGCACATTGCGGGCAACCTCAACAGTGATCTCTACATAAGGGAAATTTTGGAGCCAGAGGTCCTTCCCATTCTTCGACGCATTTCGGGTGCTGTATTTCAGCAGGATAATGCCCGTGAACATGTTTCTCAGACTGCACAAGCCTTCTTCAAGGCACAACAGGTTTCGCTTCTTCCATGGACTGCTTATTCCCCGGATATGTTGCCTATCGAGTATGTCTGGGATTTCATTGGTCGGCGATTCACTCGTACAACTTGTAGGGCGCACAGTAAGATTGAACTTTGGCGAGTAGTCGAAGCCATCTGGAACGCCATTCCCCAGGATTACCTTCAGAACCTGTATGATTCAATGCCACAATGTCAACAGGCTTTCAGCGCTCAGCGTGGCGGACATACAAAGTACTGATTTTAGACTTTTTTTTTTTTTTTTTTTTTGTCGTGTACGTTTGGTCATTTATTTGTATCACTATCAATAATACGTGAAATAAATTTCATTAATTTCTAACATACCTTTCATGGTGTTGCAATTTTTACGAACATAAGTGTAATTTAGTTAATTAGTGACTTTAGAATATTTCTGAATTATATTCCTTTTCTTAATGGAAAGTATGAATTTTTAATATGTATTTAGAAGTAAAATATTAAAAAATAAAATTATCGCAAAGAATTAGAATCTCAGTTATTTACGTTTAACTGAAAACTATTATAGATTTACTGATAATATCAATTAAAGTTTCAGTAAATTTAGAGAAATGTTTCACAGCTTTAAATTTATCGCAAGTGAACCAAAAAAAAAAAAAAGTTTGTAGTACGTACAGTGTGAAAAAAAACAGTCTTGCTCGCTGCCAGAAATTTTCTGTAATTTAGAAAAATACGTTCTATCAACGGAAAAATTACGTTAATAGAAGGTATTTTTCTGAATTGCAGAAAATTTCTGGCAGCAAATTGCAGCAAACAAGACTTTTTTTTTTTTTTTTTTTTTTTTGACAGTGTATGTTCTAGCTCCCTGAAGCACAAATATCTTAGACTTTGTCTATTCTAGCGTTTATAGTTTTTTCAGAATTACAAAGAAAAACAATATTTATCATTACATAGCCTACGAGAGGAAAATTTATATCCTTGCTATAGGTCCCAATCGCACTACCTGTATACATTTTTGTGAATATAGCACTTATAGTTTTTTATAGGTTCGCAAAGAAAAATCTTTATATGGGCTCAAATGGGCTTCTTTATATGCGCATATAAGCTCAAATTATTTAAAGTGCGATAATGCTAAACGCCATATTCGAATGAGCTGATTCGTTTCAGATTTCTATTACTATAATGGGGAAGTTGCACACAGAAGAAAAAACAATTTCTTTTAACTGTAATCGATAAAATCAATCTTGGGAATCCGAAAAATCCAATTAAAATCGTAAAATTAATTCAGATTAACTTTTAATTAACGTTTTAAAATCGCTAAAAACCAAAACAAAACCACGTGATCCGAAAACGCTCCGTGAGGGGGTTGACGTCACAGTTCACGAAGTGTGAATGTTTAAATTCTTTTACCGATTGCTTTTCTTTTTGTTCGCTCTATTCTAATCTGTATTTTATAATTTGTTTAAAAATTTTTTACCTTTTGTAAGAAATAACTTAAACCTTCCATAACTGTACTATATCTTATATATATATATATTTCTATTTTTATTTGTATAATGTCAATTTTGGATTTGTAAAACAGCAATCGGAAAATCTGCCGAAAATAGATGCTCTTTCCATATTCTCATTTTTGAGAAGAAACCTCGATTTTATTAGCGCATAAATTAGAGGAGCTAAGCGATCCAGATTTGTTCTGTATTCAAATTTTGAAAATTATAAACGTCTTCATAATAGAATTTTAGCATTGCTTTAATATATTAGTAGTATTTTTTTTTACATTTCTCTTTCTCTAATTTTTTTAATGCTTGCATGTGAGAATTTTTCTTTTTTTTTTAATGTACACTTAAAGATTTAAGTATAATTAAAATATTCATTAAATTTTATAGCACATAAAAATATATTTGATTGATTATTTATATTATTTTTTTTTTAACCAGAATTTTTTAATTGTGTTATTTTACAAATTATATATGATTATTTTAAAGAGCAGTCATTAATTATGTATTTAATATTTACTTCATGTTTTTATAACGAAAAAAATGTTATTTTCAAATTGCATTATTTATTTATTTATTTATTATTTTTATTTTATTTAAAAAAAAAAAAAAAAAAAAAAAAAAAAACAGAATGTTTATTTTTTATAATTTTTTTTTGTAATTTTCGTAAATATATATATATATATGTAGATATGTTTCAATTTTATCCATTTATTTTTCCATTTAATTTTCTTAAATTTATTCTTTCGTTTTATTTGAATTATATTGTTCTATGTCGTTTACATTAGCAACGTCTAATTCATTCATTTCAGAAGGAAAATATAATTAAATGTTTTTATCGGGAAAATATTAATATCGCATAAAGAATTACTCTTATTAAAATTTAAGTTTAATAAAAACTTATTTATTATTTATTTAATGCCTTTGAAAGGAAAATCTTTTGTTGTTTACTTTTTGTACTAATCGAAATCAAGTGGTAACATAGTTGAAAAAACAATTGCAATAAAGTACATGGTGCCAAAATTAAAGTATATTTAATAGATGCTTAGATACAGCTATCCTTAAAATCTTAGTTTTTGAATAATTGCAGCTTTCGCCTTCTGATATGTACCCAAATTGAACTACCCAAGAATGACATTGCTGCGGGCAATAAGAACCCAGACCCAAAAAAGCAGGGTACACTGGAGGGAAAGAAGTTGCTGCAGGCAGCGAATAGCCAAAACGATATTGAGAGCTTTTTCAATGAATTTACTTTTTAATTACACTTTTTTGTTACAATATCTGCAGCTGAAACACATTGGTTTGATTTAATGAAAACTTTATCATGGAATTTAGATCGTCACGAATTAACTAAAGAAGAATTTGTCGATATTAACAAGTTTAGCAGTAGGCCTCTATCACTAAATTAAAATCTGTCAATGTCAGATTTTCATGTTTATAATGATATAATGTCGTGTCTGTATAATTTTTTTATTTATTAATATTTGTTTATAGAATGATATAAAAGAAATAAAGGTTCTTTTCTTTTTTTTATTAAATTTAGCGACCAACGAAGCAGGCGAAGACCGTCAGTTATAGTATGTACAAGGGTTGTTCCAGGTTTATTTTTCGGACTCATTTTTGTGAAAAACAATTATTATTATTATTTTTTTTTTTTTATTTATTTATTTATTTATTTATTTATTTTTTGTGTGAAAAACAAAATAATTTTGTGAAATTTTATTTCTTTTTGCGATAAAAAGAATTATCACACGAAACCTGTCACTTAAGAAGTTACTCTATCTAATGTTCATTATCAAGTTAACAGCATATTACTGATCCAAGTATACACACTCATTAAAAATAATATTGTTAACGTGGAAAACATTTACAAAATCATCATCTTTTTAAAAATAAATCTTGAGAAAAGCCTGTTGTTATGAATCTGAATTTTGTGAAGGGACCCATTTTATGGATTTGTATTTTCTGAAGGGGCCCATTTTAGGTATTTGGATTTTGTGAAGGGGAAGCAGAGGGTCCCAATTTTTACCTGGATCGACCCCTGATATATTCTAAACATATTTGGATTTTACATTAAGGCTTCATTGATAAATGAATTTAATATATATATATATATACACACTGGTGGACAATTGCTAAGGACGGATGACAATAGCTTAGTTATTGTCCTCCGTCCTTAGCAATTGTCCACCAGTGAATATATTGCGTTTGATTGCTGAAATTTATTGCAAATCTATACATATAAAAGAGTACTTCCACTCACTCACTCACTGACTCATCAACGCACAGCAAAATCTACTGGAGCCACTGACTCGAAACTAGGTCAGATTATAGAACATATAGTGTAAGCACCCCCTAAGAAGCGATTTTGCGAAATTCGCCCCCCCCCCCCATGGGGTGTAGGGGGTAAAATGTGATTTCACAAAAACCTTCATATCACAAAGTAAAAAACAGATATCCGTAATGTTTTTGATTTAAATTATAGCTAATTTAATTATCTAAAAAACAATTTCTGGAATTTTAGAAATTCAGCCCACAAAGGGGGAAAGGGGGCAAAACGTGATTTCACATGCGCAAAACGTGATTTCACATGCGCAAAACGTGGTTTCACATACTCCTATATATCTCAAACAGAAAAACAGATATACGTGAAATTTTTGCCCTAATATATAGCTAATAGAAATACCTAAAAACTAATTTCTGGAATTTTCGAAATTCAGCCCCCAAGAGGGGAGGAGAGGGGGCAAAACCTGATTTGAAATAATCCTTTATATTGCAAACAGAAAAAAAGTGTATGTGTAAGATATTTTTGCTCTAAAATGTAGCTCCCATAAACACGTAAAAACTAATTTCTTTAATTTTAGAAATTCGTCCCAGATGGAGCGGAAAAGGGGGGCTATGGGGTAAACAAATACAATTATAGTTAGACCGTTCAAAATTGGTACAGATAGGTTTTAGAAATATGCAAGTCAAATGAGGATATTTTTGAAAGTGTAAAGTTATTAGGAGGGCAGAAAGGTGTGTGTGTGGGGGGGGGGGGGGGAGGGCGGGGGCGGAGGGGCAAAAATAGAGTTAGACCATTCAAAATTGGTACATAAAGGTTTTTGATACCTACAAATCGATTGCGGATATTTTCGAATTTTTAAAGTTATTAGGACGAGCGGGAGGAGGGCACGGAGGGGAAAAAAAATAGGAGTTAGGTCGTTCAAAATTGGTGCATAGAGGTTTTTGATACTTACAAATCGATTGCAGATATTTTCGAATTTGTAAACTTATTAAATTGGTACATGGAGGTTTTTGATACATACAAATCGATTGGTATACTTTCGAATTTGTAAAATTATTAGGATAGACGGGAAGGGGAGGAGAAAGGACAAAAATATATAAATAAGAGTTAGAGAGTTGAAAATTAGTGTTGTTAGGTTTTGAGGCCCGATAAATCGATTGAGGATATTTTCGAAAGTACAGAATTATTACGAAGGGCGGGAAGGGATCGGGCGCAGGGGTAAAAATAATGAAATTCAGATAAAATGTTGGAAATTAGTATTATTATGTTTAAAAGCCCGAGAGAACGACTGCGAATATTTTTTAAAGTCTAAAATAATTAGGAGGGGCGGGAACGGTAGGTGAAGGAGCATGCGAGCCTTGCGCGGCTGTATTCGCTGCCGCAGGCAGTGGTGGCCCGAACCGATTATTCCACTGACGGGAGAAATCTCTCTCTCTCTCTCTCTCTCTCTCTCTCTATATATATATATATATATATATATACATATATATATATATATATTAAATTTATGTTTTTCCCTTACGATAATATAGTGATTCATTAAAGATGTTGAACATAAATGCGCGCGCGCAGCGCACAATTGCCTGCGCTACCAATGGCAGTGGCGACCCGTTGCGACATTTTTTCCAATCACATTTTTATTTATTTATTTATTTATTTTTATTTTTATTTTTATTTTTTTTTTTTGCATAATAAAAATTGATGTAATTTTGAGAATTCATTAAATATAGTGATTCATTTAAAAAATAGTGACCAGCGAAGCGGGCGTAGCCTGCTAGTTTTTAATTAATTATTTAATACCATTCATATTTATAACTAGATCATGTATAACTTATAAGATATTATAACATTTAACATATATTTCATGTGTTTATTTTATTTTAAAATACTTTATATATTTTCTATAGCTAAATATTGTTATTATTATTACTTTCTATTTCTATTAATCTTTTCTTTCTATTTTTTAATTTTTCCAAATAAAAAAGTAATTACATTATAAAAATAACTAAACACGTTTCTAGATGTATACATATATAATACTAATAATATTAATATTTTTGTACGGAGACCTTTTTTAATTTTTCTATTTATTTAGAATGATAAGCGCATGTAATTTTCCTTAAATACTTTTCAATTTCTCAAACTGCATTACTATAATGTTTTTAATTATTCACAATCTTCAGCTTCTATTTTAATAGAAATATTGTTAAGTTGTAAGACTGAAATTCATTAAAAAAGTAATTCTAGCTTAAAATACTATATCTTCGGTTGCAGACTCAGACAAAGTTGCTTGATGTATAAATATTTATTATTATTATTGTTTATTAATTTTTAAATCTCAATTTTGTACACAGTCTCAGGGGAATATATATATATATATATATACAGATATACTGGCATCTCATAATTTAAAAAGTAATCTAATTTAGGTTACTTTAGCATATACTATTCTAGATTATTTAAGCAATGAAAATATGCATATTATACAGTTAAATATTATTACTCAATCCCAATATTTTATTTATGTACTCAGTCTAGAATAATAATAATAATAATAATAAATCTATCTATAAAACATAATAAAATGAAACCAACAAGTATTTAAAAAATACATCTTTAACCTAGCATACTAAAAACATTCTTTAAGAAAATTCTATTGATCAACTATTATTTCGATTATAGTTTAATTTGAATTAATAATAGCAGGCTAGTACAAAAAAAATCTCATTGAAACTTGGTGTCCTTTATAGAATGAAATGATGTTTAATGAGTTCAAATAGTTTTAATAATTTCTTTTAATGAAAGAATACAAAATTTCGCTGAATGCACGAATTTCTTTACAATACTATAGGGAGAAATTCAGCGAGCAGTTCATTTCGTGAATAGTGACGTCACGATAGGTTTTATCACGTGACGCAGCGTTTTCGCGCCATTTGAATTTTTAATTTCAAATCTCTTGAAAAAAAAAATGGCAAACTTCCATATTCGATTGAAAACACAAGCATTTCATTTCAAAGGATTATATTAACACAATAAATATCCAACTAATATACTAATTAAAAGGAAAATGATAAATATTCTATCATAATTTGAAGTCAAATTTGTTTTCAAATGTCTAAATAAAGTATCTGATATAAGATACTAATACGTTGCAGCGGAATAGATTTGATATCGGTCATCCTTGGCAGAAAAAAAATATCGCCAAATTATTTGGCGAACATAATTTAATTCCTTTCAAAAATCATGGTTATTTTAACAACTTATATTAAGAGAGTAATGAATAATATGAAACAATATTTCGTACAATGCATATTACGAAAATATACATCTAGCATGAATGCTACGTATTACGTTTTTGATCACCAAATACAATAAGCGCCAAGAACGACAGAGTTTTGAAATTTAAAATAAAAATTTTGTCAATTTGACAGCAAAATAACTCAATGTAACACATGCACATGATAACTAATACATATATATACCCAAATATGGGGATTAAAATCGGGAAATAATTTTCCTCGATTTTTAATAATTTTTTACAAAAAATCCAAAGGGCGATTAGCATAGGAAATCATTTTCTTGCATCCACGGACGATCAGTGACGTCACACGTATGGGAACAATAATCGCATAAATTGTATTTTGGTCTAAAACGGCAACAAAAATTCAAAAGTTGCCATGGGCATTAAGGCTGTGCCATGATCAAGTTTACATATTAATTAATTTATTTTTTTTTTCTTTTTACCAACTACAATTATCTAAGCATGAAGTATATATAACCACAAAATAATAATGATAATAATAATAATGATAATAATAATAATAGTTGTCTCATGCGATAGAAGTAGCCGGTCATTGTAATATTATATGTGGCTTGAAATTGCTGTCAATCTATGATTGATCGATTAAATGAAATAAATATAGGAAGTAACTTGAGAGCAAATATTATGTACATCATGTATAATGTTGTTTATATGTAACTGGGATTCAGATATAAAAGAGCTACTTCAAATATTTCGATACTATCCGTATCGAAACTGCTATATAGAAAAGATTTTGCCAGCGAAGCGGCAAAGCCGTCCAAAATTGTTTAAGAACTAAAATATTATTCAACAATTCGCCGGGAGATGAAAAAAAAAATAATTTCTTTGTAAACAAAAAACTTAAAAATTTGAAACTCAAAAATATTATATGATTTTTAACACATTATTAAAATTTTAATTCTCCAGTCACCAAATTATTATTAAAACCAGATTAATACTGTGCAATAGTGAACTAAAATCGTACAAAGAAAGGTTTCGCAATAAAATTCATAATTGACGACCCAGTTTTTATACTTCCGAAACGCAGTACTGTTTTAGTAGAGGATCCCTATGAACGAATTTTTTTTTCTTTTTTTTTTCTTTTTTTTTTTTTTTTTTTTTACAACAGAGCTGAATGGGGCAATATCTCACATATATTTAATTATAAGCAGTGAACTGCATTATTTGTATTAGCATTGCAATAGGGTATTGAGCAGATTCCAGCAATGCCAACTAGTTTTTTTTTTTTTTTTTTGTGACTAATTTAATAAGTAGAGGAATTTGGAGATATTTATTTCATATCATTTAATTTTAACCTTATAATTTAGCTTTTATTTTGAGAGAGTTAAAATTCTGTTTATTCCATCTCTCGTAACATTTTGAATTTACATGATATTTTTTGGGGATTTTCATATAAGTTGCTCAATACCTTTGGCTATTAAATTATGCAAATGAAATTTTTATAAAACTTGCGCATACGTAGTTAAACATTATTTTGTGAAAGTGCTCCGATTTCATAAGATACTTAACATTTTTTTTTCATTTTGATTGCTGTATCCTATGTCTAATGTAGTATGCCATATTTCCTGATAATGCCTTTACAGTGGGTCTAATACCCGACGTGTTGTAATTAAAAAAATGTAAATTGTTTTTGAAATTTTTTAAAGAAACCATTATGTCTCCATGAATATATGTGGCAGCCTCATAAAATTGTATACAGACAATAAAAAATATGCTAATAACCACATGCTACAGCCAAAACGTATTTAAAGAATTACCTTTTACAGGGTAATCCAAAGCATTTTGATTATTGTTTCATTTTTTACTGGTCCCTTTTTCCGTTTTATGACACAACTTTTACTGAAAAATATGAGGTATAACATGTTCTTTACACTACTAAAGTTTCAAGATGATTCCTAAAGAACTTTTTAAGATATTTGACCAAAGGTCTAAATTCGAAATTGTCCAAACACTTTTTGGTAGATAGTGTATAAAGGAAGCCAATAGCAACATTTATGCATATAATCTTTTTAATTAAACTTCTACTTCAATAATCTTAGTCGAAATTATTAACATTATATATATATATATATATATATATAGGAATAGATTATCAATGAATAAAATAAAAGATCAATGAATAAAATGAAATAAAACCCCAAAAAATACTGAGGGGCCTCCCTGATGAAGACCTCGGTGCTTTTTGGGGTTTTATTTCATTTTATTCATTGATCTTTTATTTTATTCATTGATAATCTATTCCTATATTTAAGTTTTGCATTTCCTTTTGCAGCAATTCTGCGCATTGGTTTGCAATTACCCTTTTATGTTTTTCTTATCTTTAAACTCATAAATTCGTTTCAATAGTTACCTATATATATATATATATATATATATATATATATATATATATATATATATATATATATATATATATATATACATATATGTATATATAGCACAAACAGGATAGAAATTAGGAAAATAAAGTTATTGGTCCGCAGGACGAGTAATTTTCACTGATCTGTACACACTTTGACTGGTCCGTTCTTTCATTCTATTATACGTTTAAAAATATTTAAAACTTTCTAAACTGTTTGTTTCACTAAGACATTCTTTGTTTATAAATTCACAAGTCAAATGTGATAAATGTTTGTAAATGAATTAAAAAATACAAATGAAAACTTATATATATAAAAAAAAAAAAAAAAAAAAAATATGCTTTAATAAAAGAGCTTAGTGTCACGTATTTACTATTAAGGCATAAAAACAAAAAGTTTATGAAAGTGAAATTAAATAAAAAATTACAGAGAATAGGTTATATTGACATTAATAAAGAAGTACGCTTACTATTGTTATAATATACAACGTGTCCTAAAAGTTCCAGTACTCCAACTTAAAGAACTCATTTTCTACGATTTTTTTTTTTTTTTTTTTTTATATATATATTAAATTTTATCATCTGCTTATAATTCCATCAATTCTTTAATTTGTATCGTTTGCTTCTTTTCTCGCTCAAGTTGTGTGAGAATAAAGTTTTATGTTATTTATTTCTTCATCGTGCAATGAGTTTATCACGCATTCAGAGAATTGTGCTGCTTGAGGCTTATTTTGAATGTAAATCGTATGAAAGGTGCAAAAATGTTTGGCGATATAAATATCCGGATGATGCAATATCAAGTAAAAATACGCTATATCAGCTTGTTCAACGATTTCGTAATACAAGTTCTGTGGAAGTCCTAAAATTGTTACACCAGCCTTCTTGCGATACACTCAACGAAGAACCTTGGAAACTCCTCAAAAATCCGTTAGGCATTTGGCACAAGAAATAGGCGCATCTCGTGATCAACACATAAGGCAGGCTTTAAGAGCTTTGATTTTAATTATTATTATTATTATTTTTAAATGGTCCCCATTTCCTCTCCAGGAAAAAACTTTTGCTGAAACATATAAGGTATAACATGTTCTTTGCACTCCCAAAGTTTCAAGATCATTCCTAATGTGATTTTCTAGATATTTGACAAAACTTCTAAATTCGAAAGTGTCCAAATACTTATTATTAAGTAGTGTATATATATATATATATATATATATATATATAATACTTCCATTTTAATTGAAAGAATTTTTGTTCAATAGGCTCCAGAAGAATTTGACGCAGAACAAGGATTACTCTTTATTATAAAAATTCAATATTTAATTTTTAAGCTGTAAAGCTCAAAAAAATGTTTTCTGTTCTTTCTTCGAGTTTTTTCACTCCAACATAAAATGCTCAAAATTAAAAAAAAAAAAAAAAAAAAAAAAAAAAATCAGTTTGAATAAAACAAGAACAAATTTTTCTGCAGGGAATTTTCTGGGTTGTAAAATCTAATTTAAAAAAAATTGCCTTAGGTAATAAAAAATTTTTAAACAAATTTCCACGTAGAACAATATGGGCTTTGGCAGCTGGCAAGGGAAGATAGATTTTCCCCTTAAGCATTCGAATCTCCTTTTCATATCATACTTTGCTTATAACTTTATTTGAAAAATATCTTTAATAAAAAAAAAATTATAATAATAATGATAATAATTAGCTGTTTTTTTTTTCTTGTTTTAGCCAATAAAAGCAATTATTTATCTGCTAAATTTTAATTGAATGGAACGGTGATACAAAAATGTTTCTCTTTGTATCAATTTTTACATAAATGCTTCTTTATTTCTTTATATTTTTATAAATACTTTTTTATGTAAAGTCTTAGAGTTTAACAACAACAAATTTTCATATTTCTTTATAAATATACCTTTACTTAAGAATCTATCAAAATATATTTAAAATAAAATTGAAATCACCCAATTCTATTTTACTACAATGGTTCTGTTCAGAGGCTTACTAAAAAATTTCGTTTTCATATTTTTATAAATTAATTTTCTCAATGTCTGAAAAAACAGCTTATTTCTTAATCACGAAAAATTATGAGATTTCGAAATTTAGATACTGTAATTGATAAATTCTAATCAAAATCGTACATCGTTCAAGAGAAATATTGTGTGTTTAAGGAGTAAATGTTTTTGTTACTTTCAACCATTTAAAATGAGGGTTAAACACTGCACACACTTTTACAAATGGGGTATGTAACTAGGAAATATTATTATTAGTAGTAGTAGTATTATACTTATTATTATTATTATTATTTTCTGTGGTGTGTGTATTTGAGATTGCATAATCTAAGGTCAATTGAAAATTAATACTAGATTTAAGAATAAAGAATTAATACCGATTAACTGCTTTAATTGAAGGACAAAGACTATCACAAATATCTGAAAAAAATATATCATAATTTAACCTTAATTATAAAATGTAAGTAAAAGGTTGTTCATAATTAAACTTCAACATCATGCAGCACTTATTTAATTATTATCACCAATAAGTATATGCAGCACTTGTTTAATAAAATCAGTGCCTGATTTACTTAGCGAGCGGATAGCCACCAAATTTGGTATGAAGACTTTGCTTGGAAAAGGAGAAATATAGCAAAGGAAATGACACTTTATATATATATATATATATATATATATATATATAAAGTGAAGAATTTTAGAACATTATAAAATTTAGCAATCAACACATACAGGATTAATATAAAGAACATTCAATTAAAGTTAACAATTCAGTTTACTAACATGCATCTATTTAGCATAGCTAAATATTATAAGAGTATAATCAATTAGATAATATAAGTAATTATTAATTGGATTAAAAATTTAAAGATATATATGTACACACACACACACACGCACGCACATATATACATAATATATATATATATATTATATAAACCAATTGACATCTCCATGGGATCATATAATTAGATATCCGAGAATTTCCTAACATATATTTTTTTAATCTAAAGCGCGATAACTATTTTTATCCTAATGTTTAAACTTTCTATTTTATTTTCTTTATATTAATAAACAATTAAGTTTTCTTCTTAGAGCACTTTATCATCGAATACATTGGTGACGTTTTAAAGAAATATATTCTGATAAAAAAATTTTGAAATAGATTTTCAGTAAAAAGATATATTTTCTTATATCTTATCTTAATTTGTTTTCACTTTTTTAATATATATAATTTTTTTCGTCTACAAAAGAAAGAAAAGTTTCTTTTAATAGGAAATGACTTTATTTCCGAGAAGGACTTCGCTTTTATTGAAAATAGCGCTTTTCCATTAAAAACTACTGAAAAGAATTTCGTAATAAAACTAAGAAGCAAAGCGATGCGAAAAGAGTACTTTTAAATTTTAGAGCTAACACATTTATTATTCTTGTTTATAGTTTAAAAAAGACAGAACAAATTTCAATATCATTTTAAGTGACATTTTACCTTGTGACATTATATTTTCACAAATACAACATTCCAAATTAAAAATACATTTTTTTTTTTTTTTTTTTTTTTTTTTTAACTAGTTCAGTTATCTTTTAAATTATAATGTTAAATGATTAATTTTGTTTGATTTACGATTTATGATTATACTATAATTAAATTTTGCTAATTATATAACAAAATTTTTTTAATATTTCTTTTTTTTTTTTCTTTTTCATCAGTAAAAATCGTGAATCTTATAAATTAAACTGTTCAAATAGGTGATTTTCATTAAAGTTTTATTCTATGCAAGCCGACATAATGAATTTTTGTGGATTCTTTTCAAGAATTGTTTGATTTGAATTAATAAAATCTTACATTTACAGAAATAAATTAGATTTAAAATCTCAATTATTCATTTTTTAAGGAAGTAAAACAGCACTTAAAAAAAAAAAAAAAAAAAAAAAAAAAGTATGTTTTAAATTTTCAATCAAAAAGCTGCAAAACACTTTCATTTCTTGTTTAAAAAAAAAAAATTAAATCATCTCAGTCTCCATTTTCTTTAAACAACCAAATAAAGTACACGTGCAGTTTTATATATATATATATATATATATATAAAATATATTATGCATTTTACTAATAAATGATGAATTAATTTAATTGAAATATACTTTATTCTGTACAATATTCTACGCCCTACAAATAATTTAATCTTTCAATTTCATTTAAAAATTGTTCTAGTTCTGACAAAATGCATATTATTTTCATGATAAATGTTTTATCATGCTTATTATTTCATCATATTCGCTTTACCTATGTTAAAATAAAACTATTTACAAAAATGTGTGCGAAGAATTTTAAATATTTAATATATATATATATATATATATATATATATATATATATATATATATATATATATATGTGTGTGTGTATGTTCAACTTTAACTTATGCTTCAGAAACATGGACATTAACTTGTAAAGCTATGCAAAAACTTCAAACAACTCAGAGAAGCATAGAGAGATACATGCTAGGATTCACCCGAAGAGACAGAAAGCGAAACACTTGGATTAGAAAGAAAACCAAAGTTAATGAAGTTATTTCTATCGTCAATGAGTTAAAAGTGAGCTGGGCTAGGCAACTTGAGAAAAGAAATGATGATATAAGGACCACCAACGTCTTATTTTGGATACCAAGAGATAAGGAAAGACAGTGGAAGAGATACTGTTTCATTGGAGAGATGAGATTGCGAAATTTGAAAGAGCAGAATGGAGAAGAATTGCAGAAAATAGGGCAATTTGGAATTACCTAGAAGAGGCCGTCTTCCATCAGTAGAATTATAAAGGCTGAAATTAATGATGATGATGATAATGATGATGATACATATATATATATATATATATATATATACAACATGAAAAGCTGTCAAAACATAAAGAATTTGACACAATGTTTAAATTCTAAAAGTATATGAAACAATTTCACATTTTTTAACGTCGATTTACAATTTTTTTTTTCATAGAAATACATTGCTGAATTATAAATCAAATAGGAAATGAGGATATAAATCTTATGCAGATTTTTATATTTATTATTTATTATTTATTTATTTATTTATTTTTTAATATATTTAATAGAACTTTTTAAGCGCTTATGTAGTTTCTTCCATATGAATAATGCTTACATGAGAATATTGCTTTCATATGAATAATAACTTACATGAAAAAAATAATATCTGCAAACTTATATCTATATGAATAATAATAAAAGAACTAAACATAACTGAAAACAAATTCATCAGCTATTAAAAAACAATACAATAATAATTAGGTACATCATTAAGATAAATGAGACATTGATATTAAATGAAATACTGTTAGACTGGTATCAAATGTGTACAATGAAAGAAAAGGAAATTCATGCAAATATGATACTTAATATTGAGAAACAAAAAGCAAGACTTATGCGCATCAGCAGCTAATCAAACACACACACACACACACACACACACACACACACACACATATATATATATATATATATATACATATACATATGGTTTTATGGAACTAGATTTGCATATGAAATTTTTTCTATGTTATATATTAGATTATGGATATTTTTTCTTTAATTTAATTATTCGTAGAAATATTTGAGTAATTTAATTCATCAAAGCCGTTGCATTCCCTAATACTTTTTACTACTGTACTTTAACTTATGTATCAAGTTATGTATAATTTAATAAAATTTATGTAGTAAAAATAAACACATTTTGTTCAAATGAATTGAATTAGTACGCACAAATAAATTAGTCAGTATGACATTTTCCATAATCTTTTACAAAGCTTTTTTTTTTTTTTTTTTTTTTTTTTTCCATAATGCATTTTAATTTTAAAATCTGAAAAAAAAAAAAAAAAAAAAAAAAAATCATAAATTCAATATAAACAAGTGTTTCTTAAACAGTCAGTAATACAGAGCCGTATAATTTAGTCATACAAAAAATATATTCAAATCTTAAAAACTGATAGGAAAAATGTATAAATTTACGCACTTCTGTTTTCAACGATTCTGAATAATTTAAAAAAATTTCATGAGTACTAACTTCTGATTTTTTTTTTTTTTATTATTAATTTATTATTATTATTATTAACAATTATTTAAAAAGCAATTAAAAAAATATTTAATAATTTATTTGTTTCGAGAAAAAATGAAAGACTCTGTAAAAGTGTATATATGTATATATATAGAGAGAGAGAGTGTGTATAATAAACATTTTTATATTTTTCGTAAATTTTAGTAATATAATATGTAAAGTTGAGTTTATTACATTTTTTTAACAAAATAATAATAATAATAATAATAATAATAATAATAATAATAATAAGGACGCATTTAAAAAATAAAATATAATATAAAAAAATTAAATTTAAATTTAAAAAATAAAATTTAAAATTTCCTTCATAAAAAATGGATTCCTATTCAGAAAGAAGTATTTATTTTTTTTTTTCCCCTTGGATCACGATGAAATCTTTTTTTTTTTTTTTTTTTTTTTTTTTTTCCTCAATAGTTTCTGCGTTATTTCTTTTAGGAATTTTTTCCTATAAGAATATAAATTTATATGTTTATTATGTTTATTATTTATTAATTTTACTTTATCACACAATATTAAAGAACAAGACATAGTATAAGAAATCAATTTTTTTAAATTTCTACATTCTTACCTTATTTAGATTGCAACACTTTTATTAGAAGAAAAAAGGTTTTTTAAAACTAATTACTATGCTTTTTTTTTTATATTTATTTAATTTATTTTTATTATTATTATATATTTTTAATTATACCTAATAGCAAAATGAGTAAATGAAGAATATATAGAAATATTGATTCAGTAAGGAAAACATGCTACGTTTATTAGAAATCTTATTATATTGATATCAGATATTCCGCATATCCGCTTAATTATTATATTTATACCAACATATATAAACGTGATATTGTAAAAGCTAGCATAGGAATATCAGAAATCATTAAAAGATAATCAATTAAATAAATCTATGATGTTCAACAAATCTAATATCTTGTGTTGCACACCATTTATTCCTAAGCTTACAAGGAAATTAAAAAAATCATTTTCTAAGGTAAGCATACAATTATTCAAAAATATTTATAAATGAAATTTCTTTTTATATTGTAATCTACCATTTTCAAGGCTGAAAAATTCGAATCAAATTTATTTATGAGACTTTACCTTTTAGTTATTAATAGAAGGACTTATTTATATGTTCAAAAAAGCATGAATTATTAACATACTAGATAAAATAATCTGTTTAATGAAGTATTGAATGTCAAACACTGTAGTGTAATTTCTCAAAAATATATGTAACAAAGCTGTAAGAAATAACTGTGGTGTAAAATAAAGAATTGTTACGGAGCAATGTAGGTAAAGAAAAAATAAATCTGCAATACACATTATAAAGAGAAATAAATCAGAAATTAAGTTTTCTTTGTCAATGAAAAATTTATAAAAGAAATTTACAAACAATTTATGTTGTTAATATTATTATTAAAAATTGGTTCGGGGAGGGGGAGTATAATTATCTTGACACTATGAAAACCCTGATTAATGTTAATGCAATGAAAATCATATATAATATATAATGCATATTAACATAATTTTTTTTTTTTTTTTTTTTTTTTTTTTTTTATAAATTTTTTTTTTCCGATTTATAAAATAATTCTGGTTTCAATTTTTTTAGATTTTTACATATTTGTTTGCAAAATATTACTTTGAAAAAATTTTCACGATGAATTAATAATCTGATTATTTATCAGGCCCATAATTAATTACTAATTTACAATAACAGCAATAGGTTATTTTTTTGTTTTATGTAATTTCAAAATATATCTAATAGCAGATAAGTTGATATATTATGTGTAAATCAGGTGAAAACTAGATATCGAATTTTTGGACCGAATACAATACTTCCATTACCTACGGTAGTCGGGTAATGAAAGTAAAATACAAGTGATGCCTTTAAAATAATAATAATAATAATAATAATATTTCTAAAAATCTTATTAAATGTAAACAATTTTTTACATAAACTTTACAAGGAAAAAACTATGTATTTTCAATTAAACATTACACAGATTTAATTTTTTTTTTACATTATGTTTTTAACTATAAATGTAAACAAATAATGGTAATATGATAAAAATGTACAATTATAAAAAATCATGTTTTTGATGCTTTTAAGAAATTACATTTACAAATGCCTTATAGATAAATGCGATGTTTTTGCGTGCACACAAAGAATGTATTGTTACAAAAATCTTGTCGGCTTTTTTGCGTTAGAAAGTAGTTCGTAAGGAAACAGGCAGGTTCTAGTCGTTGAATGTCCTTTATTCAATGTAATTTCTCGAATCAGTACAATAAAACTGTGATTACAACGAAATTTTCGGAACCGTACAAAAGTACTGTTATTTCATCGAATATTCCAGTAGCAGTCCAGTCCAATGAAGCTGTCACTCGTAAGAAGTAACTATTCGATGAATATTCTGTAACAGTCCAAGAAAACATCCTCTTGTTCAATAGGAGTACAGTCGGCAGCTAAATTATTGAAGCACTTGCAATAATTCTCATTTAAAAGAAGTTCACCAATTTTCTTAAGTAAATATCTGTTGAGTCATTATCTTAGCCTTATGCTATTTATAAAAAAGTAAGTTGATGATAAAAATTAACGATCGAATTATATATATATATATACATATGAAAAATGTAATCGGTGCTTCAATAATTTTGCTGCCGACTGTTACCAAATAAGCGTTGGAATACTCTATAGCCGATATCTTGACTAGTTCACGGACAATGTTCAGTCGCTTAGAGCACAATCTCTAAAATGCAAAAACTCTGAATAGGTCTCTAAACAACTCTGAATTTCAGTGACTACACTCTCTCTCGCAAAAGTCAATTCACTCCTATATCTTTTGGCGATGGGTTTTGGCGATATTTCTATCCATATTGCCATGAAAAGTTCTAAATCACAGACCCCGAGCACAGTACAGCTTCGAAACTTCGGGAACCCTAAAGCATTATTTTTTTCCCAAATTTGTCATCAAGTTGCCAAATTCGTAGCCAATTTTGTAGCTAAAGCTTTCCTCACTGAAAATGAATAAACTACCTCTTTATTTTCATTTTGCTTGCAAAACTACTTGCACTGTAACATTACAATTGAAGCCAAGGAAAAGGTTTAATACCGTTGTGACAGTATTGTCGAAACAATAAAATTTCTCTTATAGCAATAATTTGTTTTCTTTCTGTTTTTCATATAACCTCAACCAAATTTTATTAAGACAACATAAAATATTTTGTTACTTAAACCAAACAGTTTTGTTATTTTATTTGAATAGTTTTGTTGATTCAACAAATAAATGCTTAAATCATGCGAAAATATTATATTGATTTAATCAAATAATTTTGTTTAATAAACATACCGCTCGTTTATTAGCTGTTTACAGGGAGCTCTATGACGTAGTTTATCGAACTATTGAATGGCAATTACTCTTCTTTCAACCATATTTTATTGGCAATTAAAATTAACTCAATGGTTTCATAAAGTTAATTTGATTAACCGAACGAAATTATTGTTTTTTTTTAATATGAAAAAATTAATCCAAAAATCATCCTTCCCTCCCCCCCCCCCCCCCAAAAAAAAAAAAAAAAAAAAAAAAAATCAACACACATTTTTTTTTTTTTTTTTGTATGTGTCTTTTAAGCTTAAAACTAATTTAATGAATGTTCTTCTGTTACTTTTATCATATATTTAGCATCATATATAACACATTACATAAAATTTTTAACTTAAAACTTTTAACTTTAACTTAACATAGAAACACTTTACTCGTAAAAATATGCCATTTCTCGAATTTTAAAATATACTTAGAAGTTCATAGAATTGATTGTAAAGGTAAATGTTCGTACAGAATTTCTCGATGTTAAGTTTCCACAAGAATATCTATTTAGAAATCTCTAGTATTGAATATATCATCTGTTATGCATACTTGAATTCGTAGATACATTTCTTTCAAAATGCAATAAGTTCTAAATAGTTGAATATAACTGAAATTCTTGAGATTTAAGTTTTATGTTTTCCGGAATTTATCATTTTTCTAAAACCGATTATTAAAAAACAATTTTTAATAAAATCACACAATCAACTGTGGAAGAAAATCATATTTATTGAAATTTAATTTTTCTGACTGAGTGAAAATAATGCCTGGACGGGACCCGAACCCCGGATCTTTGACTTACAAGGTCAAGGCTCTACCAATTGAGCTATCCAGGCCGACATCCCGGTCAGCATTATTCACTCAGACAACCTTTTTGGCAGGAACAATCTGGTCTATCATTTAGATAGCTCAACAGAAATAAGCCGCAGGAAATGGAAAACACCATTAAACAATGGGAGAATGAAATGCAATTTTTAATAAAATCACACAATCAACTGTGGAAGAAAATCATATTTATTGAAATTTAATTTTTCCGACTGAGTGAGTTCCGATTGAGTCCCGGTCCAGGCATTATTTTCACTCAGTCGGAAAAATTAAATTTCAATAAATATTAAAAAACAATTATTTGCAAAATATATACTAACTAATAACGTCTTATATGCAAAAATAAAATAAATTGAAATGACAATCTGCATTTTAGATTTACGAAAAATAACATAAATGTAAAATAAAATCTTTTTATAAAAAAGTAGAACCGACTCCAAAAAGCAACTACTATTCAAACATCTTAAAAAAAAAAAAAAAAAAAAAAAAAAACTGGTGCGAAATGAAATTGTAAAATGCGCCTAAAAGTATAAAATAATTTTCTTCGCCAAACAACCTATAACACTACAATTAATCATAACTTTTAAAGTCAGCGCAAAATAAAAAAATAATAATAATAATTAATTAGTTTTTAAAGATTTGTTTTTAGATCGGTAGCAACAAATGCTGTTGTCTCGAATGCTCCATTTTCATGTTTCCTTTGTTATTTTAACACTGTATACAATAGGTCCATTAATAGCATCTACATGGAACAGTGAACATTCTTCGCAATTCGGTATTTATGTTTCTACGAAGTTAGAGTTTTCTTTTTTTTCCTGCAAATTTGGTATAACTTTGATAACTATCATCCTTGGTGGCTTTTGGATTTGGCGACCAAAACGTAATGCAAAATATACACATAAGATGTATATTTTTATAATATATATTATACGAAGTATTGTTTCATATTCTTGATTGCTCTCTTAATATACCTTATTAAAATAACCATGACATCTCAAATAAATATGTTTGCCAGATAGTTTCGCCATTTTTCTTTCACCAAGGACACCAGATACCAGCAGCTTCGACAATTTTTGCTGTTTACGAAATCTTATTTGTTTTCTTGAATCAAAGTTGTTTTCGGCTGAGTTTTGCAGGTGACAATGTGAGATGTGCATTTTGAATAGAATATGATTTTTGTATTGAATAATCAATTTTTATTTAATTTTGCGCTGACTTCAAAAGTCATGATTAATTGTGGTGTTTGTTATAGGTTGTTTGACGAAGGAAATTATTTTATACTTTTAGGCGCAATTTTCTATTTCATTTCATATCAGTTTTTTTTTAGTTGTTTGAATAGTAGTTGATTTTTGGAGTCGGTTCTAATTTTAGAAAAATATTTTATTTTTTTCTTTTAAGTGAAGATTTATTCATACAACAGAACATCAGGAGACATTCGACGGCAGTTTCACAAATTACAGCCCCCAAGAAAAGTGATATAACTCAAAAAAATGGTTTATGTCACTGAAAAATGCATGAAATGCACCCAATGTGAACAAAAATGTTACATCTCCATCTAGAAAGTTATCCACTCAAGAGACAGTTGTGCTAGTTTTATTCTAGTCAAGTTATTTTTAAGTTGACTTTTCTCAAATGATGCATTTTGAAGTTGTGTCACTTTTCTTGCCTTTATCGGATATGAGAAAAAAACTATTTATTTAATAAACCTAAGTTAAATTAAAAAGGCTTTAGAAATGTAAAGAATGGATACGCTGTATTCGTAACCAAATATTCGGTTAAGCATATATTAAATTTTACAATGAATATATATCACTCGCTCCGATGGACAGACGTTTCAACATCGATACTTACATACTACTTTTACCGGTGTAGCTGCGTACGTTCAGCAATTAGAGTGAGAACGGACTTTTGTGAGTATCCTGTAATTTGTTTATATCGTAATGAAATCATAATAAAACTTATTTCAGGCCAAGTTCTTTATGACAAGAAAAAAAGTATTAGAATTAAATCATCTCTTACGAAGTTATAAGCTAACAAATTTCAAAAACAACAACAATGAGAAACGTGGTTTCCATTGAGAACCTCTTCCTTTATGAAGTTGGTTTAAAACACATATGCGTTAATCGATGTGACCGCTTACAATAACCATATTTTGAATTTTACATAGCATAAATGTCACCCGCTACGCTACAACGTATGCAATGTCGTTCAAGTGTGCACAAAATAGGAAATTGTGAACAAACAAATGCACGTTTTAAACGTCCTATTTTTAGCATTAATGTCTAAACTGTCTTTTGGTACTAAATCGATGATGTTCTGCAATTTTATAATTTAGTTTTTTACCCTATTTTGAACCGTTTCCGGGATAGGAACGCTAACTCCACTGTTTTCCACCAGGTGGCTCTGTAGGCGGTTGAATCGCATAGCGCATGGCCACTTTACTATACCTACATACCACTTTTAGGACTGCAGTTGCAGCCGTTCAGCAGTTAAAAGAGTCGGGACTGACTTTTTTGGGCACCCTGTATTTTCTTTTGATCGTAAAGATATTACAATGGGACCTGTTTTAGACCAAGACCTTTAAAACAAAACAAAAAGTATCAAAATCGGATTATCCGTTCAGAAGTTATGAGCTAACAAACAAACAAAAACAAAAAAAGAAAAAAAAACGCTTTGAATTGAGATCCTCCTACTTTTTGAAGTCGGTTAACAAGACCAGACAATCGTAGATGAAAACGAAATATTCTCAATAATAAAAGACCAAGTTTTCCAAAACAAACACTGAATGTCATATTTGAAACAATTTAGAATAAAGAAAATAAAATTTTATCCATAGTTTGCATGGTTTTGGAAGGTTCATTCATTTATTAAAATAACGAATTAACATAAAAATTTCATTGGTCCATTTATAGATATTTGTTGAAATATATATATAAATATATATTTCAGCAATAGATAAAATCAGAAAATAATAATAATAAATTCGATATTTAAAATTCAATTATGTCACCATGAATTAATAATATAAATAAATAGATAGATACGTGGACAGGAGGCATACCTCCCTAGGCCTAGGATCCTCATGTCGTCAGTGGACATTACCACTAAAACATCAAAGAATTCTACAAATTTTTGTATAATAAGTAAGGAAACATAAAAATATAGGGGTATAAAGTTTTAATTTCAGTTAGTAATTGTAATTTATACTATTACGTACATATAGATAAATTAATGTACAGAATATAGTTCATCCAGGTATCTAGGTTATTAATTAGTAAATTATTAATTATAATTAACCATGGAAACATATTATAAAAATTACTAAAGTATATTGATTGAAGAGACACAAAAGAAATTGTGTCAGTAAGGCAAAAATCTGTGCGAGACCAAGAAAAACTGATTAATGTTTGTTTGTTTTTTGAATGACTCTAATTTCTATCGCAAAACTATCTCAAATTTTTTATTTAACATCTCCGAAACAAAAAAAAAAAAAAAAAAAAAAAAAAAAAAAGGAAAGAAAGAAAGGGGAAAAAAAAGCGTGAATTACCCCTCAGAAGTAGTTTAAGTTATGGTAATTAACTTAAATAACCTGAGACCTTTGTGCTGTGCGGTTAACTGCGGAAAATTGCGCTATAAGCGGTTTATTATTATTTTAGAATCAGCGTTATTCCTGCATTGCGGTATACTTTTACGCTACAAGTAAGTTTTTTCAGTGTGTCAAAAGAATATTAATTCAAAAATGTGTATTTTCCGAATTGAACCTGTCTGTTTTTTTCCAAACTACTTTCTACAAACACAAAAGTGAACATTTCCGTAACAATATAAAATGAAAGACTGCTAATATGCTATCGTCCGTGAAATTTCCTTTTACCAACAATACTTCATTAAATATAACACATTCTCATACATATATTTCTTCGATTGAATTATAAGAAATATAAAGGTAAAAAGATAAAGTATTTTCCACTGTCGCAATCTTGAATAAATTTTGTTATTGAATAATTAATCTTGACTTTCTTTGCTTCTGTCTCACACTGCATTATGCAATAGTTTCACCATTTTGATGGCTGATTTTGAATTAATGTAGCATAATTAATCTGTACCTGAAATATTTTTGATAGACTTTCAAAGTATTAACATAATTATGCAAATTACTGCATTGAATGAAGAATATTTTAAAACTTCAGACTTAATACAGTTTTATAAATTCTTTAAGATGCCAAATTATTTAAGATCATGAATTTTTTCTGACGATGAAATTCGAAAAACCTAAAAAGTAGATTATTAATTACGAATTTTTTTAATTTTTTAATAAATGTAAAAGATTTGCTATGTGTTATGACAGCTACAAATTTTTAAAGCGTTTCCCATTTTAATTATTTATCTATATAAAAGGTGTTTTTAATAAATGTAAAACTTCTTGCTTTCTTATCATACCTATTTTGTTTAGATAAGACACTTAAAAAAACTTTTCTTTCAAAATGAAATATTTTCTTTTACATGTGATCATTTTTATGTAAAAATACAGATTTTTTTTTTTTTTTAGAAAAACTTACAAGTGTCATTATGATACACTCATCTGCTACTTTAAATGTTTAAAGGCAATTTTATAATTTTCTAGCTTAAAAAATAAATAAATAAATAAATAATATTTAAATGCAACTCTCTTTATAAAAAAAAAAAAAAAAAAAAAAAATGTCGTACTACTAAGTTATTCTGAACTAGCTTACTAACTTATTTAATTACTTTTATACTTTACAATGCTTGATAAGACTTTCATGGAGGGCACCCTCCACAGGCCATCACAAGAAAACATTGAAAGAATTAAAATTTTCATCCTTACATTGTGAAAATTCCTCATGTAACGGAGAAAAAAGACAATCATTTCTTAATTCAGCGTCTCAAAACACATTAGATACACTCAACACAGTGCAGAAAAAAAAAAAAAAAAAAAAAAAAAAACCTGAAAAGTACGAATTTGCAGAATTGTGTTATTGCTATATTAAAATTGTATCTTAATATGACGATTTCGATTTCGATCAATAGATGGAGCCACCAGAATTTTTTCGAATAGTTAACGATGAAGTGCGAGGCCTAAATGGCTTTAAATTTTTCCAAATATTCTTTTAATTACGAGATTTTGGAAGATGTTTATGCACAATATATATATATATATATATTTTTTTTCCTTTTCTTTCAGAAAAAGCGCATTTCATATATATATTATTACATTTGTGTAGCTGAAATCTGTAACAGCCGAATTTATAAGTTGAAGAATCAGATCTTAGCATGACCAATAAGATAACATCTTCCTTTTATCGTATCGTTTCGACAAAATTTAATCGTAACTACACCCCGTTTGTGAAACATTATATAGATTAGTACTATATATCTACTTTAAAAAATTCTTTTTTATTTTTTATGTGTATAACACGGAGACAACTTTGATTTTTGAAATATGTTTTAGTCATTGTTCTCTTTTTTCTTTCTTTTTCTCACTTTTTTTTTTTTTTTTTTTTTTTTTAATGAAACAAAACAGTAATTTTTGATAAATTAATTCAGTACCTTGTTGTTATTTCTTATTATTGTCAGAAAGTGGGTTCCAGTTAAATGCCATTTTAGCTTAAGAATACAATAATATAAAAATATATAATATAAATAATATAAGGAAAAGATACCTTTAAAAGTATATTAACATTAAATCATACAATTTCTTCGAAATTTTTAAGTGTCAAACATTGAAATAATTACTTATAATATAATTTATTCGTCTTTAATTGCTGAAAAAAATAGGCCTTAAATTATATATATATATATATATATATATATATATATATATATATATTACTCATGTTTCTCAAATAATTACAGTTAGGTTGCCTTTAGTACCGCATTTTTATTAGTTATAATAAGTAACATTAATTTTTTATTATGTAAATCTAGGATTTCTAAAAAATTTCTTTAAAAAGATTAAATCTACGACTTTTAAAAATATATATTCTTTTTAGACTCAGCTGTTTATTATGCATTTTTATTAGCTACCATGTTTATTTTTATTTATTTTTTTTTTTTTTTTTATCATTCATAACTTCCTTTATATATATAAAGGAAGTTATGAATGAAAGTTATGAAGTTATGCATTTTGTTCTACTACTTTGATTTTACAATAATTAAAAAATCAAAATCATAATAAATAATTGTAATCATAAACATAATACAATCATAATCAAAATAATCTATCTTTATAAATTTGAATACTACACTTACTATTGACATTAATAATACTATTCATATCTCAGAATCATAAATGTCGGCGTATATTTATCAGTTACTGTACCAAAAGCATACCTGCTAACATCCTAATTAATATCCTGTAATTTTGTCAGTGCCACCCTTTATCTCACACCAGTAAATTTGGAGAGTAATATTCTGCAAACGCAATTACGATTGAATAAGACGAAAAATACTTTTAAAAAATACTTTTGTCAAAAAATAGGCGGAACTAACAGTACTACGGAATATTAATTTGGATGTTGGCTGGTATACAAAAGGTGGAAAAATAATGTAAGGATTACGAATTGACAATAAAAGTATTGGAATTAGTTAAAAGATATTAACTAAACCCTCATAATACCTTCAGAATTCTTAAATATTTATATTACAGTTGATGCTAATTAAAAAAGAAAAATCTTTACACAATCATTCATTTATTTATGTATTGAAATAAAAAGCAATATATTTACATGTGTAATATAAAACTGAAATAAGATTGAAATAAAACGTTAGAAATAATTACAATTGCATTGGCTACAAAATAGTGTTAAGTATGAAATGCAATGTTTATATGTATTTTCGCCATTGACTAAACAAGAACGAAAAATCATCCGGTTTGCATAGATTGGAAGGAGTTTTTCCTTGTATGTATTTTTCTCTGTTTAAACTTCTATGTATTTATATCTATAGTGCTACCTTAAAAAACTTTTTGGTTTTAATTAAGAAGAAATAAAACTCACCAAAATAAATTCAATATCATTTAATTAATTAATTAATTTTTATTTATTATTATTATTATTATTATTTTAAGAAAAACTATACAATAGGTTGCATTTCTGTAGCTCTCATGTAGTGATAGCCTTTGTAATAATTTATCTAAAAAACAAAGTCTACAAAACTATACTTTGTTTTGGCTATTCGGTATAAACAATCTCATAAGAGCATCTTTAAATCTTTATTTCTAAAGTGAAAGAAAATTTGTTTTAATTCATTACGAGATGGAAGGGGAAAATTGTATAAATGCTTTTTTTGTAGCTCTGTGCTACAGCTAAACTTTGCACACGCGCTATATATTTTACTGAGAATATTCTGACTATACTGCAAATTTGCATTCTACATTCTAAAATGTTAACAATTTCTACATCTAAAAATCAGTTTGAGAAAGATTACAAAAGAAAAATTTTTAATTCTATATCCATTTAAGATTATTTTTAGTAATTTTTTAGTAAATTTTGTTTTTTGAAAAAGAAAATAAGTTTTTCAAGTGATTCTGACAACTTCAAGTGTGAAAAGTTTGAAGTTTTTATCTGCACAATTTTCCACAAATAAAGTAAAAAATATCATTAAATTCCTTTTCAAAAGTGAAGTGTCACAGTTTTTTAAAAATGTTTTTAATGGCTTTTCTATTGTCCGTTTTATGGACATTTCTATTATATTTTCTAGTTTGAAGTTTTTTCTTCTCTAAGCATTTTTTTTTTTTTTCATATATATATACGTATTTCCAATCCAAGTTAAACTTTTCAACAAAATACTAAGCAATAGAAAAAATTTTGGAGTATTAGTTTTTTATATTGCTTATATATATATATATATATATATAATAATGTGCCCATATTTGTACGTTTTTACGTCTAATATCATGAAAAGAAATTATTCTGCATGAGCGTGATGGAGAAAAGGATTTTCAAAACACATTTAATATACATTGATTAGTATATACATTAAAATCCCATACGTTAGTTAAAACAATTTCGAAAAAAAGAGAAAGTTAAATAGAGACTATTCGCTTTTCTTTTTAAGTGTATTTAAAAATCCAATAAATGACATCTGCAATATTGTGTACATATTAAATCACCCTTAATTCCAACAGATTCTGTAATGCCGGCGAGTCCCACGCATTTATGGTATCCCCTGTGTAGGGGAAGGGCAGTCATTGCAACCCTAAAAGGGGTCAACAGGGATGCTGAGAGAAGCATCAGTGAATGTGTGTGAGCTGGTTTGGAAGAGACGGAGGAGGTTGTCCTGCTGGTCTCTAGCTCTAATCTGTTATTATTGTTTGTGCACTATAAGAGTGATGCAAGAAAGCTGCTTTAATCGTCAAATAGATCTTTGTATATATAAGTGTGTAAATATTTATTAAATACTGCAATTGTAAGCGAGATCAGTGACTGTTTATCTGGAAACATTTTCCCCACACCTACACGTACCTCGACGAACCAAACATCAAACACCTACACTGGCGCACCCGACAGGATTCGAGGTAAGAAGCCACTTATCTTGTTTATGTTTTGGGGGAAAAAGAAGTATGCAAAGTGCCTGTTTAAGAAGCCGTTGAAAGATATATGGAAAATGATTGTTTAAAATCCAAAATTTGAAAGTCACGATAAGCTAATTTGTTAGCATGGCGGAAATATTTAATGTGAAAGGTCTTAAAAAAGAAGATCTAATAACGGTAGCAGAAGAAATAGGTGTCAGCACCACTTTAGAACTAAAAATAAAAGATCTTAAAGAAAAGACCTTAAAATCTGACGAATTTAAAACGTCACCTGATTTTGTAGCAGAATTCATTATTACTACCGTAGAAGATCGCAAGCAAAGAGACAAGCACGCTAGAGCATTGGAGCTTGCTAGAGCTCAAGGCTCAAGCCCTAGGCCGGAACCTGTCCAGCGTAGTGATACTGATAACTTAGATTGGATAATTAAATCGATAAGGACGCTAACGATTCCTTGTCCGTCAAAACCAGAGTTGTGGTATTTGTTCTTCACAACTCTGGAACGCGCATTTAAGACGAAAACTGTAGACGAAAGTATTCAAGCCGAAATTTTGTTAAATTTATTAGGCGAAAAAGCTGCCAAAATTTTAGTTTATATTAACGATGAGGAGATCAAAGAGTATGAAAAAATAAAAACACTCGTGTTGCGAGAATTCGAACCAACAGCGCCAAATTTTTTGGTGCATTTTAATACAGCTAAAAGGCAGGTGGGCGAGACGCACATGCAGTTTGCATCTCGTCTTAAAACAACATTCGATTATTACCTCCGACTAAGAAAATGTGATGATTTTGACACCTTGCGTGATCTGATAGTAGCAGATAAGTTATTTTCTACTTTAGATCCAGAAACGCAAACGCATATAGGTATACGGCAGGGTGAAAATTGGTTTAGGCCGACAAAAATGGGCAAGGATTGCGATAATTTTTATACATCGAGAGGCAAGTCAATACATAAACAAAATTTCTCAGAGATACCAAAACCACGCGATACGGTGGAATTGTTTGATACGGAAAGGGATAACAAATACATACCTCCTCATTTGCGTACATCCAAAAACTAGTCGAGTTATGCTTATAAACCTAGAACCAAATCTTGTTACTCTTGCGGATCTAATTCCCACTTACAGCGTGACTGTGATAAACGAAAACAAAATTTTAATAGTGAAAATGTTAAATCGGAGCAAAATAATAGCGAAATATTTACCGCGATGGTAAAAACTGAATTTTTAAATTCCCAACTCGCGATTGAACCTTTAGAGCATATTGAAATAATGATTGAGGGACGGAACGTGAAAGCAATAAAAGATTCTGGCACAAATTTTGCGATTTTTAACCCTTTGGCTCAACCAGATATAAAACTTAAAGAGCAAGGAAAGATAATTATCACATCAGCTTTTGGCGAACAGACCGAAGCTAAATTATGTAAACTCCCCGTTTCTCTCAGAACGAGCGCAACATCCGTTGACGGACCTCAAGAAATTCTCGCGACGGTGACTCGAAAACTTTGCGTTCCCTGCTCACTCCCACCTAGGATATGGAATTCGTTGAGGGAGCAGTCTAAAGAAAGGGATGGAAAAGAGAGAGAGAGCAGAGATAGCGTTCAGTTTGTAGAAGGGGGATCTCCTGAAAGTAGAGAAAGAGAAGGTTCGGATTTCGCGGAGGGGGGAATGGAAGTCGATGGGGAAAGCACGCTTTGTATTGAAGAGAGGGTCAAAGCTGACCATCTGAAATTCCAAATGCAGTGTACGGATTTGGAAAAGCGAGAAGAAACTAGCGTTATCGAGGGAGTGAAGGTTCAGAGAAGTAGAAAGCGCTGGATAAAACGGTGTTGTTGCAACCTAGGGGAGAGGAAGAGGAAAGATTGAACTTAGCTCAAAAAGCGGTCGTATGCAAAAACGAAACTAAAGGGAGAGTTCGGGATAGTTTCGCTTGGCCTGGGATGAGGCATTCTGAAGTGCGTTTGAGAGATGTCGCGTGCGCTGAATTATGTTTAGGGGAACAGCATGGGCGGTGGCTGGCAGCTATCGAGTTAAAAACGTTAATGACCAAGGCAATTTATAGTGCTTTATCCGATATTTTTATGCGTACTGGGATTCCGAATGTAATTGTTAATGATTGTGGGATGACTAATGGGGAATTTAATTGGTCGTTTGGTAATTTGAAATCATTACCTTGGGCTGGCGAAATTAGACGTTCGTCTTCTAGGAATTTTAAAGCGGACGATCAGGCGATTCTATACGCTCGCTGGACCGGTCCTGGCGAAACAGCACGAGAATGCTCACAATCTTATGAGATCAAGCCAATTGATGGAAATTTTGACTTGATACAGTCGAATAAACAGGGAAAAGCCACCGACTTCAGAATTACCCTCGACGAAAGAGATGTGACTTCATCTTTATGTAGTGTGAAGGAGAATTGGAAAACTCCTCCAGGGGAAAGCAACTCAGTCTTCGTGCCAATTAAAGCACATAGGGCTCATGTTAAACGTAAACATGTGTTTTTCAACTTCAAAGGATCTAGTGCTCGAAATAAAAATGTGAACGCCATGGTGACAGACTATCTGGAACCTGACTTGTCATACCCCGAGGATGTCACTGAATATCCCAGTGATAGAAGAAATCACACGAAACCGTTATTTGTGTCTTCGAAGGAGCTAAAGGTGTTCAAGTATACCTTAGTTATCAAGAAATTAATTTCTTTAGAAATAACATTGTGTTTTTCACCGAAAATAAACTGGAACTTAAGCCTTCATATGGCTGAACGTGTTTTATTGAAAGTGCGAATTTAGACATAGGTTAACTATTTAGAGTTAGTTGTGTATTTATGAACAAGTTAGACTCTTAATAAACTCTAATAAACTTTGAATGAACAATTCATTGGACTTTCTTCTAACTCTAGAGAGACAATTTTGTATTAAAACTTTCTGTTTGTGATTTTACAACTATTTTATTTGTTTCAGAGAATGAACGTCGAAAAGGAATTTATTCAATCCAGTCTGTATAACATTTTTTTGATATAAGGTTCTTGTAATTTTATTCTATTATTTTAATTGCTAATTTCATTATGTAATCGTGGTTTTGTTATCAATATTAATTTATGTACTGTTATTTGGTAATGTGTGATTTAAATAATATTGTGGAGTGGGAGTCTCCGGCATACTTTTATTTCCTCAAATAGTGTCACTCAGGCGGCCGCTGAGAGACACAATCTTGGGAGGGAGGTGTAATGCCGGCGAGTCCCACGCCTTTATGGTATCCCCTGTGCAGGGGAAGAGATGTCATTGCAACCCTAGTAGGGGTCAACAGGGATGCTGAGAGAAGCATCAGTGAATGTGTGTGAGCTGGTTTGGAAGAGACGGAGGAGGTTGTCCTGCTGGTCTCTAGCTCTAATCTGTTATTATTGTTTGTGCACTATAAGAGTGCAAGAAAGCTGCTTTAATCGTCAAATAGATCTTTGTATATATAAGTGTGTAAATGTTTATTAAATACTGCAATTGTAAGCGAGATCAGTGACTGTTTATCTGGAAACATTTTCCCCACACCTACACGTACCTCGACGAACCAAACATCAAGCACCTACAGATCCTATCGGTTTTTATGCTTCGAATCTAAATCATCAGCTTTTTTCCACCTCACATGATTTTTATATATCCATTTCCCTGCAAATTCCCCTACATAACACAAATATTTTTCCACGCAATACAAAAATTTCCACATAGAATACAATCACAAACACGAGAATGTTGCAGTTTTCCCGTTAATGATCACGGGTGAAGAGTTGCATGATGTTACATTGATAAAGTCTGTTTAAAGGTATACCTAATCACATTGAAAATGTATCAAGTGTCATAAATGTACTTCCTGCATTAATTCCAGTAGCGAAAGAGCCGGCGATAGCAAATAAGATTTTGATCCCCAAGGTTCATATATGTTTGCGTACGGTTAGTAAATAGAAAGGGCCCTTAAAAATAGCAATGCGTTTTTGGCCCATACAAGTTCATGATAACCCCTGATAATACTTTTAGACTTTGATTACGTCTGAATGTACTAATTGTACTATTAGAATCCGATTGTATGTATGTCCGGATGTCCGACGGCTGTCTCCTAACAAACTGATGATCGCAGAGAGGTGTGGAAGGTACCAGAAAATGCGTAATGTTCCAAATATTCCGAGTTTAGCATTTAAATTAAAGTATTGAAATTATTTTTTAAAAAGTCTTGCAACTAAAAGTGAATATAAGATAAGCCGCACAGTATACTGATTAAAAAAAAAAAAAAAAAAAAAAAAAAAAAAATGTCCGATTGCGGCAGTGTCAACCGCTTGAAACGGTTCGACGGGAAATGCAACCAAGACCAGCTGGGAAAGAGAAACAATGAAGTCAAAATTGTGTGTAATCGTCCGATACGGGGATTTAAGCATCTTTAATTTATTTTTTTTTTTTTTGCTTTATATATATATATATATATATATATATAGTGATATATAAAGATTTTTTTTTTTTTTAAATTCATTTGTACATAGTATCCATCCAAAATGGACAAAGCCTATATAAAGTATCTTAATGGAATTTTGGTAAATGGAAAAAGAGAAAAAAAAAAAAAAACTGCAATTTTTTAACTTTTCATGTCTTTTATATTATACGAATTCTATCAATAAATATAGTTCCTAAAAACATTTTTTGAAGCGCAATTAATGATAATATTATATAATTGCACAATATTTATAAAAATACATTAATTAAAAAGGTAAGCTAATTAAAAATTATAATTTTATTTATCCAACTCGAAAATTTATAAATTTAGAATTCAAATTTTAATCGAAGCTTAGTATCATAAAGGCTCAAAGCGCTTTAAAATTCTCATTTAATATATTTGTTTTTCAGATATTAATAAAAATATTTTCAATTTTATTTAATATATAATATTTTTAGTAAACAAAATATTACTTTACTAATTTTATTACTCATGTAATAAATATTGTTATAGATTTATTTCTTTTACGAACCTATTGTCAATTAGTTAGTGATTTAAATTTTTTTATTATACGTACAGAAGTTGTCAGATACAAGTCTATAATTTCCAAAACAATTTCTTTCGAATGGTTATATTTCGCAAATTACTTATTTGGTTAAATAAAATGAAACACAGGAGACTGAGTTACAAAGAAAAAAAAACACTATATAAAATAAATGAAATTTTATACTATATAAATATAAGACTTACTTTTATTATGCAAGATGAAATAAAGTAACATGTTATTATATAAATCTTATTTTGAATAATTGCAATTATTCAAAATAATTTTTTATTGCATTTTTGTCCGATTACATATTTGTCAGATATTTGCATTGATTATTGCCTTTTTGTTCGACATTTAATACAAAACAAACATGATAACTGTCCCAAAACTTACTTAGTCGCATGAATGCTGATTTCTATAATATATATATATATATATTTAAAATAACTTTCATTTTAATTAAAACATATATTAGGTCGTTGCAAAAGTTCGTGCGGACGCGGATCATTTTATTGCCTCCAAAGACGAGAGCTTCTATCACCGTGATATACATTTGTTACCCAAAAAATGGGCAAAGGTTGTAGAAAGTAATGGAGAATATTTTGATTAAAAATTGTCATTTGATTTGATGTATTTTTATGAAATGAAGCAATAAAAAACCGCTAGAATTTATGCAAAAACCTAATATTTAATAATATTAATAATAATATCAGTAACAATTATAAATATCCAAAAAATATGTAAAAATAAATAAATAAAATAATTTTTAAAATATTCACTATAAATTAAAAAACAAAACAAAAATTATCAGAAACGGAATTTTTTTTGTTTTCCTTAAACTACAGAAATTTAATAATATTACATCTTAATCTCTAAAAAGACACACGTCTTTTATATATATATATATATATATATATATAAAGAAAATATTTTAAATATTCATACATAATCAATATTGTGTGCATAAATTTCTGCTTTCGTATCAAAGCAGGAATAAGTCACTTGTTTCATCTATCAATTATAATGATTTTACTTTTTTGTGCATGATTATTTGTAAATTCTTTACATTTGAAAAATGTTTATAAATATGACATTTTACAAATTTTCAAAACATCCCCTGTAAAAAGTAATATTTTTTTTTATTATTTATTTATTTATTTATTTTTATTTATTTATTTATTTTATTTTATTTTTTATTTATTTATTTACTTATTAAGAACTGTAAAATAATAAATGCAGAGAATCAGTGTTTATATCGTTTATAAATACATTGCTATTTATATTAGGGTAAAACCATATATTGATCCAGGCCGGGGTGGGGGAAGTATCCTTAGCGGAAGGCTTTCTTATTCCTTATTGACACGCGTTTCGAGAAAGCCACGAAAAACTCAGAACGGCTAGGCCGACAAGCGCGACTTGTGATTGAACCCAGCACTTCCGGTCTACCCGCTTTGAGCGCAGAATCGCTTGGCCACTGTTGGGGCTTGTAAATAAATTAAAGTGAATCGGTATTTTTTATTAAGTTTAAAGAATTATAACATTTACAAATAAGGAAATTATTTATTTCTTAAAAGTTAAAGTTAGAAAATGTTAGTTGTAGTGTTTTATTAAAGCATATAAACATTGCATTCAGTAATATTAGTAACTAAAATTAGGAGGTAGAATCCTGACCTGAGACTAAAGAACATATATTTTTTGTTTTTTTACTTCAGAGAATTTTTCAAGAAATTGTGCAGTTTTGCTGTCAAAAATTTAATTGTTTTTAACAGTAACTTGTGCAGAAACCATTTGAAACTTTTTTTTAAATTTCAATGTAATGTAGATATCATATATTTTTAAAAAATTGAAATCACATATGTTTTTTAATTTTTTTATTTAGTTAAATTTAAATCTATTTTAACGTTTTATGTAATAATTTTCTCGTGTATTCTTAATAGTGTTTAATTAACCACTGAATTCTTTCTCCATCATAAAATAAAAATAAAAAATAAGTTGAAAAGAAAATCTCGATGTAAAGGAAATACTTTGATACCATTTCGGTTTCAAAAGAATACCACATGGCTTATTTCATTCTTATGTTCTCCGTAAATCAAAGTCTAATTGCTAAAATACTTTTTATCAGTTTCTCAAAATTATCCTTAAAATGAATTAATTATATTTCTTTCCTATGCATCTGCCATCTGTGGATTTTTTTATTTTATATAACTAAAGTCTGGCGACATGCAGGAGTTAATATAACAGGACAATCCTGCTCGCGATGTACAACGGATTTAATGAAGCTATTTTTAAGTATTCTTTGCGGCAAAAAAGTATATGCCAACATGATCGTGATTTTTGAGTTTGGCTAAAACTTTGAGAATTCTCAAACTGACCTCCATCATGTAAAGATCATTTCTTAATACTGGATTAGGGCTGCATAATTTTCGTCGCTCTTTCTCTCTCATCTCTTGCAGTCCCTGAACAGAAAATACTGTTTTCTTTTAAATATGTCTATGATGTCACTATACTTTTCCTGATACTCTCGTATATCTTGTTATTCACCTCTTTTTACAGCTAAATAAAATGTATTTTTGAACTGTAATTTAGAAGTGTTTCTTCACATCCAGCTTCAATGGAAACTATTTAAACTAAACTACATAAATCTACAAGGAAATTTCTTCCAGCAAGTTTTTTATTATACTAAGTATTTTTCTTTATTTTTAAATAATACTAATATTTTATAGTCTATTGGAACTTAAGACAATTATTTTATCACTGAAAGGATAACATACCGAAAGGCAATATGATTAACCTTGTTCAAGAACGATTGACAGTTGAAATGTAACAAATAGACCTTCTTTCCAGGGCAGCGAGATAATATAATCGACTACTACACTGTCAAAAAAAAGGTCCTGTTTACTCCAGTTTGCTGCCAGAAACTTTCTGTAATTCAGAAAAATACGTTCTATCAACGTTGATAGAACGTATTTTTCTGAATTACAGAAAATTTCTGGCAGCAAACAGGACCTTTTTTTTTTTTTTTTTTGGACAATGCATGCTGTAGACCCTTTTTCAATTCTGGATGGCTAAACTGAGGAATTTTATAAAATTATATATATATATATATATATATATATATAATATCGAATGTGTTCTGTTTTTTTTTTAACAGAAAATTTCTACCAACATGTTTTTGAACTGCCATCGGATATTTTCTGGCAACTTTGCTGCGAAATATTTCTATTGTTTTGTTACGGAAAATTTCTATCAAGGTGCTTTTGCGCAGCATACGGATATTTTCTGGCAACTTTGCTGTCAAATATTTTCTATAATGTGATAGGATTTTTATTTTTCTTAGAACGGAAAAAATCTATTAGGTATGAATTTATTTTGTTTTATTCTGTTATGGAAAATTTCTATCAACGTGTTTTTGCGCAGCATACAGATGTTTTTGGCAATTAGTTGTTAGATATAACAGGGTACTTTCTTTTTCCTTGTCAAGTGATATCATTTTATTTTCGATCATTTCATAATTTCGCATGTTTAAACAAATTTGAATGTATGAAAATTTTAATTAATAAATAAAACTTAAGTGTTATAAGTTTATTTTTCTCATTTTTCGTATATTTTTCTACAGACCATAATCCTTTTGTGCATACCTATTTTAAAAAATATAAAAAAGTAAAAAGCATGCAATTTCCAGAGACGACAATATAAGTTTTATTGTTTTAAAAATAATTTAATGTGCGTAATATCTATAAATTCGTCCATGTCTCCCTATAAAAGAACATTTTGTTATACGTACATCATTTTCCATAATGATCCCATCATTAGTTAACATACACTAGTCTTTCCTGCTTTAAACAATTTAATAACACTAAAATGAATTTCGTAATATTCGAGACCATAGTCAATAATGCATCAAATTTCTATTCTGTATTCTCATACTGTAAAATAATAATAATAATAATAATAATAATGTTTTATTATAGAAAATTTCTGGAGGCTAAATTTCTTAAAAATATCCATGTATCATTGGAAAAATAAATTGAGGTAAATTCTCCATAACAGAATAATCCAAGAAAAAAAAATCTGAACGCGGCGTTATAGTACGGCGTTAAAAACCCACTAAACTCTTTTCCACTCCATAAAACACATTGTAAGAAAAAAAAATAAAGTCGTATTAAATAAAATTCTCAAGTTCTACAAGCCGGAATCAAACCTGAAACCTTCGCATAGTATGTGACAATGTTCAAAAAAAAAAAAAAAAAAACATGGTTCTTTAGCATATCGATATACAATTTTAGTAAATTTCTGTAGTTCTAGAAAACAGAAATTTTCTGTAGGAAAAATTACAAAAGTTTTCTTTATTTTTAACAGAAATTTTTCCGGTGTGTAAAAGTATGTGTGTACACGTCATAAACACATGAAAATCTATACAGTTCTTACAACAATCACCTAACTACAACTTACGTATCCAATTTCCTTTTAATTGAATGTACAGTTGAGACACTAGCGCCATTTAAGTAATTCGCGTTCATAAGCATTTATTTAAAAGAATTCTTCTTTCTGTCCCGCTAAAGCGCTAGTGTCTCAACGTCTTAATTCAAAAACGCCCTGTCCTAAGCGCCCTGTCCTACAGTCAAAAATCTATGCAACTTATTGGACGATGACATATAACGTAACTACAAAATTTCGCTTATATATATATATATACAGGTGTTTCAAAACTCATGGGCAAAAATTCAAGGGGTGGTAGAAAACATCTAAACAATCCATTTTCACCGTAGAATGGATGGGCGGAGAGCAAGCGGTGACCGCTAGAGAACACTGTAATGGAAAGTATAAAGTGCGCGTTTTCTTACACATCGTCATTTCTACCGTGGATTTCAACAGGCATGACGACATATGGGAATCAGGAAAAGGCGGACATGCATTTTATGTACGGTCTGGTGATTGGGAATGCTTTGAATGCCGCAAGACTGTACAGGCAGCGTTTCCCGAGAAGACACGTACCACGCCGAAAAATGTTTGAGCGATTACGTCGGTGCTTGTGTGAAGTGGGATCCTTCGTCCCCGGCATGCATGATACAGGACCTGATAGGACTGTGCGGGCGGGACAAGTTGTAGACGAAATCGCCCGAACATTTTTCGGTCTGACACGTGTCTTCTCGGGAAACGCTACCTGTACAGTCTTGCGGCTTCCAGAGCATTCCCATTCGCCAAACCATACATAAAATGCATGTCCACCTTTTACTAATTACAGTATGTCGCCATGCTTGCTGAAATCCACGGTAGAAATGATGATGTGTAGAAAAACGCGCGCTTTATATTTTCCATTATAGTGCCCTCTAGCGGTCACCGTTTGCTATCCGTCCATGCATTGTATGGTGAAAATTGCTTGTTTAGATGTTTTCTACCAGCCCTTAAATTTTTGTCCATGAGTTTTGAAACACCCTGTATACAGAATTTAGCCGCTATCATGTTCAATCATACACATACATGCATACATTACATACGCACATAGTCACGTATGCATATAGTATGTACATGTACTCGATACATACTCGATTTCTCGTATACATGCATGTACGCATACGTACATATGCGCTACATATATGCACACACATACATTCATTCATTTATAATTTTTTAAATAGTAAAAACGTATTCAATAAACCTCAAAACGTATATATGTTCTAACATGTCATAATTAGTTTTTTTTTTTTTTCATGATTATAATGAGTTTCTTACACAGAATGTTTTCGGAAAATAATAAATGTTTCGATGTAATTATGCAAAATTGAGAGAATATTAAGTATGTAAAGAATGATAAATCTTCTTCTGTTGTGATATATATATAATACATTATTGGACCTTTATAAATTGTGAAATTATATTTAATATAGGTTTATCAAACAGATTCTTTTATGAAAAACTTTAATGAAAGTAGTTTGGAATAAAAAGAAATATATTTCATAATATAATTATTTAATTATGTATCATGTTAGGATAGTGTGTTAAACATTTAATTATTAAGTTTATTTATTTGTTTGTTTTACCTGAGCTTTCACTTCATTTTGAAATCCACTGGAAAAAAAAAATAATAATACGTATTTAATATGATGTTGGTGAAAACACGATAATAAGCTTAGCTAAAATTAATCTTTTAATTAAATTAATTATATAAATAAATTAGAAAGGAAATATCTATTCCTTTCTTTTCTAAGCCATTCTGCTTGATTAGTGTGTTAATCGAGTTATATAACATCGGTTTCTAGGAAATCAAATAATCATTTGTTTAAAAATAAACTAATTAATTTTTCTAATTAAATCAGTTTTCTCTGTTTTTAAAATGTTGTTCCTTTGTGAAGCGACATTGAATCTAAAGTAACAAATTAACTTAAAATTAGAAATGCAATTACCATATAAAAGAGAAATTAACAAAGACTTTTTAAGGGAAGTTCATGTAACAAAATACTTTGAGTGTTCGAGGTGTATTAATTTTATGCTTAATAAGCAAGTTGATGTATAATCCACTCAAAACAAATTTCCTAATTTATTTATAGTAATAAGTTGATAAATAATAACCAGTTCTTGAAAAACAAAAATAACTATTTCAAATGGACCATTTTAATGAAAGCCTGACAACAAAAATTTTTATATATAACTACATGCACATATACTTACATTCATTCATTCATCAGTTTTAAAATACCAAAAACCAGTTCAAGAGATCTGAAAAATTATATAAACACCAAAACGTATATAAGAACCAGAATTTTTTTTTTTTTTCTAATGATTTCTAATGATACATTCTTCATTTAAGTTATATCTGGAAAGTAAAAAACTGGTTGGTACAAATACCTTTATTTGAATTAAAAGGTATTTGTATATTATTAAATATAAAATAGAGGCTAAAAAAAAAAATTAAAAAGAAAAAGAAAAAAAACTTGAAGAATGATAGTTCTACTTTTATTGTGAAAGAAAATATTTTTACATATTTCTAAAATACGAAATTTCATTCAATATAATTTTGTAAATCAGATTATTTAATGAAAAACATAAATGATATTAGTTTGAAAAAAAAAAAAAAAAAAAAAAAATGAATGAAAATTCTCATAGTTTACATTGATTATTAACACTTTCCAAATGTACGTAATTGTTGTATTGTATAACTTTCAATATTCTTTGCCTACGTTATCACTCAACGGACAGGCAAAATGTCAGAAAGGTAGACAAATAGTTTAAATGAATTCTCTCATTGTTGGAAAGTGTTAAAAACACTTAGCACATACGGAAATGCAATTCCAGCCAATTTCAATAGCTGCCCTTAATGCGTATTTTAGTGTAACCCTATAAATCGCAATATTAACCATACTGTATTCAATATAATACATTTTTTTTAGCATATGAATAATAAATATCAATTTCACTATGATGTATACACTATAAAGTTGTTTAAATATGATTTATAAAAATGCCTCACATTGACACTTTTTCAGTGCCCCTTTAAACAAACCAGTTATGATATTTTCACCATTTTAAATAGAAAACATGCCTTAGTGAATTTTAATAACACATATCATTTTGAAGAAATTCTCAAAATCTTTCCGGAAGCTAGAGGTGGACAGACAGAGAGATGACAAATAAATATTTCAAGAACTAAATTTCACAAAAGAATTTCAAAAAATTTTGATTTTTAGACAGCAGTTATTTTAAGTACAAGTGATCATTCTTACACAGTATTCAACATAATTAATAAAATATATATATTTAAGATGCCCTAGAAAAGTTTCTCTAGAAAGTAGTGTTGATCGATTTAATAATTAGTTACAGGGCTACACATAATACTTCTGACAAGTTATGTACTGTATATGATAACTGCTAAACATATATTTTAGGTATTTTATGCTTATTCTGTAAAATACATATATATACAAATACACACACATATGTAGATAGAAGGATAAATAGAAAGAAAGAAAGAGATATATAGAGATAATACATATAGACAGACACATAGATTGGGGCTTTCAGAGGGCGACAACCCCTCATAAGAACATTTTTATGAAATGAATTAATCAAATATACGTGTATTTATTAATAATTAACATTAATATTCATAAATAAACAAAATGATTATTTGAATAACGCCTTATACAAATGTAACATTGAGAATTCGGATTTGTAGATCCTTTTCTAGTTAAAACCAAAATATCATTTCGTAGTCTTGCTGTTTTTGGACAACAACATACAGGACTACATAAAAATAAACACATTATATGCATATTATTTTAAACTAAAGCAATCAAGCTACTTTCTTTAAGCTTTCTTCCGCAATAAAAACTAACAATATATTAATTAAACTGTCTTTACGTAGTTAAAATATACTATGTAAAGGCTAAATGTTGTAGCAAGTAACTGCAGTTGGAAATTGCTTGTAATCTATGTTAACCAAGTGATTTTCTTTTCTTGTTTAAACTAGCAAGTAAACATCATTAACAAATTATGAAAATGTTTTAAATTAATTCATTTTTTTTTCAGTCTTGAATATGTCTCTAATATTTTTAAATATATTTTTAATGATAAATATTTGATTATGAAAACAAATTTATTCCATGCATTCTAAATATGTTAATAATCAAATTATTTTAATAAAAGCTCAGAAAATACTGAATAGTTAATATTTAAATGTCCCGTAACTCTCTGCTGGTAAATTATGTAACACATTCATCTCGTTAGCTGTTAACCGTTAAGTGATAATTTTCATTTAATAAGAACTAATTTGCTTAACTATTGAGATATTTAGATGCTGTATGAAAAGGGTATTTTTGTTTTAGAAGTTATATCGATGCATTACTAATATAAAGCTTCTTTTAATAGTAAGCATAACAAGTACATTTTAATAAGATATGCTAATTTTAAAGCAGTTAGATAACTGCACAAATTCGGGCTTAGTAATTTTTGCCGAATTTTGTATAATAAATACGCTATGTAATACGTTGCTAGTAATTAATACAGGAAAATGAATAATTATTACAAAAAAAATTCTTATACGATTTTTCGTGTACCATGACGTAACTATATAAATTAAAGAAATAAATAAAACATAAAAATGTGGTACCATGTTCAATTTAAAAATATAAAGTAATTCCGGGTGAGTTGCCCCACCGGTAGAGATGCCCCACTTAATGTAATTTCGAAACGCAACGCTAGATGGCTCTGCAAGTCCAATTATTATTTCAGATAGATGTTGAATGGTGTGTTGTGGAAGTTACGTGAACTTATTTTTTTGTGTTCTGCTGTCACAACAATATTTCAAGTAAGTACCATGTTTTTCTACTCTGTTATAAGAATGATGTTACATTTTAAAGCTAGTACTACTTAATAAAAATGGATTTTTTTTAATATAAGCTTAAAACTCTGTAGTAAGAAGTTCATCAGTCGACTTCGGCCAACGTGCAGCATTTTTGCTGTCTTTTACTTTGGACAGTTGCCGGGGCATCTCTCCCATACCAAAAGGATAGACGCCCCAGATTATATTCGGGTGAGATGCCCCACATACATTTTCAAGGAGAAAAGTATTTTAATTGTTTAAATTTTAAACTAATATTTTTAAAATTATATTGTTTTTATAAAATGCGTAATATTTGTAAATCCTTAAGTTTTTCAACTTAAAAATATTTTTTGAAACAGTAAATTTAGATTAAAATTCATCAAATAAAATTCAAAGTCGCGTGATCGCTAGAAGTGGTAAAACGAAATCACAAAAATGCAGATTAAATCCAGAAAAGAATGCAAAAAACGCTCAGGTATGTCAGACTGACCTTTGACATTTAAAATGTAACGTAAACAATCTTGGGCACTAACGAAACTGTACGTGGGCGGTTAAGTGTATATTATTGTATTTGTTCATGCAGTTGTTCAATGCTTATTGTTTGTTTCAGGAAAGATGCCTACAGTGTACAAAAGAAAAAATACTGAAGCAGCTCGTGGGACCTGGACAGAAGACCATTTAAAAGAGGCTCTTAGGAGACTAGAAGCAAGGGAAATTCGTATCAATGAAGCCGCTATGTGCTATGGAATTCCTTCTCGGACATTTCGTCGTCGAAGAAAAACAGATAATAACATCAAAACAAGCTCTTTGGATCAACAAGGAGTGTTTGGAGTTGAAAAGGATGAAAATCTCGTCTAGCAATTCACTATCCTTCATTTTATACTACATCCTAACAAACATCCTTTCCCTTCACTTCAGTTAAAACTTACAATCACTTCCCATTCATCAAACACTCAGATCCTAATTATTTCACTGCAGCCTCATGCCGACATAAAACTAACTCGACCAAGACTTTCGCCGAGTTACTGGCGACGAAGTGCCTTAACCGTCCCAACTTTCGGTGACGGTCTAGAGTCTCGACCTCACAGTCCCCCTCCAAGAAAAAAAATTTAGTCGGGAAAATCCCCAACGTGTTTTATCGAATGATTTGAAACACTAATAAATCTCATAGAAGTGAGTGCAGCCACAATTTAGTTTCTGAAATTTTAAAATAAGTTAGAAAAAAATTAAAGTTTAATTTTCTGAGCAATGAACTGCTTACAGCTTCAAATACAATGACGAATAAAAAAAACCCTAAGTTTAAAACCGGACAAACCTCGAAAAAATAAATTTAAGTTTTAAATTAAAACAAGGGCCCTTTACAGCCGGAAACTACGGGGGGGAAAAAACGCCTCAAATAAGTTAGCTCAACTATACAACGGGACTTACAATCATCTTTCTGTAATTCCAGAAAGGAAAAAACTTAATTTGAAACTTTAGCTGAAGGAGGATTAAGTACAGGGGGGTTGCTTTAACATAACTAGCAACATGAAGAAAATAATTTTTATTGAGATAAAAAAAAACTTGAAATTCTGTCCGAAGTAAGCCATCCTTCGAAATTTAGAAGAGGAATTTCTTCATCCATTAGAGAGCCACTGAAGACCAGTCTAGGCCCAGATACATCAGCTCGTAAAAGTAACTTTAGAGTGCAGCTTGAAGAACAATTCGGTCAGAAAACGTCAGGCATCAGAATAATAGTTGGGACATCAGATTAGATCGTCAGAGATAATTCTAAAACGGAAACTTTTTAAAGTATCAAAAATTTAAAAACTACATTTTGTAGATAGATAAACGAGACAAATTGTCTCTGAATACATAGAATAGTTTATATACAATAATTTTCCCTCCTGGGCTATAGCATACGAAACGACAAAAATTAATTTGTTAGTGATTTTAGTTTAAAGCTACGAGTGATTTACGCATATAGCAAAAAAAAAAAAATTCCTCACTCAAACACACACACACATATATATATAGATAACTTTTAGTTGAATACAAAAGTTTTAACAATAAAAAATATTCATTTTATACACTTATCAAATTTCATTTTATATATACAAATACAATATTTACAGAAATACGAAAAAAGGGGGGGAATATTTACAAAGGCTAAGAACAATTTTATATTACCCGCTCTGCAGGTGATGGCTGCAAAATAAAAGAACTTAGTATACATACATAAAATATACATTAAGGGCGGAGTAAGGGTTTCAGCGTAAAAAAAAACACTTTTTTGCGATTTGTTTTCTCAAATATGGATTGAGCAATTTCATTCGAACCTTTTGTACATTATTGAGCATACTTTTGACAATGTTGTGTAATTTTTTCATTCAGAATTATTGAATCATAAGCCGGTAACAGAGCTTCCCCCAGAACGTCTTGGGAAAAAAACAATTTGCGGTGTTCACCATAACTCGGCCGGAAATTATCTGAAAATAAAAAACCATGAAAATTAGTTAAATTATAATCAAATCTTCCCCCCAACGTTCTCTGATAATTTTTTTTTTCATTTAAAAATTTTTGACGGCCATCAAAAGTGTGAACTGTTATTTTCTACGAAAAATTCCGCAATTTTGTGGGTGGGAAACACCCTTAATGTAAAAAAAAAAAAATTAAGTAAACGTTGGGGGGCGGTATTTTATATGTCAAAAATGTGTACAAAGTTTAAAATGAATCGGTCAAGTAGTTTTTAAATGGCAGTGAACACGGGCTTTGAAAAAGTAGTTTTGAGAAAAACGTGTCTAAAGTTTATGAACTAAAAAAGTGAAGAAAAAAATTTATATTTTTTTATTATTATATTTTTTTATTTTTTTTTTTTTTTACATCAAGGGTGTTTCCCACCCACAAAATTGCGGAATTTTTCATAGAAAATAACAGTTCACACTTTTGATGGCCGCCAAAAATTTTTAAATGAAAAAAAAAAATTATCAGAGAACGTTGGGGGGAAGATTTAATTATAATTTAACTAATTTTCATGGTTTTTTATTTTCAGATAATTTCCGGCCGAGTTAATGGTGAACACAGCAAATTGTTTTTTTCCCAAGACGTTCTGGGAGAAACTCTGTTACCGGCTTATGATTCAATAATTCTGCATGAAAAAATTACACAACATTGCCAAAAGTATGCTCAATAATGTACAAAAGGTTCGAATGAAATTGCTCAATCCATATTTGAGAAAAAAAAATCGCAAAAAAGTGTTTTTTTTACGCTGAAACCCTTACCCCGCCCTTAAGAGAGAACAACAATGTTGACATTGAAGCAGAAACATGAATTTTGACGTGAAAGTTCATGCACAAATTTTGAATTTTACAGTTTTTAGTTTCAGAAAGTTCATTTCTTTCAGAAGAGATTCACGGGTCCAAACGGCTTCAATACATGTCGCACATTTTGGTACAACTCTGATAAACAAATACTTGAGAAAAAATAAAATAAGAAACGATACAACCTGACCAAAAGTTTTCGCTGTAACAGCATTAGTATGAAACATGTGAGTCCTGCTGGCCATTGCACTCGTTGCAGAAATCACAGGCTGGAAGCTTGCAGCAGGAGGTCAGGCGTTGCAAGGGCACATTCCTGGGCTATGATCGAACCCGGCACGCTGTCGCTGTCCATAGCGTCAGAGGATGATTCAGCTCTCTCTATACTCATGAATGTTGAGGTCTTGGAGGTCTTACAAGCTTGAAAATAGTTGACATTTGTAGTTGAAATCACAACATTTGCTTTTAAATTATCTAGCAGTTTACAAGAAGCAGTGGTAGGGGAATGTAAATTAGGTTGAAGACAGTTTAACTGGTCATTTTAATTGAGAGCCTTTTCGTTTAAACTAGAGGATTCAGTCGGCTTGATATGTAGAAAACTTAAATGCCCTTTTTCATTATTTTCATTTAAATTAGTTACTAGATTTTCGTTTAAAGTAGATGCGAGATATTTAGAAGCACAGTGGCTTAACTTTTCACTTTCTTTTAACACAGTTTCTGTGAAATTAGATAACTCCCCGGATTTGATCGGTCGAGCATTTGAATATGATTTATCATGACAAATAGCCGATTTTGCCGACTTGACAATTTTAGAACTGAAATGTAGTTTATCAGGAGATGCATGTAAACTAATAGATAAATCTGTTGTTTGAACAGAATGAAAACAAGAGTTTGATGCCTTTAATAAAGATTTAGTACCAACATTAATTTTAACATCATTTTCTGCGAAATTTTTTCCTGTTACATGAGATAAATTTCCGGACTCGACCGGTTTAGCATTTGCATAAGATTTATCAATAAAAATAGCAGAATCTGCCGACTTAACAGTTTTAGAATTAAACTGTAATTTTTCATGTGGTGAATTTAAACTACTAGAAAAGGCTGTTGACTGAACAGTTTCAAAACCTAAATTTCGTTTCTTGACGAAAGTTTTAGCCGCTACATTTAATGGGCTTTCATTCTTCTCTAGATTTGAAGGTAACGGAGAGTTTAAATTGGAAACGATTTGAGAAGAATTTAAATGTGGCAAGTTGACTGAAGAAATAGAAAGAGAATTTAAACATATAGATTGAACTTCGGTATTATGAGAGTGTGTTTGATTTCCTGCAACAGTTTCTGGTTGATTTAAAACTGTTTCTCCGCTGCGAAAAGTTAGCTTGTTGCGGTCGGTTGAAAGTATCAGTTTGAGGGGGGGCGAAATTTTCTCGCTGTTCATTGTCAACACTGATGGTTTCTTGCCGGCGATTAGTGATATTCGCAGGTTTAGGAGTGTGACGTGCTTGATATTTATCCAAAATTTGAAAAAGAGTATCAATAGATGCGGCCGGTTTTAAATCAAGAAAATCTTGAATTTGGACTGTCAACAGCGGGTTTATAATGTCCAACACTTCAAAAAATGATAACTGTAAGTCAAGTTGCTTAATTAAATCCAGTTTACGCAGGAAAAAGGTTGTCGGTTTATCAAAGACAGACTTTTTCTGTGTATAAAGTTCCTGCCTTAATCTTGCTCTATCGGCACTTAAGGAAAAGGTGTTTATAATTTTGATTTTTAAATCTTCATAAGTGGGATTTTGACCCAAGGAATGAGAGGCAATCAGGTCAAGCCACATTTTAGGTTTTCCTTTTAAGGAGTATTTTAACCATTTAAATCTATCACATAAATCAATTTTACATATTTCAAAATATTTCTCAAGTTCTTCAAAAAATTCAAGTACATTATTTGAGCCGGTAAAATAAACTTGAGCAAGGGGGATGTCGAACTCGTTTGGGCGCCACTGTAAGAATATTTGGCAGCCATAATGTCTATCTAATTCTTAGATTAAACTTAATTACTTAATTACTTAATAATAAGAGCTCGAGACAAAGTTAACAAATAAATAATAAAGTTTATTTAGCTTTTAATATCAAGGAGGGTGTTGGGCTACTACGTTATAACTTAAATGACCTCAGATAATAACTTTAACAATGCATAACTTAAAAGTGTCTCACCAATACTGATCTTGTCGATGGTAGCTCTCTGTTATCACTACTCTTCTCACACAAGGATATCGGCCGGATTCCCGAAGCGCGATTGATCCTTTTCTTAACTTACGCCACAATACTACACCTCTCTACCATCATACGCGTAAAGCTATCACCATCAACATTACTTTTAACTCCACACTAATCAGCTATCAATCCATTACCATTCCATTACATTACCCATAGCAATTCACTATCCTTCATTTTATACTACATCCTAACAAACATCCGTTCCCTTCATTTCAGTTAAAACTTACAATCACTTCCCATTCATCAAACACTCAGATCCTAATTATTTCACTGCAGCCTCATGCCGACAGAAAACTAACTCGACCAAGACTTTCGCCGAGTTACTGGCGACGAAGTGCCTTAACCGTCCCCACTTTTGGTGACGGTCTAGAGTCTCGACCTCAAAAGTTTGCTGAAAAACTAGGTCTCAAGCATCGATTTAATTGCGAAGAAAGAATGACTGGGTACGCCTGGCTGTCATCATTTGTTAGGAGAAACCCAGAACTAAGTATTAGACAAGCCCAAGGGCTCTCTTTAAGCAAGGGGGGAAGGCGTAAAAAAAAAGTGTTGATCATTTTTTTAAACTTTTCTCAAGTATGTTTAAAGAATACGAATTCTTTACCAGACCAGGGAGTATTTATAATGTGGACGAAACCGTCTGTCAGTTAAATAACGTTCTAGGAAAGGTTGTGGCTACCAAAGGGGCAGAAGATGTTCATGTTTTGACGTCTACAGAGAGAGGAGAAAATGTTACAGTCATTGCCTGTTGTAATGCAGAAGGACAATATCTCCCCCTTTCAGTTATTTTTAAAAGCGTTTGGAAAAAAAAAAAAGAACTTTGTGATGGTCTTCCACCTGGATCTATGGTGTTCATGAACGAAAAATCATCGTACATCAGTACAGATATATATATATTTTTTTTTTTTTTTGAGATGACTTAAAGATTTTTTTTGTTCCAAGAAGACCCCCAAGGAAAGACATTAATAATTTTGGACGGTCACCTTAAACTGTTATGACTTGCTAGAATTTGCGGACAAGAATATTATTATAATTGTATGACTGTCCAACCATACGACACAAGCTCTTCAGCCTCTTGACTGGTCTTTTTTTAGCCACTAAAACACTACTTTAAAGATGAAGCAATGAAATGGATTGCTAATCATCCAGGAAGGACCATTGGGAGAATACAAGCTTCAGAACTGATTGGTAGATCCTGGAAAAGGGCAGCTTATGTTGACACTGCTATTAATGATTTTCAGGAGACGGGAAGTTTTCCTCTAAACCAAGCAGCGATTCCAAATCACTTCTTTTCCATAAGTGAAGCATTGAAAAAGACGGGTGAACAGTCCCAAATTTCTGAATAAGCTGTTCAAACATCCTCCCCGACAAAAATATTGCACCAGATTTCCCCTGTACTTATGTTAGAGGAAAGGTGCCGAAAAAGAAAGATACCGTCGGCTAAGGTTTTGCCAAGAGCACATCCAAGAAAAAAAGCAAAGCTCCAAAACAACTGGTGATGGACATACCCATTAAAAAGGACGAAAATGATCCTACAAACAACCGTCTCGAATGTGAGGAGAACTATTATTTTACAAAAGAATCAGTTGATTGGACCAATTGCATAAAGTGCCATAAATGGCTACGTGAATCATGCACAATGTACGGGATCTGTGCAATGTTTGCTTAAAAGCGAAAATTTTGGAAGAGAAAAAGAAAAATATTATCTGAATAAATTCGACACATTTCATAATATTTTTTCATTATACTTTCTAAACTGTAAATATGAAATTTTCACATATATTTAATATATATATATATATAGATATATATATAATATATATATATATATATATTTGTAATATTTTTCAGTAGTTTATGTGTTTTATTCTAAATTTTACATCTTGTCGATGGTAGCTAAATATTTTATAAATTAATGCTAGGGTCTTATTTTTTATTTTTTTTTTTTTTTTAAATAGCTTACGTTTCATATGTTATAAACTACTTAAAAACTGTTATAAACTATTGACCAGTGCTAAAACCTTTTATTATGTTTTTTACAGGTAGGGCGTCTCTCTCATGTGAATGGGGCATCTCACCCGCAACTTCGGGAGAGATGGTCAAATGTATTACTGCCGCAATTTTATTTTTTCTTTAGAAAATTTACAATATGGTACAAAAAAACTACTTAGTACTAATAAACAATATCTATTATGTGTTTACCACAAATTTTCGTTGTCATTGTTACTACCCAATTTATTTTATAGCTCCCTTTCCTTAAGTGGGGCATCTGTCCCGGAATTACCTTATATATCCTTTCTTGCTTAAACAGAATGAATCAAGAAAATCAGTGTTCATTGACTTATTAATAAAATTGTTATAGGAAATAGACGTCTAATGCTAGAAAAAATGTATATTAATTATTTTAAAACTTTAAAACTGACATTAACAAAATTCCGTATAAAGTATCTTAAATTGTATTATTATCTGTTATCCAGTGAAATGTTTGTAATAAAATGCTCTTAAAAATTTTGTGAGATTGGTTTAACTTGAACTTTTTCTTAAATAGGTTTCTAATGGATTGCCACATTAAACATCTGCTATAACAAACTTCCTTAAAAATACTATTGTACCCAAACATCACCGAATTGTATACATTGTATCCAAAAATCCATCGAAAACCAGACTTTGCAACTTACATTGTAACTGCCATAGCAGCTTTATCCGATTTCAACTAATACATTGCTTCAACCGATAAAACCCTCCGAATCATGTAAATCTTTATCAAACATTGCAACGTCTGACATTCCTATGAAATAGTTCTATGGACACACACAATTTTCATGGCCATATTAGCAATAGTTAATTTTTTTATATATATACTGGCAGGTAGGTGGCGCTATTATACTCTGCTGATATTCTTATGTTTTTTCCGCTTACAGGAAGGTTACGTCTCAGATTCTATAGCGTATTTATGTGAATATCGCCTGGATGTTGGCGCTACTATTCTTCATGTTTCACTATTTAGGCTCTTTCTCAGTTTCTATTGAATATTATAGCTTTAGCAAAATGTGTGTCACCCTCTGTTATAATAAAATAAAAAATTTATTAACCTTGTGTAATTTTATTTTAAGAAAAAAAAAATAATGATAATAATAATCAGCAACAGCTTAAAACTTCATGTGTATATCGCCCGGCAGGTGATGCTGTATATCAAGTGACAAATTTCTTACCCACGTTTAAATTTGTGTATATCGTCTGAAAGATGGTACTGATATGCTATAATTTTCCATGTTTTTGAAAACGCTATGTGTCAAAATATAATGTGCATAACTGCACCATTTTTTAATTTATGTGTATATTGGGCGAAATGCCTTTTGTTAAAAATCATGTTAAAAAAAAATAATAATAATAATTAATAATTCAGCGTAGGTAAAATAAAAAAATAAATAAATAAATAAAAAAAACAAAAAATCATTTCAAAATTTAAAAAACATCATCAGCGACACTCATAACTTAATGAATAACTTTGATTTTACAGCTTGAGTATCAAGTGACAATATTCTTACTCATATTTAAATATGTGTGTATATGGGCCAAAATGTGGCACTGCTATCCCGTATTTTTCCTTATTTATGAAAAACTATATTTTAAAATCTAATGTGCATAACTACTTTTTTTTTTTTTTTTTATACGACGTTTATAAATCAAATTTAGAAGGAAAAAAAAACTTAGTGTAAAAAGAATAAAAAATATAAAAAAATCATTTCAAAATTAAAAAAATTTTCATCAACGCATTAAAAAAAAATCACACTACAGAAAAGAAAAATGGGGAAAAAAAGAGAAAGAAAGAAAAATATATACATTTTCCCTTTAAAAGAAAATTTTCTCTACATAAACAGATGAAAGAAAAATCAAATTTAAATAAATATTATTTCTCTAAAATTCTTATTTTTTAAGCTTACAATTTCGAATTGGAGACAGATGACGCTTCTTTTAGTTTGATGAAACTTAATAGGCTCTTACGCAGATAGGCTCATAATCATCAGTATTAACCCGGTATTTAATCCGTTAGTAGTCGCTATAGACAGCGCCACCTATTACAGATTGCGCACTTTTTATTTAACTCGCACCAATAATTTTAAAAAGTGATGTGATCAACGTTTCTTCGATTTTATTCGCGTTTTATATATATCAAATGCCACTTCTAAAAATTTTTGGTGGCTATTGAATAAAAAAATCTGGCAAAACTGAAGAATGGGCGGCAAATCGACCAACTAGCGACTACTAACGGGTTAATTCTTGTTTGAGCGGCAGTCGTGTTATCTGTTTTGGTGAAAACACTATAAAACATTCAAAGAAATTTACAAAACTTGATTTTCTAATCGTTGTTTAAATCAGGGGCTACCATTATTGAATAACTGATAATGATTTCGGTGACCGCCTTAAACAGATAATGTTATTAAATGTCTCCGACTTTCTGCATAAAAAAACTTTCATTTAGGCATATGAACCAGCCAATACACAATCTTTGAAAATGATTCGTGTTTCAGATTGCAGATTTTCAATCTATATTTCACCATTATCGACACCATAGAAAGTAATTAGAAAAGGAATGGCCAGATTTCTTCCCAAGAGTACAATATCAATTCCTTCTACAGTTATATTTCGGATTTTACCAACGTAGGACCCTGACATGTAGGCCCTCATTTTATACAAAGAACATAGTACTATTGTCCAATCTTCAATGGCATATAAATTTCAAATGCCAAGCGCTGAGAATTCTTTTGAGATGTCTTCGAAAAGAAGATCATTTTTACAACAATTTATCACAACTTGCGAGGCTTCTAGAAAGTCCCATTCAAGTATGATGACAGGACAGCAATGCTGCAGCACTCCAAATTCAGTCAGAAGCATTTGGCTATTTATGACTATACGCAAAGTGTATTTGCCTACTGGCCGTACATAATTTCCTTTAGCAACTTTATGAATAATGTGTTTGGTATCATTAAAATAAACTTTTCTTTAAGTATCAACAATACATATTTGAGGCAACAAAAAAAGCTCTCGTGAAACCAACAATCGGCTTACCTATTATTATGTCTAAGAGGTTACCAGATACTTTTGCAGCCAGAGGAGGACTTTTATAGAATTCGGCCTCACCTTATTTAACTTAGCCACACTATCGTATTGCCTGAGCCATCTACTAGGTTCTCTAGCATCTGTAGCGGTTGCTACATCTAAACATATTTTTTCAGTTAAAAACAAATAAAATTGTACTTTTTAGTTTTTGAATAATATTATTATTTATTTTTTTAAACGCTGTTCTTATTTTCGAACATTGTTTTTCAGGAATAACTTTTTAATCTCCGTCTCCATACAATATAAAAGTAAAGTTGTGGAAACAAAGATTATATATATAACGCATAAAGCCGTTTGGCGTTATTAAATATCCCGAAAATTCTAATTTATTCCTTCCCAAAACTGATTTTAAAAGGTTAATGTGTATACCATAATTTTGTATTTTTGGAATACTTCTGTGAGATGTTTTTCATGCTGCTCCTCAGATTCTGAAGCAATAAGGATGTCATCCAAAAAGGGAAACGTAAAATTTTGTCCACTAAAAAATTCATTAATAAATCGTTGAAAATTGATGGCGCATTTCGTAAGCCAAAACTCATTACATTGAACTCAAAAAGTCCGAATGGTGTTATTATTACTGTTTTTTGTTTTTCTTCTTCTGCTATGGAGGTTTGGTAATATGCTTTAAGTAAATCAAGTTTAGAAAATATCTTTTTGAGTTTTAACATGTGGTTGAAGTCTTTAATTCTGGGCAACGGGTAGCGAACTGGTACTGTGACGTCATTGAGGAGTCAATAATAACCGCATGGTCTCAGACTGCGACTTTTTTTGTGACTAAATGAAGTTGACTTGCCCATGGGGATTTAGATGGTTTTATAGTATCATTTTCAATCATGAAGTGAAACTCTTGTTTAGCTATTTTTAATCTTTTTGGATCTAAACTGCTGTTATTTGACTTGATGTGAAGATAATAATAAATACTCGTTCTTTCATTCACAAACCAAAACTATATTAAACATACAATACACGGATGTAAATATGCGTGGAAAACATGAGATGCGATAAATCATTGCGAATAAATAATAAACAATATAATGTGAAGTAACAATGCGAAAATAATGCGAAAGATAATAATGTGAAAGATAGCATGCAAGCTACCATGCGGATGAAAAAGAATAAACTGTTCTTTTCGGTTTCTGTTCGAGTAGAGTTGAGATGTTCGTACCTGTTGAACAGAAAAAAGTAAAGTTGAGATGAAAACAGTTAAATCGAAAGTGTCATTGAGTGCGGAGTTCGATTATGTTAAGAACCGAATACGACTGGATGGTGGAAATCGAACATGACTCCCAACTTATCAGGGCGCTAGTCCTGATATAAAGGGAGAACAGAAATTTTGTTAACAGTTCTTTTAACAACAGAGTCTTTAGTTTTTATAGACACCACTCTTACCAGCCCGTCGATACCGGTGTGAACCTTTGTTATTCGACCAATTGGCCAGGATAAAGGTGAGCAGCTGTTGTCTATGATAACTACTAATTCTCCTTCCTTGATAGTTGATGCAGGATGTTGCCATTTATTTTTTTCTTGCAAGGAACTGAGATACTCCTTTTTCCAAGCTCTAGAAATATCTCGTCTCATTTTTTGTACCATTTGCCATCGGTTCTTAAGATTCCTGCTACAGGATAATGGTTCATCTGCAGGTGAAAGCATGACATCAAAGAAAATGTGATGGGGTGAGAACATTAATAGAGTCTGTATCAGAATCAGTACTTTTAAAGAGGGGACGTGAATTTAATAGGGATTCGATTTGTGTTAATAAAGTGCTCAGTTCCTCAAATGTCAACCGTGTATCACCGATTACTCGTTTAATGTGAAATTTATAGGATCGTACTGCAGCTTCCCAAATTCCTCCGAAATGAGGTGATGCGGGAGGAATAAAATGCCACTCTATTGCGGCTTGTGTCAAATAATGTGCTACGCATTCATTTCTTGGTAAAGACAATATTTGTTTTATTTCATCGAGTTCCTTTTAGCACCAACAAAATTGGTTGCGTTATCGCTGTAAATGTGACTAGGTGAACCACGTTTAGCACTGAAACGTCGTAAGGCGTAAATGCGTCAGTCGTCAAATCGCTGACAGCTTCGATGTGTACTGCTTTTGTAGCAAGGCAAATGAATAAAGCTATGTATCCTTTTGTTGTTTTAGAGCCACGACCCTTGTTAAATTTTATATACATTGGACCAGCATAGTCCACACCACATGCAAAGAAAGGTCGTTCGAGATTTACTCGATGTGGTGGTAAGTTTCCCATGAGCTGGGGTGTAAAAGTAGCTTTGAAACGGAAGCATTTCACGCATTTATTAACAAGCTTATTGATTAATCTTTTTCCACCAATGATCCAATATGCCTGTTTTATAATGTGGGATAACAATGATGGTCCTGTATGCAAGTGTGCAATATGTTTCTCTTGTATAATAAGGTCGCTCAATTTGTGTTTAGACGGCAATATTACCGGATGCTTTTCGTTAAATGATAATTGAGCGTTTTGTAAGCGACCTCGCACACGTAACAGACCGTTCTGGTCAATGAATGGATGTAGAGAATGTAAAGGACTTTTTCTAGACAAAATGTTTTGATTCTTAATGTGTTTTAAGTCTTCGTGAAGGTATTTATTTTGTACCCATCGAATGATGTTCTCTTCGGCGTATTTAGTTTCCCTACATGTAAGAGGGGAACAAGAATTATTTGTTGAGACATGAACTTTACTTGCTGGCTTGCAGCTATTTATGAATCTTATGCAATATGCCAGAATGCGTTTGATTTTAAAAAATGAAGAAAATTTATTGAATAGTTGATCATAAAGATCATTAGATGCATCAATATGGTAAGACAAAATGGGATCAGCTTTCTTTTCAGCCGAAATTTGATCCTCGATTTCCTTAGACTTAGGACTCTTTAGATGGAACGTGTCTCCAATATTTTGTGGGAAGAACATCTAATATTTGTGACGTTCTATTTGCAACAAAAGTTTTCCACTTACGTGGATGTGCGGATAACCAAGAAAGAACAACTGTTGAATCTGTCCATGCGTAAATTTCAAAATTATAATTTTCTAATATTTTTATGACTGAAAAAAATAACTTAGATAATAAATAAGCACCACAAAGTTCCAATTTGGGAACGGAAATTTGCTTGATAGGTGCTACTTTAGTTTTGGCAAGTAAGAGTGAGACTTTTGATTTGTTATCATGAGTCTGTCGACAATAGATTGCAGCGGCGTAAGCATGTGTTGACGCATCGCTGAAACCATGTAATTCAAATGTACTATCGGATGAAAGCGTGACGCATCTAGGAACAGAAAATTGGCTAATTTTATTGAATGAATTCTCATATTTAATGAGCTCCTCTTCAAATTGTTGCGGAATAGGAGAATCCCAGTCTCCTTTTGTTAACCATAGCTTTTGATAAAATATTTTTAACACTACTGTACAAGGTGAAATTAACCCTAGAGGATCAAAAATGCGTGCGGATTCAGACAAAATGCGTCTTTTTGTTAGTGGTGGTTTGAGAGTAAGTGCGGTTTTGAAAATAAATGTATCTGCTAAAGAGTTCCAGTAAAGCCCTAGAACTTTAGAACTTTCATTGTTGTTTGGTATTATTTTAAAGTCTGTATCTGTGATGCAATTTTCTCGAAATTCCGTAAGGAATTCATTCTAATTGGAATTCCACTTTCTCAAATGAAACCCATGTTCTTCCAAAACATTAGCAGTTTCCTTAGCAATTGATATTGCGCTATTAACTGAGTTTGAACCAGATATCAAGTCATCCATATATATATCTTTTAACAAAGTACGCGAGACGTGTGTATTTTGATTATAATCTAGAGCGATTTGCTTAATGCACCTAGTGGCCAAAAAGGATGCTGGAGCAAGGCCATATGTAACAGTCTTCAATTTATATTCCTTTATTTCCTCATTGGGGTTGTATCTCCAAAGGATTTTTTGATAATTTTGATCGTCCTCAGAAATTAAAACCTGGCGGTACATTTTCTCCACGTCTGCAGAAAAAACAATCTCCGGTAATCGAAAATTAAGTGAGATCTCAAAAATATCTCGTTGTGATTTAGGGCCAACACCTAAAACTGAATTTAATGATTTACCATCAGAAGTTTTACAGGAACCGTCAAAAACGACTCTTAATTTAGTGGTAGTGCTAGAAGGTTTAATAACTGCGTGATGAGGTAGGAAATATTGTTCCCTTTGAGAAATATTTAGTGAATTCCGAGTAATTACCTCCATGTGTCCTAATTGTTCGTATTCATATAAAAAATCCTTATATTGTTGTTCGAATTCCGGATTTTCAGAAAATTTCCTCTCCATTGCATATAATCGGGAAAGTGCAGCGGGTCTTGTATTCCATAATTCAGATTTACATTTATAAAATGGTAGTTTTACTACAAAACGGCCTTCTGGATTAATTGAATAATTTTCCTGAAAATGTGACTCCACAAACTGTCACTCGGGTGAAAGTAACTTCTCACTTGGATTAAAAACTTCTTCTAATTCCCAAAAACGTTTTAACTCACTATAAATATTAGTTTCGTAAATACGTAAATTTGAAATCGAATTAGATTTTGTATGAGATTCAGGTAATTTTCCGGATACAAGAAAACCAAAAATTGAATTTTGAGCAATTAAACCATTCTCAGTACAAATTGTTTGACCAGGAAGTAAAATAGAAAAAAATAATCAGATCCCAAAATCATATCAATTTTACTTGGAATTTCAAATTTGGGATCGGCCAGTTGCATATTTTTTAAATGCGAAAAATGTTCCTTGTTTATTTTCTCTGATGGCAATGGAGCTGTTAATTTATCTAATATAAAAACTTGCATGGATAACTTGACATCGAAATCGTGAATGGAAATTAAATTAATGTCTGTATAACCTTTAGTTATTGCTATCTTTGAATTTGCCAACCCTTTGACGGGAAATCTTGCATTTTTTCTCTCATAACCTAAAATACTTATACATGATTCAGTGATAAAAGAACTTTCAGAGCCCGATTCGCATAAAATTTTTAGCACATGTCTCTGACCCATTGAATCATAAATATAAGCGCTAGCTGTAGGAAGTAAAGCGAAAGATGTTTGTATAGAATGATTATGAGTACTTGTTTGCAATTGAGATATGCCAGATGGCTCTGTATGATTCTCAGAATTTTCAAAATTATTACCAGCAGATGAAGCCGAAGCTGTATAAGTTTTCAAATTATTATCGCATATACTAGAATGATGTTTTGCATTACAAAAATGACAGGTATAAGTGGAATTACATTGAGCGATAGAGTGTTTATTAGATAAACAATTGCTGCATAATGAGTTCTTTCTAACAAATTGTTTTCTATCCTTAACAGGAAGTTCTTTAAATTTAAAGCATTTGAACAAGAAATGATTATTGTTTTTACATAAAATGCATTTGTAATTAACGTTAGAATGAAACTTAGATAACTTAAATTGTTTATCCTTATTTTGTTTATACTCATTCTCTTTACTTTCATTTTCATTACATAATTCCATAGATGCACATTTATCATTAATAAATTGTAAAAAGATCTCCAAAGTAGGAAAATCAATTTTTGCAGAATATTGTGCCCATTCTTCACGTGATTTATGGTCAGGTTTTTGTAATAAAATATAAATTAACCATACATCTCTTTCAGTAGCTTTAGTGTCAATAGTCTTTAATCCCCTAATTACTTCATCCGAAGTATCTGCTATCTTACGTAAGTTATATGCAGTAGCATGACTTACAGTTGGTTGATCCATAAAGGTTTTAATAAGTGCAGAAATAATTTGTTTTTTCTTATCATACCTAGTAAGTAATTTTTCCCAGGCTTCTAGATAACTATTCTCAGATATTGGAATGTGTTTAATAATAGAAGCCGATTCATCTTTTAATAAACCCTTTAGGTATTGGAATTTTTGTACATTACATAAATTAACATTCTCGTGAACTAATGATATATACAAATCCTTAAAAGACATCCAATCTTTATAATTAGCGCTAAACGGGCAAATATTTAATTTTGGCAAACGAAAATTACTAGATATAGCATTTGTGTTAATGGCAGAATTTTGAAAATTTAAAACATTAGATTGCATGTTTACAGATAAATTTTCAAGTTTTTGTTGAAGCTTGGCTTTGGTTTCATAATATTTTATCTCGAATTCTTCTATTTCTGAAATTTTATCAGGTAATTCAGAATCGGCTTTATCAAAATCAGAATAAATAATTTCAATCTTTTCAAGTTTATTTAAGAGATCATGTTTTTGAAAAATTTGATTTTCATTATTTATGAAATTCATAATTCTAGTAAGCGCAGATTTCGCTCTGCTTCGATAATGTTTTGCTATTTTTTCAGCATCTTCTAAAGCGACAGTTTCATTACTGTCATCGTCATTGTTCTTTTTGTTTGCCATTACTACGTAATGGAGTAATGCGAAAAACCAAAGTCAAACTTGTAAAATAGGAAAATAAGTACTTATCTGTTTTATTCCTTAACACGTTCGCTGCCGATCCCGCGCCAGCGCGGGATGTGACGTATTGCTTTACAGGTGAAAGTTTACTTTAGGCTGCCGCTTGGCGAAATTTCGAAAATCGCCAAGACGGCGCCATTTCGCATCGTGTTCCGAATAGCAACCTTACACCGGCGGCATACGAAAGCAGCTTTTCGGCGATCTAACCTAAAAAGAAAACGCGTCTTGAAAAAAAAAAAATCCGAATAATAATAATACATAGGACAAAAGGAAAATTTTCATAAAATAGAATTAAACGAAAAAAAAAAAAAAAACGAAATAATCACGAATTTATAACTAATCACAAATAAAAAATAAAACTTAGATTATACAATCACACCAAATGTCCCTGAAAAGTGTGTTGCTTTAGTAATTGATGATAAGTGTTTAGATGATAGTGTTTTTATTTCCAATAATTTAACAGCTATAAGTACAGTCGGTAACAAAAGTGTCCGAACACTAGCAAAAATTCCTATGTAAAAAGAGTACACAAAGTTTTGTTAAATAAATCCTTATCGAATCATGTTCTTACACTGACTAAGAACAGGATTCGACAAGGATTTATTTAACAAAACCGCATGAAGTATACTTTTTTACTTAGGAATTTTACATTTAAAAGTTTTCAAAAGTTGTATAAGGTAAATTAGTTATCATTAATATTTTATTTATCCGCATTTGTAATGATCGATAGATGGCGCTCTCTGAACTGCAGTTGTTAGTAAATATAATAGCCACGTGTATTCTTTCTCCGCCATTACATCATGGAAAATCGATTGCATAGCATGATGATATGCAGTGGTGTGATAATTTCACCTTAGCCCACCAGAGGGCGAGCATTTCATTACAATCGCGGATAGTCCTCATTCATTAGGTATAAAAAAATAAATCCGCAACTGGATAATTATAGCAAATTTTAACGATTCTCTATTATAATGGTACTCTAATCTGTTCACTATACCCCTATCTCAAAATGCATGAAATTAAAAAGTATACAAAATTTTGTACTGTAACAACCAGTATTGGCATGAAATTCAAAAATATGTCTCTATAATTCAGGACCGTGGTTGCCCAGTCGGTAGAGCGCCGGGCTCGGAATTGGAAGATTGCGGGTTCGGTACTCGATCCAGCCTGCCAAAAACCATTGTTTATACTAATGGTGGCTGGTGCTCATGAAATCTGTCGTGCCCGCAATGTTTTCCATGTTCCCATATTAATTATACCTCTGGGTGTCTACGAAGCGTGAGAGTCATCCCTTCCGTGGAGGATCAAAATTGTGATGGCATGTCCCTGGACCACTCTAGGGGTGAGACCCAGACCATCGCCAATTGTCCATTGCGCGGCACTAGTGTGACGTAAAACACAATCAACAAACCAACCTCTTAAATTCAAAAGTACCTCTTAAATTCCAACGCTATTCAACTAGCCAAACAGTACTAACGCAAACATCACAAATATTCATATTTCAAAATAGATGGTTGGTTGGGTTTTACGTCACACTAGTGCTGCGCAATGGGCGATTGGCAACGGTCGGGGACTCACCCCTAGAAATGGTCCGGAAACATGCGATCAAAAATTTGATCCTCCATGGAAGGGTATTTCAAAATAGAATACTTTCTCTCTAATAAAACACGTATCATCAATATGCAACCGAAGTGATGGCGTCAGCGAGATATTTTATCTGCTCAGTACAAACGAAAGTATTTGCTATGGAAATTTAACTTATTACTCATTAACTCCAGAGTTTGCTTGTAACGAGCAGATGAATTTTTACACGTTTGACGTAATACAGCGTATTGACGTAACACATGACGCAAACAAGCAAAGGTAAACACAAAGCCTATAACATTTGGCGATGTAGCGCTCTTGTGCAACACGTCAAACATATTCGGCGGGTTAAAGGAAAAAAACGTCATTTCAAATTTTAGTCACGTGAAACCGGCAGCGAACGTGTTAATAGCTGCGCTTGGATATCCAAATTTGTAAGCTAGCCAAAATTCACACAGAACATCTCGCCGGTGCCCCCAAAAAATGTTATTTGACGTGATGTGAAGATAATAATAAATACTCGTTCTTTCATTCACAAACCAAAACTATATTAAACATACAATACACGGATGTAAATATCCGTGGAAAACACGAGGTGCGATAAATCATTGCGAATAAATAATAAACAATATAATGTGAAGTAACAATGCGAAAATAATGCGAAAGATAATAATGTGAAAGATAGCATGCAAGCTACCGTGCGGATGAAAAAGAATAAACTGTTCTTTTCGTTTCGGTTTCTGTTCGAGTAGAGTTGAGATGAGATGTTCGTACCTGTTGAACAGAAAAAAAGTAAAGTTCAGATGAAAACAGTTAAATCGAAAGTGTCATTGAGTGCGGAGTTCGATTATATTAAGAACCGAATATGACTGGATGGTGGAAATCGAACAACTGCCTTGCTTTAGAATAAACTTGTTTACTATTAGTAGTGATATCGTGCTTAACATTGTGTTTGTTTTAGAAATTAATAAATTAGGTTTTGTTATTTCCGGAAACTGTGCCTAAATATTAGAAAATTTACAATTTTTATTCAAGGTGCTTACATTTAATTCACTGGTTGATGATGTAATTCCGCCAAGAATGCTCAGTTTAGTTTCACCATCAATTATTTTTTTTTGTTTTAAATGTAAATAAATAAATTGTAGCGGTTAAGGAAATCTGCACATAAAATGCCTTTACCGACTTTGGCTACAATAAATGGCAATTGAAAATTACGGCAAAGTTCAAATCAAGTGTTAAAATTTTGTGACCAAAACACGGAATTTCAGTACCATTTGCTGCATAAAGTTTGAAATCGCTACTTATTTTGTCATTACAAGTGGCTGGAATCAGGCTAACATCTGCGACACTATCAACCAAAAATTTTATCCCAGTATTTTTATCTATTACAAAAAGTCTATAATTTAGTTCACTGCAATTCTTTGAATTTTCAGCAGTAGAACTGTCCGCTTTTTTTCTGTTTTTTCCATTCACATGGTGGTTTACATTTTTCCGGGAAGCATTATGGTCCGAAATTAAAGTGGTAGTAACATCATTTGCCTCTCGGGTTGTATCTCTTCCGACTACTACTTCTGGCTCTCGACTTCTTCCTGTACAACGGCTTCGTCTTGGTTGGTGATTTAAATGAAGCTCTTCAATTCGCTGTTCTAATGAGGACATCTTATCCAATAATTGCGACATAATATTTGGTGGCAGGCTTGAGTTCTTAGCTTCCGTTGAATAAGTTTGATATATTTCAGTTTGTGAATGCATGTGAAAAATCTTATCTGCCATAATCGCCAGTTTATCAATATTTTCATCACTAACCGCAAATATATGCTTGATATGATGCGGCAATTTTTCTATCCATAATGTTTTCAATACTATGTCGGAAATATCATTGGTTGCCAAGGATTTAATTTTTTGCAAAAGGTGGCTTGGATTCATGTCACCAATTTCAATACCAATAAATAAGCAATTGATTCGCTTGTTTTCGCTTTCTTTAAATGCATTTAAAAAACGTTCTTTTGCGAATGAATATTTATTTTAGTCGTCTTATCTGTTATTATGTCTCATCTAGTGTCGATGTATTTTGGCTCAATTTGGGCGATAAACACAGTGTCTTCATTAGTTATGCCATTAATTTTAGATTGTGCTTCTATCTGATAAAAGCAAATTTCAGATTTATCGATCCAAAAAGGAGGATTTTTTTACACTAACCTTCATAGCCTCCGTAGAAATAGCACCAGTTGATTGGTCTTTCATCTCATCAGTATCTGTCATAATTGTTAAAGCTACTTAAGAAAATCACCGTTTCCTTCTGCTTTCTAAAAACTAGTGTTATCTACGGATGCCAGTAAATGAAATATTCACACTTTTATCTTCAAAGCGGCTACTCAATTGAATAACACGTACTGCGTTTCTTCTAAAAATTCAAATATCAGTAAAAAAGAACACAGCTACGTTGAATGTTATTTACAAAAAGAAATCATTTAAAAAATAGAAAAAAAAACTTTATTCCCAATGGAAAAACCTACTGCTCTAAAACAGTAAATTACTTATTCTAAAAATTTTAATACACACGAGCTCTCGATTAAACGAGACCAAGTATCATATTATTTTTTTTAACTAACGTTGCCATCCAATAATAATAATATTCATAAAATAAATAATAGATATAATAATACATTTTCAACATCCTCCCACCTTTTGATTATAAATAATAATCAAAACATAAAAACTATTAGTCAAACAACTTTGGTACAAAGATGGCAACATTACATTTAAAAAATATAAAAATTAAAAATTAAAATAAGTAGAAGAATGATCAACAATATCTAATATAATCTACAAGTTCAGTCTTTCCGGCACCTTAATTCTTCGGCCAACTCTACTAAACTTCATTTGCTCATTAGTAGTACTGTCTGAAACTTTGGAGATGTTATCTGATTCTTTAACTTTACTGAGAGTCATCGGTGTGGGAAGATCTTCAGACGATGTTATCTCTAGGGGATAAACTCTTTGAATCGGGCGTAAGATCTCCCTTTGGGAAGTTTGCACTTTTACAAGTCGTACTTGTCCGTCTTTACCTGGTATAATCTCAGTGATACGACCTAAAGGCCAGTAGATTCTCTTTTTATTATCGGCTCCCACCATAACAATTTCGCCAACAGTAACAGTATGTTTGTCTGACTTTTTGCTTTTACTTTTACGTAGAATAAGAGCACCAAGATATTCAGATCTAAAACGGCTTCGTAAATCTTTGAGAATGGTTTGTCTGTATTTGAGCCTTTTACACAAAAAATTTTGCTCAACAGCATCCAAATCAGGAAGACTGCATTCATGCATATCTTGGATGAACATCGATGGCGAAATTGGTTTTACAGCTTCCTCTTCACAGATGTAAGTAAGAGGTCTTGAGTTGACTACCTTCTCACACTCAGCTAAAACCGTCATCATTTCTTCGTAATCGAGACGTGCCAGCCCTAATACTCTTTTCAAGAGATCTTTTATAATTCGAATTAATCTCTCCCACCAACCGCCCCACCAAGCAGCAGTTGGGGGATTGAACTTCCAATCAATAGAGTTGACAGCTCCATGTTTTCGTATGCGTTCCCAGTCTAGTTTCTTAAAATAGTTGGCTGCTCCTACAAAATTTGAACCATTGTCACAGTATACAGTAGAGCATCTTCCTCTGCGAGCTGTAAATCTTCTAAAAGCCATTAAGAACGCATCTGTTGAAGCAGAAGTAACAAGCTCCAAATGGACTGCTCTGTATACTGCGCAAGTAAAAATTAAAACCCAGCTTTTCTTGTTATCCTTGAGAAATAATGGCCCAGCCATATCAACACCAGTTATCTGAAAAACTGCAGCATCTTTAACTCTGTTTTCAGGAAGTGGAGGACTGATTACTTCCAAGTTCTTTGACCGAAATCTTTTGCATGCAGTGCAGCTGGCTACAACATTTTTCACTGCCTTTCTGCCGTTTAGAATCCAATACTTTTCTCGAAGTATATTTAATGGTATCTGGACACCAGCATGGCAGTTCTCAACATGTGCTTTATAAATTAGCCGTTTTACCACTTCATGTTTTGATGGAAGAACAATAGGTTTAAGAAAATCTTCACTATCCTTTCGATAAATAATTTTCGTCTTCAGCCGAATGACACCAAGCTCGTCTTTAAAGGTTTGCAAAGTTTTCAATCTCTTTTCGTCTTCTTGAGGAAAAGACTCATTCTGAATTAGAAGTAAAACCTTCATTTCTGCTTCATGAATTTCCGGGGCTGTCAATTCACCATGCTTCCTCCATTTAAATTATTGCAGTTGTGCTTGAAACGAAGGATCCATGCAACAAGACGAATAATTCTATCGTAACTAGAAAAGTATCTATAGTACCAATCTTCATCAACAATAGCTTCAGTATTTGTCAGTATACAAGTTTTCCTAGGTTTTTCCTTTTCAATTTCTTCCTCATTCCAATCGCGATTGGAGAAATCCATCATTGGTCGAAATTCAGAAACGTCTTTCATCCATTGTGGACCCTCCCACCATTTTGATGAGACTAGATGCTTTGCTTTGCATCCTCTGGAGGGCAAGTCTGCAGCATTCTTCTCCCCCGTTATGTGTCTCCATGATGAAGGATCACTCAGTTTTCTTATCTCCTGCACTCTATTTCTTACAAAAACGGACCAATTTTCTTCTCGTTGTATCCATGCAAGAACCGTTGTAGAATCACTCCAGTAATGAGTCATAACATTTCTCCAAACAAGAGCTTCAATAACCGAATTCGTCAGTCTCGCTCCAATTACAGCAGCTAGAAGTTCCATTCTAGGTATAGTTACACCTCTTAACGGAGCCACTCGAGACTTTGCTGCAAGCAAAAATAAATTAACTTGATTAGCATCCTCTACTCTAAGGAATGTAACTGCACCATAGGCATCTTTGCTTCCGTCAACAAATGTGTGAATAGTGCAGTTGCTTAAATCTTCGGAAGATACTCGAATAAACCTAGGTATCTGCATATCAGACAAATACTTCAGTTCTTGAACCACTGCATAAACTCTTTATGAAGCTCACCAGTTATCTCTTCATCCCAACTCGTTCCTAGTTTCCATGCTTTTTGTAACATTATTTTTGGACAAAGCATGACTGGTGAGGTGAAGCCAAAAGGATCAAAAACTTTGTGGACGACAGACAACATAGTTCTTTGTGTTAATTTTTCCATGTTAATGTTGTCTAACCATTTCATGTTAATCTTCAATGTATCAAGCTCTTTATTCCAAATAAGACCTAATACTTGAGTCTCTTTCTTAGAACTAGTCTCATTACAGCGCCAGACCATTCCCATTCTCTAAGATCAAAACAACCTTTGGCCATTAAAGCTTTAGAATTAACGATAAACTTATCTAATTCTTCTTTGTTATTAACACTGGTAACAACATTATCTACGTAGAAACTCTCTAAAAGCCTTTTCTTTAAAGATTCTTCAAATCCGTTACAACGCCGAATATGATACTCAATTACCGCAGCCAAAAGGAAAGGACTGCATTTAACACCAAAAACAACTCTTGTATGGCGAAATACTTTTAGATTCTTACCTTCTAAGTTTTCCCACCATAAAAAACGCAGGAAATCTCTGTCGTCTTTACGAATGCTTTTTTGCAGAAAAGTTTTTCTAATGTCAGCGATAACGCCAAATTCTTTTTCCCTGAATCGAAGTAAAATATCTGGGATAAGTTCTATTTGATTAGGACCACATTCCAAGCATTGGTTTAAAGAAGGATAATTTGCTAATCTAGCTGAAGCATCAAACACTGGGCGAATTGGAGTAGTGCTGCTACTAGGTTTTATTACAGCACGATGAGGTAAGTAATTGCCATAAGAGTTTACTTCATTCTTGGGAACTTCCTCAATTATGCCTTCATTAATCCAGTTCAGAAGAACATCTTCATATTTTTCATACATGTTCATCGCTATAAGCTTTGCTGTTGTGTATTCGAGCCGTTTCTTCGCCAAACTCAAGTTGTCGGGTAAAGGCGACTTATCATCAGCCCATGGCAAACAAACTTCATAGCGGCCCTCTCTATTAATTGCCACTGTTTCTAAAAATGCTCTTTAGTCTGAATATCAGTCTCGTATTTGGACTTCTTCTCAATAGGATCATAGATTCCAATTAAATCCAATTTCCATAGATTTGAGATTTCAGCTTCATTTACATATAGCGATAACACTGACATCGCCAAGTTTTCTTCCGAGGCTTTTCCAGGCGGTACTTTTCCCATTAAGGTCCAACCTAAGTATGTTTCTAAAGCCACTAGACCCGATGATAAGACCTTTCTTTTTCCAGTCAACATTTTTCCCATAACGTCAGCTCCGACGAGAATATCAATTGCTTCACATTTGACGCCAATGTCCGTTAAATTAATCTCATTTTCTTCTAACTCCTTTATCCAAGGGCCTTGAAAAACCGGTCTGATATTTTCACATATTGTAGACTGGCCCAAAACTTCGAAATTGCAGCCAAAATTTTCTTTCAAATGTTTCAATGTCACTTTATAGCAGTTATGCTTGACCTCGTTAGTGATAACGCCGCCAAAAAGGGAATGAACCATTTTCTCTTGGCGAATAGGTATATAATTCATTTCTTTGGCTACACTTTCCAGAATGTATGACTTATGCGATGCGGAATCAAAGAGCAATCTCACAGTTTTCTGTTTATTGCCAGAGACCAATTTGGCTTTCACGGTTTGAAGAAATATCTTTGGACTTCGTTTGTTGAAATTGGACATACTAACATCATTTTCTGCAGGTTTTTCTTCTTTCTTTTCTACAGCCCTTTTTTGTGAATCAAGTACATCACACATTAGAGGAAAATGCTTTTTAGAACAGATCACACACTTTAGAACTGCTCGGCATTTCTTAACAGTGTGAGTTGGCGATAAACAGGCAAAGCAACAACGCTTATCTTTAATTATTTTTTGTTTTTCTTCTAAACTTATTTTCTGAGCTGAAAAACAATCTGAACTTGAATGTTTGCCATCACAAAAAACGCAAGATTTCTTCAACTCTCTATTCTCGTTAATAAACCCGCAGCAGTAGGTACTTTACTTTTCAAATTTTCAAAATTGCATTGCTTCCTTTTTAAAGGTTTGTTCTCTTGGCTCTTTCCTAAACCGAAACCAGCTACTGCCAAAGATATCCTTTCTTCGCCTTCAACTTCTTTTTTGAGAAATTCCATTAAATTATTCAACTTCTCTTTAGCATCAGTGTTTGAATGAGAAATGTTACTACGATTCCAAGCCTTTAAAAAATCAGCTGGGAAACAAGATTCAACCATGGGATACAATATAGATGCAAATTTATCCGTGGTTACACCTAATGTTTCCAATGCACGTAGATACAATTCAAGTTTGTCATACAGAGAAGTTAATGGAAACATTTCCTTAACTTGAACAGAAATAATTAATTTTAGTAACTGTCTAACGTATACTTCGACTAAGAGGTCCTCTCTTCCAAAGCGAGATTTCAGGCTTTCGATCGCTTTTTCATAATTGGCGCCAGTTGGCGGAAAACTTTCAACTACTTCTCTTACACGGGAACCAGCAACCGTGGCTTGCACTAAATACTGAAATTTATCTTCCGGTGCGATATCTTCATCTTTATGCACCTGCTCAAATTGACTCCAAAAAGGAAGCCAATCTTTTAAGTCATCGCCAAATTGTCTAAATTCCAATCTTGGCAACGTAAATTTCCTTTTTGAATTGCTTAAATCAGGTACATAATTTAGTGGAACAGATTCACCTCGACTTTGAGCTTGAATTCTAGCGAGCTCGATTTCCTTTTCAGCGTCAACTTTCATTTTTTCAGATTCAAATTTCATTTTTTCAAATTCAAATTCTTTATCTTGTTTCATTTTTTCAAATTCATTATCTTGTTTCATTTTTTCTTCTTGCTCTTGTAACTTTCGCTCGGCAACAGCATTTCCTAATAGTACTTGAACAAATTCAGCATCTTTCTTGTATTCTTCACTGTTCAATATAATATTTTTAAAACCTGAAATAGTAACATTGGCTGGTACTTCTTCGCCAATTTCAGACGCCACATATATCAAATCATCTTTCTTAAATCCTTTTATTACTTGAAAAATGTTGCTATTTCCTGTCGCTCAGACGCCACAAATGTTAAAGCTACTTAAGAAAATCACCGTTTCCTTCTGCTTTCTAAAAACTAGTGTTATCTACGGACGCCAGTAAATGAAATATTCACACTTTTATCTTCAAAGCGGCTACTCAATTGAATAACACGTACTGCGTTTCTTCTAAAAATTCAAATATCAGTAAAAAAGAACACAGCTACGTTGAATATTATTTACAAAAAGAAATCATTTAAAAAATACAAAAAAAAACTTTATTCCCAATGGAAAAACTTACTGCTCTAAAACAGTAAATTACTTATTCTAAAAATTTTAATACACACGAGCTCTCGATTAAACGAGACCAAGTATCATATTATTTTTTTTAACTAACGTTGCCATCCAATAATAATAATATTCATAAAATAAATAATAGATATAATAATACATTTTCAACAATAATATTTACATTGAAAATAAGCGTCACCAAAAAAGAATGTAGCGGTTGCTACATCTAAACAACATTTTTCAGTTAAAAACAAATAAAATTGTACTTTTTAGTTTTAGAATAATATTATTTATTTTTTAAAACGCTGTTTCTTTTTCCCAGACACTGTTTTCATGAATAACTTTTTAAAATCTCCGTTGCCAAACAATATAAAAATAAAGTTGTGGAAACAAAAATTATATATATTGCGCATGGAAGTTACACATCCACCAGGAAAATCGGGCTTCTTAAGTGTTCGTATGTAGCTGTCTACAGAAAAATCTACCGCACTTATAAGCATGAAGTTTGGCACACAGACAGTCTCTAACGTGTGCTTGTGCACCTTGAAGCCATTTTTAAATTTTTAATTAGGAAGAAATATATTAATTGAAGCGAATTAACGTATTTAACTCTATTAAATTTGTCGACATTTTTCATTGCGTTGTGATTTCAGCCTGTTGCCAATAAAGTAAAATGCTCATAATTTTTTATTTCATTTATTTTTCTATTATAAAAAGAAACATTTCTCTACAAGTGAAAAATAATTTAAAAAATAAGATGGAAATTATAACTTGTATCATAAAAATTTCTCATTAAAACTGACGTCATAACATTTAAAAAATATATATATATATATATTTACTTACATTTAAAATATAAATTTCATTTAATCAAATAGCCTTATTTTTTTTCTTAGATTTATAGTTTACAAAGTTATATATGTACAGTTCTAGTATAAAGTCCTCACGGCGACTTTTAATATTTATTATCATTTTGGCGATGAATAAAAATAGACATCGCAATTGCATAAATTAAGACCTTGGTAAGAAACTTCCGAACTATTATTCAAATTTCAATGTTCGCCAACAGGGCCCTGTAGAATAGCTGTTTTCTAATGTGAATGCGTATTTAGTTTATTTTAATAGCTTATTAATAAAACTGAAATAGTGTCTGTCGTTCCCCAAGAAGATTAGGAGATATTATAACCTCTTTGGTCTTTCTCTCTGTTAACTATCTCCAGAAAAATCTACCACACTTGATACACACACCGAATTTTCAACTTTTTGATTGGTTGGTTTGGTTTAACGTTGCACTAGTACTGAGAAAAAGGTAATTGGCGACGGTCTGGGACGCACACTAAAGATGGTCTGGAGATATGCCCTCACAAATTTTATCCTCCATTGAGGGAATGGTTTCGCCGCTTCAGTGACCCCCAGATATATAATTTTGATGGGAACATGGAGAACATTGCGGCCACGACGGATTTTACGTACACCAGTCACCTTTAGTGTACATGACGGTTTTCGGCCTGCTCAAGTATCGAAACCGCAATCTTTCAATTACGATCTCGGCGTTCTATTGACCGGGCTACCGCGGCCCCGAAAACTTTTTGAATTAGAAGCAAAATATTAATTAAAACGTGATGAACTATCTAGATTTCTTGCGAAAATTTTCATCAAGAAAATTTTCCTGTCACACTCGCTGTTTCCGCTGTTTCTTCATTCAGTGCGCTATAAGGCGCTATAGGGCGCTTCCTTTTTTAAATTCTAATCCTGCGTTTATTAACAGATTTTTTTTTTTTTTTAATTCAGACACGAAATTAAATTTCATAACATATTGTAGTACTATATTTGGAGTAGAAATACTATCATTTTATGCTGAACGGATAAATCAAATGAAATAAAAGAAATTACTTTATAGTAAATACTATGTGTAGTCTGTATAGTGTTGTTTAATGTAATCGCGATTTAAATACGAAATAATCTGGTGTGTCACCCACACGACTTTCTCTTACCCTGAAATTTAATACTATAAATACAGGTTGCAGATTAATAGGTAAGATAACGAGTACTGTTATGTAAACCTATGTTAAACAATTCATATTAGGCTTCTGAAGAGTTTTATATGATAATTAGTTCTGTGTGAGGGGGGCTGCCGCCCCCTTCAACCTCCCGTTTCATTAATGCACCTACATTTATATAGAATTTAATTCGGTTATTAAAAAATAATTCTCCTTTTAAAAAATAATTTATTAAAATTATTATTTAAAAAAATTATCTTTTATGATAAGGCAGACGATTTCCATATTAGAGAAGTAGCATAACACCAAATATCCAAAAAAAAGTCTATTTTATTCTCAATATTAAAAAAAAAAAAAAAAAATCTAAGATTTTTTTTCGTTAAAAGTAGAAACAAAATCGATAACTTTGTTTTAAATTATCGCAGATCGATGGTTCAACCATTCGTTTTAAAGGTATTGGCGAGCTATTTTCAAAGATACCTATCATGAAAATTTACTTCCCTTGAGGGGGGGACATCCTCCCAGGGGGGCAGGCAAGGCTCCTACATACACAAAAAAACTTTCTCAGTTAACTATCTCTATTACAAAAAATATATATTCGTTTCATTTGGTTTAGTGCAGTCTACAGACGTTAAACTCTACTTTCCTGCAAATTTCCCCGTAGACGTAATGTATTAGAATTCTCTTTATAGTCCCTGTACACGAACCATTTGCTTGATCTTAACGAAAAGCTTACTGTAGCATCCCTATATTATACACCTTTAGAATACCAAGTTTGAACTTTCTGCCATAATTTGTTTTTGAGGTATGCTGATAACAGACAGACACACAGACACACACAGACATACACACAGGCCATTTGCTAAAAACATGATTTTCGTATTCAGGGGACCTCAAAACGTGTAAATATAACAAAATCTCGCGTTCGAAAATTTGACCCAAAAACAATACTTTCTCTACCTTATGGGTAAGAGAAAGTAAAAAGATATTTTCATTTTTTTTTTTTTGTTTTATCGTCTGCTTCGAAACAATATTTCAATAAGCACCCAAATTGAATTTCTAGGGTAAAGCGTTAGTCTTTCATACAAAAAATGACAAGGACTTGCGTGTGATCATATTGCATGTGAAAAGAGACACTGCCCAAGGCAGCGGGAACCCGAAGAAAATTTTTGAGCAATTTCAATAGATTTTCTTTAAAGTTTTTAGTTATAAAGTGAAAATAGTGATTTTTTTTTTTTTTTTTTTTTTAATTATTATTATTATTATTATTATTCATTTAAATATAGTGACCAGCAACGAGGTAAAAGCAAGTTAGTGTTTAATATTGTGCTTGTAAATTTTTATTTGCATAAATATATGCGTTTTTCAAGGCAAACACTCATTGTCAACGCCCTCTCTCGAGTAAAAGTTTAACTACTTTGTGTATTAAACCCTCTTCCCTTGAGAAAAATTTTTTTGCAAACCGTCTTACAATATAACGTTTTTTACAATTTTATGAATTTTTATGCTAGTTACTAATTTATGATTCGCCTTTATTTCATCGGTTAAAAATTCCCTATTACTTTTTAAACAGACTTTATTACTTTAAGGTAATAACGTATGACAAACTTGGTACTTTTTTATTGCAACTCTAGTTTTTAGCCATAAAAATATTAAAAGTTGGATTTAGTGCAAACTATTTTCGATATTTCATTCCATCATTAATAAAATTAATTTGTAAAAGTATATTTTAAAGTATGTATAATTTAAAGGATATTACTTTTTCTGTAACAAAAGATAATATTCTAATTTAAATAACTGAATACAGATGATTATTTTGCATACAGGAAATAGCTTTTAATAATTCTGAATAATAAAGTAAATGAAGAAATCAAAGAAAGTGGAAGACAATCACGTCTATTATTTACAGGCAGATGTATCGCACTCTATTTAATAATGACTTACGAATAATCATTTAAATAACTAATGAAGTTGTAGCTTTAAAGGTATAATACAAATGCATAAGAGAAGCATTAGGCGTATGTGTACTATTAACCCCTGAGAATAGAGTTTTATTAGCATACATATCCTTAAACTCTATAAATGGCATTGATTTGTTTATATAAATTCAGCATTTATTCTTTCATAGCACAGTTTCAGTATAGTTTTATTTCAAAGTTTGAAGCATAATTAGACGTTTGAAAAGGTTTCCCGTGTATTTGTGCAGTTTCTGTAAACAAAATCATTGGTAAGAAGCTACATTTTATAACTGATGAATTAATGAAGAATATTGAAAATTTAATAGTATATGCGAATGTTTATATTTGTCTTAAAAAGTCTTTTAGAAAACATGACGTTGAATAATATATTTTTCTTTAAAATTCATCAAATTCGATATTTGCTTGTTCAGCTAACATGAGTTTATAGAAGTAAAATGTGTGTATAATGTCCACTGATTTTGGAGCACTGATCTTCACTAACACGGGGGTTTACGAAATTTATCTCCTTTATCCTCAGAGGTCAGGCGACCAAAAGGGTTTCTGAGCGTGACTCGGGTATAAATTACTTCACGGTGAAAAAATTACACGTGAAGCAACTAGACTTAATTCAAAAAAAAAAAAAAAAAATCGATGAATGTAAATTTTTTTATTTTAAGAGAAAGGGAAGAATTGATTTTTTGGGTAGTTGGGATCTTCGCCAAATCCGGTTTTTCCAACAGAACGCTACCAAAAATAGCACATAGAAATTTAAAACGACTGATTGTCTTCTGGAGTATATTTCCATTTAAGCACTTTCCGGTTTTTGGCGGAGTGATACATTACAAGAGGAAAATTATTTATGTATTTATTTATCCGAAAACTCTCTTTTTGCATTAAATTTGTCCTAGGGAATGTATGGGAGCTGTAGTCACGAATTTTGGTGTGTGATTTCGTTATGCGCATGCAACACCTATTTTGATGCAATTATCGAAATTCTCCCTTTCCCTCTAAGGGTTGAGGTTGGGGGACAAAAATACTTTTTCATGCGTTTTTCAGTTGCAGATTATCTCAATAAATACTTTTTTTTGTATGAAAATTTGTTATGTGTACCCAACGGAAATAATAAAGAGATTTTGTGAAATATCCCCCTCACCCCCCCCCCTTTGGGGTCGAAAGGTAGGGGCGAAAAATCACTTTTCCAATCATAACACTGTTCCAAATTATCTGCTTAAGGTAGATGATTTTCTGTTTATTGATTTGTTGTGTATACAAAACGCGACTTTAAAAGCATTTTGTGAATTTTTTCCCTTTCCAATCTTTACGAGCGATGGAGAACAAAAAAGGCGTTTCCAATAGTGACTCTTCTTCAAGTTATCTCCAGAAGGCGTTTCTGTTTTTGGTATGTGCATTGGTTATGTGAATCCAACACACACAATGAAGGAATACATCCGACATTTAAGGATAAATTTTATTTAATGAAATTCCTCCTTTCTCTGTAGTGTCGGGGTAGCGAAATACACTTTTCCAAGCATTTATCACTTTCGAATTAACTCAAGAAAGGGGTTTTTTTCGCATGTGAATATTCGATATGTACCCAACACGAAAAATAAACGGATTTTGGGAAAATATCCCCCTTCCATAGTTTGGGGTTGCGGAGGAAAGAAGCAACATTTCAAACCGTACCCTTGTTCTAAATTATCTCAAAAAGGCGAATTTCTTGTGTATGAATTGGTTATGTGTACCTAACACACACTATAATGGGACTTTGGAATCTTCCATTCCATTCCTCTTTAGGGGTGGGGAAAAAAACATGTTAACCCTGATCCAAATTATTCGGGAAAGCGAATTTTTTTGTGTGTAAGTTGGTTATGTGTAACTAACACATAATCATCCCGGCTTACGGCGTTATTTGAGCGGAGAGATGGGGAACATTTCCAAGCGTTTTCAACTCTGTTCCAAATTAACCCAAGTAAGGTGATTTTCTATGTGTGGGTTAGTATTCGTGTCTGAATATTGTTTGCACTTACTTTCGAGCCTGTAAAATTAAAAATAATTGATGTAGGGATGCACACGCAGCACGTCGTATGGCACTACCTCCCTCAGTGTATTCTGGAACGCATCATATTGCTGTCGAGAACGACGCTGCTAAAAAATTTGGTGACCCAGTCGGGATTCGTGTGTGAATAAGTTTGTTTCTGCGAGCATGCTCAAATAAGGCACTGATGTCAGCATGGCGCAAGTGTGAACCCCATTGCGGAAGGTAGTTGTAATCCGAATTGAGGCATTGAATGATGTTAATATATATATATATATATTTTTTTTTTAAAGTTTTTTTATTAATACGTCAGATGGAATTTCGACAATCCATTTAAATGTAATGGCCAGCAAAGTGGGCAAACCCTGCTTGTGTTTAGCGTATATCTATATATTCGTTTAATACGTTCTATCAGTTGAGAGGTTGTTAATTTTAAATTTATTTAATTTTTAATTTAATTTCATTTAATTTCTTTGTTTATTTCCAAATATGTACAGTCGGTAACAAAAGTGTCCGAACACTAGCAAAAATTCCTATGTAAAAAAAGTACACTTCATAGGGTTTTGTTAAATAAGTCCTTGTCGAATCCTGTTCTTAGACTGACTAAGAACAGGATTCGAGAAGGATTTATTTAACAAAACAGTATTAAGTGTACTTTTTTTACATAGGAATTTTCGCTAGTGTTCGGACGCTTTTGTTACCGACTATATACTATTCTTTTAAAAAATAATATCTTAGCAGCAGCAAAATTGCTGTTAGTTTTAAAAGGTATCGGCAACAAAAGGTTTAAAAGCATATTTAATGAAAACCCTTTTCGATATTCCAAACCTATTTTCCGTAAGATTATTTATTTTGTTTTATTTGTTTATTTATTTATTTTGAATCGAGATTGTAATCTACTGTTCTAAAGTAAAAGATAATACTCTAAACATATGAACAGATATAAATAAATTCATTTCATATAGGAAATATAACACAATAATTGTGAATGATAATATGAACGAAGAATATTTCTATTCCGTTAGAATAATTTGACAAACAATCACATCTATTATTTACAACTTTAATTCCGAATTCCATATGATTTACAAATAACTATTGAAATATCTAATACTATTCATGAAGGCGTAGTATTAAGAATGTAATTCAAATGAATCAGAATGCTTTAGTTAACATGTGGTGATAATTCCAATGAATACGATTTTATTCAAGACACATATAAAGTTGGTATAAATGTTAATGGCATTGTTTATATAAATTCAGCATTCATTTTCTTATAATCCCAGTTACAAAATGGCTTTATCGTGTAGGTAAAATTAATTCTGAAAATAATTTACATAGTATCTGTTCAATCTCTAATAAGTTAAATCCTTATTGAAAAAGTCTACAATTTCTATTTAATGGATCAATGAAAATATTTATAAATTTAATGATATGCATGCAGTTTTATCTTTTTTTTTTTTTTTTTTTTTTTTCTAGAAACAATTCTTTAAAATACATCATGTCAGTTAAAGCCTATTTTAAATAAAACTAATCAAATTCATATTCTGATCATTTAGCTAACTTAAGTTTCAGGATAAAATTCCATCTAAAATATTATAAAAAATTGTTTCATTCCTAAAAATATATTTAAAAAGAAATTGCTTTAAAAATGTGTATATAAATTCAGTAACACGCTAACAAATACAAATGTTAGAGATTATATTCTAAATGAGTCAGTTTGATGTCAGCGAATGCCTAAGTGAAAACATATGTATTAAGAAATAAATATGTTGATCCTGTTATATTAAAAATATGTTCTATATTCTAAAGGTAGTTTTTTAAGAACGAATGGCAACAATTAAAAAATGTTTTATATAAAATTCAACAAATTCCTAATAAGTTTTTAATTTAGCTATTTTAATAATTATGTGTAAAAAGACACACGTATATTACTGTTAAAATCTGTTTTATAAAAAAAAATAAATAAATAAATAAATAAATAAAAATAAAAGTATGCTTTAAACTCGCGGCAATTTTGGATTTTAATTCACTTTCTATCATCTGATTGAGCTGAAAATTTGAATACATTTATAACTTCTATGCCAATACACAATCAAGTAGTAACGGACTCAGTGGTTGGGGTCTGAAAGCCCTAAAAACAAAATTGTAGTTCAAAAAAAAAAAAAAAAAAAAAAAAGAATTCCAAATTTTTCACATTTTTTATCAACCGATTGAGGGTTAGTTTTGCATACATGTATAATTCCGACTGCAATACGTCCTCAAGCAGAAGCGAACTTAACTGGAAATTGAGGGTCTGGGGCCATGAATCAAGTTCAAATTTCTTTCTTTTTTTTTTTCTTTTTTCCCAAATTGTAACCAATCATCTATCCTCCGATTGAGTTGAAGTTTTGCATATTCAGGATGATTATAATTAAAGTTACTATTTCAAAACTCCATAATCTTAAAACTACCCATCAGAGCGATTTGATATTTTACCAGAGCAATCGTGAGGCAATGAAAGTTTGTTTGGGTTAGGAAAGAAGTAGTTCCAACATGTTCCTATGGATCGCTCTCTCGGGGTAATGTTAGGGGAAACACCTACAGTCGGTAACAAAAGTGTCCGAACACTAGCAAAAATTCCTATGTAAAAAAAGTACACTTCATACGGTTTTGTTAAATAAATCCTTATCGAATCATGTTCTTACACTGACTAAGAACAAAATTCGACAAGGATTTATTTAACAAAACCGTATAAAGTGTACTTTTTTTACATATGAATTTTTGCTAGTGTTCGGACACTTTTGTTACCGACTGTACATCAAGCGATATATATATTATGATGTCACTTACTATTATTCGAATGCTAATATCTATGGGTTAGTTATTCGTATATATAGAGGGACTCATTAAACACAGGAATGTTGTTAGCAACACAATAGAATAGCAGAAAACAACAGACTTCAAGGGTTTACTACATTTTTTTTTTTTTTTTTTTTTTTTTAGTGAAAAGACAAGAATATGTGTTTACAACGGAAACAGTCATAGTGAAAAGAGAAAAAGAGGACCTACATGAAACAAATACTTTACGGATAATTAGCGGCACATTTTGGAATTTTTTTTTTTTCTTTTACCAAACAAAATTTTATTGCCTCACGATTGCTCTGGTAAAATATCAAATCGCTCTCTTGGATAGTTTTAAAATTATAGCGTTTTGAATTCGTAATTTTAGTTATAATCACCAGTAATTATAATCTGGTATATATATTACAAACATCCGCTGGATTGTAGCTTTTAGTACATTTTGAAATAAAAACATGTATTTTAAATTTTTAATTTATGCACTATTTTTAATTGACTAAACAATCAAAAATTTTATTATGGATCTTTGTATTGAAATATTAATACTGATACAAGAAAATGATTGTTTGCATATTAATTTTATTTATGCATCTAAAACATTTAACTGGATAAAAGATATTGAAAATACAATTTATGTCGTGTGTCTCTTGAAAAAATATATAATCTCATGAAGTATCCAGTTTTTTATTTATTTATTTTTTTTTTTTCACAGGATTTAATACTTTAAAAAAAATAAAAAATAAAAAAAATAAAAAATAAAATAAAGAAGACCTTAAATTAATATATAGGATATCATTAAAAGAAATTCTAATTATTTAAGGTAGTATAGAAAATTTGAAAGTAAAATTTTTAAGTAAAACATTTGGACTTGTATATGAATGATAAAATTTGTTCAACTGACAAACATATTACAAAATATAACTTCAAATGGTGTTCACTAAGGAATATGGGAAAATAAAATTAAAGAAAAATACAAATGCATGTTTAATTAATTCAGAAAAGTGGACATTTGTATGCTTCTAAAAGCTTTAGAATGATTAAAAGACGAAAGGATTTGAGGGATAATTTGTAATTTTAATTGAGAAACAAGGAGTCTTATGTCATATAACTGGAAAATTTTAGTTTAGATAAACAGTATCTGAATTTTATCGTTCTTATATTTGCTAGGATTCTTCCTTCTCAAATAGGAATTTCAAAATTAAACTGTCTATTCTGCCAGCTTTTATTTTTATTTATTTATTTTTTAGTTATAAGTGGTCATAAGCACAAAACTTTGAATAAATACCATAAAATGCAAGAACTCACAACAGTTGTTTCATGTGGGAAAAAAATCACGACTTTCCATCTGGCAAACAAATTATGCACGAGTGCAGCAAAAAATGCGACAACGCAGCACTTTGTTTGTAGCACTTGTCCATGCTTTGTTCACCTGATGAAGGGTCGTGTTTTCTTCCGACCCCGAAACAATATTTGCGTGTTCTTGCATTTTATAGTGTTTATTCAAAGTTTTGTAATTATTACTTTTAAACACCAGTCCTGTGGTGCTTTTTTATTATACACAGTCTTACATCAGTTATCCTTATTAAATTTTTTCAGTAAATTGTAAATCCTTTACTAGATATTTTATAGGCGAATTTTAGTGTTTTTGATGCACTAACAGAGGATTTTTCACTCATTTGTGTTTAAGCGATGTTTACTCCACATTTTATACATATAATAAAAATACCATCTGTTTTATAAAAACATATTAATTTGAGACATCGAATTTTCCAGTTTCTAATTTAGGTTACTTAACTTTTTATCAAGTTATTTTCGCTTTGCAATACCTCAAGCTAAATTTATTTTGCCTGTATGAAATTCTGAACAAAACAGTTGTTCTTAGAAATAAAATAGTCACGTACAATGCTCAATTGATATTAAATTGAATATCTACTAACATAAACGTGTATAGAAGTTATGCAAATGTTTGTTGAAAACTTCATTGAAAATTTAAATTATTTTAGTGTAGCAATATTTGCTTTTTCCAGTTTTCAACGAAAAATCTTAGATGTAATATTTCCCTTAACCAAAAGCTCCAATGACACGTAATTTAGTTAGATATTTCTCATGCATTTGTTAAGATATACTTAGAGTGTTTCAAAGTAAAACAGCTGAATTTGAAACATGTTTACATTCAAAATGTTGAAAGCGTATTTCTGTAATCCAGAAGAATATTTAAATTCAGGTAAAGCATTCGCAAAACAGATTAAAGTTTATCACTTCATTAAGATAGTTTCTGGCGTTTAGAAATACGTATAAAGTAGATTAATAGTATACATTGTAATACGAGAATGCTCATTAGTTAAATAACGTATTACTAAAGTAATACTAATCTGTAGGTAAAGTATTTTTCTACAGAATAGCTTCTTCTGTCATTTATTAGAAATTGTGATTTTAAGTCTTGCAAATTAAAAAAAGTAACAAGAACGAAAAATTATGCCTTTCACATAGATTATTAACATGTTAATAATCTATGTGAAACGCATAATTTTTCGTTCTTGTTACATTAATAAGCCTATAATTTCCTATAATAAGCTTTTTTTTTTATAAATGGGTAAAATTCCATTAAAGCAGAGTTAACACTTGAGCAATATGCACCAGACATTGATATACACAAATTTATATTGTGGTGCAACTAAATAAATCTTTTATAAAAATTGTTTAATTAAAATTTATAATCTTTTACGGGGACCCATACAACTCAGATGTATTACTGCACATTGTATAAATATTCAAACTTAAAATATTCAAACGGAAAATGTTGTAGATATCTATACAAATGATGATAAATATAAGAATAAATAAAATCAATATAATAAATTGAAATACATCTTTTTTCTAAATAAAGAACCACATATGTTTTTTTTTTTTTTTTTTTTTTTTTTTTTTTTTTTTTAATTCAAATACTTTTCTTTCATTCTAAAAAAAGTAATCAAAACACGAAATACTGAATCCCTTTTATTGTTTTCAACTGAAAATATTCTGCCTTATAAAACTTCTGGAACATTCTTTCACAGTATGTTTTTCTCTTTAATGTTGTAACCAGTTTTATTTCATCTACTTGGTATAATTTTTGCTTTTACTTTTACAATTTTTACAGCAAGTAGTTTGTAGAAAACATAAGTTAATTTACTGTTTGTAGCATATTGTTATTTCAGAATTTCATATTTTCCCAATGGTAAAAAAATTATGCACACATCTTGAAATAATCAATGATTTTTCCAGAAAAAAATTTACACAGCATTTTTATCACTTGATAAAAAAACTTTTTTGTTACACTACTATCATAACAAGGAAAACAAGAACTTTCGAAATTTTACATTTAGATTAGGGATTTTTTTTTTTTTTTTTTTTTTTTTGTATTCAAATATGAATTGTGAAAGAATATTTACTTCTTAGGATCAAATTATAATATTTATTTCATTATTTGCAAAAGTTGAAAATATAAAATTTTGCTACAACAATATTATGTACCTAATTTCTATTATAGAAAGTTTTAAACTGTAAAACGTATTTTTATCAAGAGAAAATAGTTTATAAATAATTAAGAGTAAAATATAGTACAACATTGTTGAAAAATAAATTTCAGAAAATTTTCTAATTACGTTTACAATACAAATTATACGTTTTAAATATTTTTTTCTTAAATTTATCTATTTTCATTTTAATCCAACCGTCTATATTTTATAAATATATGAGATTTACTTTATGTTTTTATGTATTGTTGCTGTTTTTGTATCTGTAGCTAATTCGTCGATTTTTACTTTTCTAACATACATATCTAAGGAAAATGCTGTAATCATGACAAAAATGCAACTTTGTAATTTTGGTGGTTCTATACATTTTGAGGCCCTGAGCTAATTTTTGTTATTTTACGGTGATGCTTGTATGTATGTATATATATGTATGTGTGTGAGTGAACACGATAGTGTAGAAACGCTTTGGTCGATTGAGCTAAAAGTTGATAATATGTTAAAGGTCACCGTAGCACGAAACCTATTGATTTTGGTGAATAGTATAGTTTTATTACAAGCACTCAAAAAAATTTTCTTTATCATTATGTCCTATTGACTGAAATTATTTAAAGTTCAATAGTGTTAAATTTAAAAAAAAAAATAATAATAATACATAATCTATAATATTAAAACACAAGGGTATTTCTTTAAGACCAAAATCGCCCGATCTGGGCATGCGCGAGAAAATCATGAACGAATTCGGAACGGGAACATCCTTCCCCTTCATGCAGTGCAATATGAACATCGATGATAGAACTCGAGCAGACGACAATCATATTTCACATGTCTATGGCAGACGCCTGATTAAAGCTCAATAATAAAAACAATTCACACGATTAATTCATTGATTCATATTTTCCAAGGAAGTATATTAAAAACAAAGCAATTCGCGAATACTTATCGGCTATCGCCGTATGCATTTTCAATTCACCGAATATTTTCCTACACAGGATAAGTTTTTGTGGCGCCATCTCTTATCATAGAAACTTACCATACCATTTTCGTAATATTATTTTTTTTCAGTTTCTTAAAAGAAAAAAACATATTTTAAAATTAATAAATTGTCGGTGTTTATTGTTCTTTAAAAGTTAACTTTTATCAATTGAAAACTTCATTTAGAAAAAATGAAGGTAGATGTTTAAAATCAATGAAGTTTATTTTATTTTATTTTTTTATTTTATTTTTTATCTAATTTTAAATTGATCTCTTAAATTTCATTTCTGTACTATATTACAGAAATTTTTTTTAAAAGAATAACCTTAAAGATATTGATATTTTATACGAGTAAAAATATGCATAGAATAATTAATTATTAAAAATTTAATGAGCAAATTAACTTGCTAAAGTATTAAATGCATTCTTACTTATTCGGACCCTGAGTAGTATATTCGATTTCTAAAGGAAAATAAATTATAATTATAGAATGTAAAGAAAACACAAAACACTTTTAAAATTTATTTTAAATTAAATTATTTTGCCTTATAAATTTATGTGATTTTAAAAATATTTTTATAAAAAAAAAAAAAAAAAATTCTGAGATTTTTTTTTTTATTATTGACAGATTACAGGTGGCACCACTGTCATCTTGTAACTGAAATGGAATATTATAGATACGAGTAAATTAAAATAATATGTATGAAAAACATTAAAGATTGATGTATGCTTTATTTCTCTATTCTTACCATAATTTATAAATTCTGTCTCTCCTTTAATTACTCCAAACATTCTTTTGGTCATATTTAGATTAAAATTAGAAAAATTCTTCGGATTTTAATTTTATTATATGGATTACGCTTAAATTTTATATATTGAAACTTCATGAAATTTATTCCCCCTTCCCTTCCAACCAAAAAATAATTGATTACAGCAGTGGATTTTAAACTGGTTAAGAGCAATGCGGATTATTAAAACAGGGATGTTTAAAACTTTATGCCGTGAAAAGATTTAAAATGCACATGATCCGTCAAATTTTGACGGGTATTAACTAGTAATAATAATAATATATGGACAAAAATAAACAAACGCCCTATTATAATTTTCTCTGTTGTTTATTTAATTACTTCTCTTACTTTGGTTTATTTATATTACCGTTGATTACTTAATGTTTGGAAAGTGAAGTCACTCTAGATTTTTTAACTATACCATCAGAAGGATGTTTTTAATAAAGTTTCATACAAATATCGAATGAAAAATTCTCAATTTGAAATTGCCTTAAATTTTCAAAAGTTATGAAAAATGAAAAACTATATAATTTGCAGGTCATTTTTTGGTAAGTCTTTTTTTTTTTTTTTTACATAAAATATTAAATCACTATTTAAAACAAGACATTTATTTATAAGAAGAAACGTAAAAGCACCATGATAAAAACAATTACAATTTGACGTTTCGGTTGTAAATCAGCCTTCAGTCAGTCTAAACACCACAACCACAACGGTTACATTCCAGTATTAAAGATATCAGAATGGAGGAGATACGAATAAGGAGATACCAATTTTTAGCTTCATTCAGCGAAATGATTTGGCATCCCTGAATGAAACTAAATTCGTTTTTAATAATACATCGCGTTAGCTGGCCAGTAGAAACGCTTCCTACGACCAAGAATAACACTCATTGGTTAAAAAATAATTATTATTTTCAAATGTAGTAAAAAGAAATTTTCGTAATTTTAAAATAATTTTTAATAAATTCATTAATTTCTAGGAGAACTTTTTTTTTTTTTTTTTTTTTTTGAGTAAAAGAGTAATATTTGGATATTAAAACTTCTGCTTTTTAAAAATTAGTTTTTAACGGAAATAATTTTTGCCAAAAAATTCCTGTATTAACACATTCAATATTCAAACTACATATAACTAAACCACTTAGAAATAAACAGCAAAATAGTAATTGTTACACAAATGTCCTACCATTCACATAATTTGGAAACCAGTATAAAGTTGATAGGGAGAGAGACACAATTCAACTATTTTATCTCGAAATGTAAAGTTACGAGCACAAAAAATTTAGCGTAAAGTTAAAAAAAAAAAAAAAAAAAAAACTTTGTATACATTTTAATGGAACAAAAAAAAAAAAAAAAAAAAATTGAATTTAAACTTTAGTAACTTCTATCGATTCTTTAGTTTTTAAAATCTGATTTAATCAAATGGGGATCTTCTAGCTGATTGTTGAAGCTTATGCAAAACGAAAAGAAAATGTATAATAAATAATAATTATTTTAATTATACGAAAAATTCCATTATGATACTTTTTTTTTAATTCGGATAATACGATATACTATTAATTCAGAAACATGTTTAGTATATACGTGATATGCAATTAATGTATCGTAATTGATTTATTAATAAATTCTTCTTAAATTATTTCATTCCAATCTCATATTTCCTGTAATGAAATTTTCTTGTTAAGCCTCAGTAGATATTACGAGGCTTGTTTGATCACCTGATAAATTCTATAAATGATAAAATATATATTTATATAAAATAAAATGGATAACGGTTATTTGCACATCTGTACATAAATGCAATGGAATAATTTAACAAGCATTTCTGCTAATTTATAGCTTATTTGTTACTTTGTAAATAGGTAGTTCCTTTTTTACCCTCTTATCCTCTTAGCATTTTTTAATTAATAAAACATAGTGATTATGTTTTCTCCTGCCTAATCTTCAAAGCATTTTTTTTATATATAAAGAAGTTATTCTTTTTTATTTTGGGAAAAGAATTTTATGGTTGGCAAAAATCTTAAGTTATGTAAATTATGGAATATTTCCGAATTTAATTACCTCACTCCCACGTGTACTCTTTAACTTTTAAGAGGATTAATTTAAATAGTTTCTATGGATACTTTTCCTATGGGATTCAATATAAAAAAAAAAAATGCCTTTGTGTGCATAAATTTTGCTTGCCTATCGCTTTTTTTTTTTTTTTTTTTTTTTTAACTCCATGTTTCTATAATAATTTTAAAAACGCTAGAGCGTGCATTGTATGGGTTTCTTATTTGCATGAGATAACTCATTACGTATATAAAAACATATGTATATGTGTGTGTTTATAATATTTTATTAGGTAATATAAAAATATATGTGTGTTAATAATATAAATGTCGTAAATTAAATTACGAATTGTAATTTAATATTGCGTTGGTATACATTTATATTGTAAGGATAGCAAGATATAAATATGTATGGAAGATGTGATGCATATATTTTTACATTTATGCTTTCTTCATCTTAATTCTTTTTTATATTTCAGCATGTACTACTATTGCTTTCTTCTGATAAATTTACACCTATATTTATGTTCATACAAATTCATCATTTATTGCAAATAGAGTTAATTTTACTTTGCCTGTATAGTGTACAAAATATTAAACGTTTCTAATCTTCAAATAATCATTTCTCTGTACACTGTGATATGAATAACTAGAAAATTTAGCAAATGCTTTAGAAAGCCGAAATTACAAATAATAAATAAATAATAAAATTACCGGCTAATAACTCTAATTCCTATCATCGTTCCATCTTAAAGCGGTTTAGAGAGAAATATAATTTATTTTTCTTCTTTTTGTGTCCATAAAAATTTATTTTTTCTACATTTTAATTTAAAATTAGTTGAGTAACAGTAATTTAAATTTTTAATTAATCAGATTAAAAAAACACTTTCTGGGCATTCAATATCATCATTAATTCTTCATATTTTTTTACAAGGGATTCCACATCCTGTCTTGGTATTCATAAATAAATAAATTAATTAATTAATTAAATTAAAAAAAGGAAAACAATTCATCTAATTAGCTCATTTTAATAAAAATTTCCTTCACTAAGTGGTTTCCACAAGCATTTTCTTTTTGGTTAAACGAATTCAGTAGTTGTTACTAAATTACATTTTTTTTTATAATGATATTATTATTATTATTATTATTTATCAGTATTAAATTTAAATGCACTGTAAGAAATTTTGACAGCGTTATTCTTCTTTATAACGAAGGTTTCTGAGTTTTGTAAGTTCTGAAATGGTTTCTGAAAATAGCAGCTTTTCTCCACGTAAGGTTCCTGATTTAGTAAAAATTTTAAAACTTTTTTTTTTTTTTAATGATTACCGATAACTTCTGGGATCCTTATCCCTTTGAAGCAGATTTTTCATCAAACATAATTTTTACACTTTTTTGATAGTTTTAAGTTATTTTAGATCTAAATAAGTAGAAATTTTTATATTTAAAATTTTAATTAATTTTGGTACTAAAATATAGAGTGGGGCACCGGTGTCCCTTTCTGCGTTAAAGGTAAATTCATCATGGGACACGGGCGTCCCATGAATAAATATTTTTACAAATTGCACTTATTTACAATTACTTAGATATAGGAGTAGCAATAATTCATTACTGATCTTTTTTAAATAATCAAATTTAATTAGAAATATTTTTTTTTTTTTAAATTGGTTGATAATTTTTTTTCAAACTACTTTTATTTAACATTTTTATTTTAGTAAAAATTTTACTCTGATAATCTAATAGATTTTTATAGTAACTATTAGACTCTCTTTTACAATAAAAAACTATCATATAATAATAATATTTGTAATAAGAGCGTCAAAAAATAAATAAGCAAAAGGGACACCGGTGTCCCATCTGCGTCAAAGAGTTAAAGGAAAGTATCGTGAAACTAATTGCTTTAAATTTTCCAGGAACGTTACATTTTTTTTTTTTTTTTTTTTTTTTTTGTGGTGTTTCCTTTGATCCTGTGATGTTTATTAGTTTTGTACTGAAATCAATTATTATTTTTTTATGCAACATTATTTTAATTTTATTTTTATTAATTGCTTTTAAAACATTTATTCTTAACTGTCCGATAGATGGCAGCACAAGTCCGCAATTTAACAAATAATGTTTCAGTGGAAGTCATATGCATAAGTCGCTTTACATAAATCGATTGCATAAGTCGATATTAATGCATCTTTGCTGTTTTGATAATGCACTCGTGTATACTTTTTTCACCTAACAAAATTCCACGCTATTATTTTGATCTAAAGCGACTGTTATGAGGTTTTGTAATGTAAAGTATTTGCTTACTATGTTTTTCATTAATAAAATTAATTATCATTTAAGTTTAATTAGGTTAACAAATGACTGCCAATATATCTAATTTTTGAATCAAATATATCACCATTATTTTAAAAAAGGAATAAAATAAAAGAAGAATAAAATACGAATAAACATGAAATATTTTCATCATTCAAAAAACAATATCACGTTTCAGGATTCACGTATATTTATTGAAGATTCAAGCTTAAGCTTCATGATGCTTAATTCTAAACCAAACTTATCGAACAGAAAATAACTGTTGCCATTCTACAAACAAAAAAGTATAAAACATAGATGCTACAATATGTAGACAATCAATCTGAAAATAAATTATCGTCTGCAACAAAATATTTTTAACAAGGAGTCTGTCACATAGATTTTCGACGAATAAATAAAATTAAATAAACTGAAAACATTTATAAAAACTTTCTGGTATGAAGTCTGCGTTGAAAAAACGAGAGACTTGACACTTATGCCTGTATGTTCCAAGCCAAAAGTTTTTCAAAAATTAATTAATTTTTACTTTTACGTATTTATATTCAGCTATGTGTCTAATAGCCGTTTTGGAAATTAGTTTCACAATTTTTAAAAGAAAATGTGTAGTGAAATGTATGTGTTTAAATTTGCATGATGTTATACTTAAACTATAATACTTTTACAAACATACTGCAGTCAAAACAAGCATATATGAATAAACTTTACATTTCTTTATTATTAAGATTAGCTAATTTCATGTTAAGTGTGTCAGATTTTCATTGAATCAATTTTTGTAGCCACTATCTATATATGCAGATACCAAAATCTTTTTATCTCAAAAAGGAAGCCCCTCTGAGTTTTTGTTAATTCCATTTTTATACGGATCCATAGAAAAAAATTTCATTGAGTGTGAAAAGTGCCCCATAAACTGATACGATGACTGATAAAATTCCAACATTATATCAAAACAATTCTTACAGGTATTTTTAAACAAATTTGTTGACGGATTTATCAACATTTGACAATTAAAAGGAATTTTAATAGAAAACGTAACGAGATGATAAATAAATAAAGTAACAGTGGTGAAAAATGTAATAAGTCGTTAAGTCAATATATATATTAAAATATGTTTCCAAAATATATGTAATACAAATAAAATCTTATTCTTGTTATTTTTTTTTCCTTAAATATAAAACAAAAATATTTAAATAGTATTCACGTAACTTGAATATATTCGAATAGATAACATTAAAGTCACATTTATTCAAAACACATTTCATAAGAAACTTGATAACTTTTATACTCATAATATTATACATATATAATTTTTTTTTACGTATACAAAAATAAAACTTTCGGCATTTCCTATCCCATTTTTTTCCCTATAACACAGAATATTCAATCTGAGAGAGATGAAAAAAAAAATAATAATAGCAAAAACTAATGTAATACTCTTGGGAAAAAATAAATTAATTCTCCTCACTACATTTTTGTATCGAATTTCTCATCTAGCAGAAATTTTATAAATTTGAGAAAAACCTTTTTCCTCCCAAATAAAAATATTTCTCGGATTTCTTAAATATATTCTGAACTTATTACGTAATTGTTTCGAGGAACGTATTTCGCAATATAGCATGTAATATAATTTTCTTTACTAAAATCACTTTTTAATGATGAACTTATTTTTATTTTGTCTGATTTCCTAATTTATTTCAATAATTTTATTTATTTATTATTATTACAATTTTTTTTTTTTTTTTTTTTTTTTTTTTTTTTTTTTTAAGAAGAAGAAAAATAAACAGTTTTTGTTTATGATAAAAAAATGGCATCACAAAATATTCTATTTTATTAAAATTTTACATTTTTTATTTAGATTATTTAAAATATATATATATACCATTTTAAAAGAAAATAAATTTGATCTGTGGAAGTTTTACGACAGTTTCATAGAACTATTTTAAAATTCTGATATTTCAAATCAATAGACCATACGATGATGCGAAAAACTGTCAAGAAAAAAAATCAAGTACAAGGAAGAATGAGCTTGGGGCCTTGGAGCTATGAATGGGGTTTGTTATATCTCGCCTAATACATTTGCCGGAGGTGGAGGCGGAAGAGCGAAAACGCAATTTAGAAAGAAAAAAATATATATATGGGAGGGGATAAAAGCATAATAACAATACGCAAGCGAAGTGTGACGTCACTGACCATCGATGAGCCAAACAAAATATTTCCTATGTTAATTATTCATTGGATTTTTTGTAAAAAATTATTAAAAATTAAACAAAATTTCTTCCCGATTTTAATCCCCATGTTTGGATATAATTATAAATTAGTTATCGTACACATGCGTTAGATTAAGTTATCTTGCTGTCAAATTGATAAAATTTTAATTTTAAACTTCAAAACTCTGTCGTCCTTGGCATTTTTTTATATTTGGCAATCAAAAACGTAATACGAAAATATACATGCCAGATGCATATTTAAGTAATATGCTTTACAAACAAATTTTACTTCAAATTATGATAAAATATTTATCATTTTCCTTTTAATTGGTATATTTGTTGGTTAATTATTGTGTAATATGTATCACCTTTGAAATAAAATGTTTATGTTTTCAGTCGAATATGGAAGTTAGCCATTTTTTTTTCTAGAGTTCTGAAATTTAAAATTAAAATTTTATCAATTTTACAGCAAAAATAACTTAATCTAACGCATATAGACAGTAACTTATATATAACTATGCCCAAATCTGGGGATTAAAATTGGGAGATAATTTTCCTTAATTTTTAATAATATTTTACAAAAATCCAATGGCCAATTAAGATAGAAAATCTTTTACCTGGCCCCACAGACGGCCAATGACGTCATCACTCTGCTTGCGTATAGTAAGTTTAAAAAAAAAAAAAAAAAAAAACAGAGGTAAGGGTGGGCACGTGTCTCTACACATATCGACGAGATTTGCAACGTCTCATTCAATAGTGCATCGCATTTACATCTTTCAATAGATTGAATCATCATTATACTTAGGTTGAATTCAGTTGTTATGACTATCATATATCTATATGCATATATATATGTGAGGTAGAAGTTCTTCCACTTTTCCGCACCTCCAGAAAGACTACAACTTCCATCTGCCTCATTAATAGTGTCTGCGGAGCGGAATGGTAACGACATTTTTACCATTAACGCGAGTTCGGAGGAAATCCGCCGCAGTTCGCCGCTGAAAACAGTGAAATGAAGTCATATGAGACTATCTTTGGTTATGTCAACAGACGTGTTCACCTTCTTTTTTTAAGCTTCGGTTTTCTTCTAATTTTAAATTAGCACAGACGGTGCTCAGATCTAATACTTTTATAATAATCCTAAAGCATCTCTCTATATATAAATGGCTAAGAGATTTTTTGAGGTAGTTTGTCTGTGTGTTGACGCAAGTTGCCACCAGCTTTTCATACTTTAGTTAATTAAAAAAAAATCGAATTGGCCGATCGATAAGTTAATTAAACCGACGGATTCAGAAAAAATTCCCCTTTCATTTGATACCTTATTTGTAACGAAATTTTGATTAGATTTTTTAAAATTAATTAAAATGTGAAAATAATAATCTGGTAAAACCTTTAAAAATGAACATTTAAATTTTTAATTGTTGCCAAAAAAAATTACTTTTCTTTTTCCAACATAAAAGGAAATATTCTTTCACGCGAAAAATAAATAAATATATTAATTATTAAATTTGCTCCTGCACATGAAAAAATAAAAATATGAAAATGGAGTAAAAAAAAAAAAAAATCAATAAAAAGTAATAATAATATACCTCAATTTTAGATTCCCCCCCCCCCCCCGTTTGTTTAAATAGTATGTTTTTGGCACGGATGAATCGCGCTTGGCATGAAAGCTAATTCAGCATTACATTAAAGAGTTTTACTTATTGATAATCCTGGGTAATTTTTAAAAATTTGATGCTGAAATAGATCGGACATTTTTCGCCAAGGGCTCTCCTTTTGTGAAAGCTACTTTAAGACAAGTAGCGCATAAAAAATATAAATAAATTATAAAATATTGAAAAACAGAAAAGAAAGGAAAGGAAAGGAAAGGAAAACGAAAAGAAAAAAAATAATTATGTAGTTTTGTCTAAAGTGACGATAAAAATTCAAAAGTTGCCAAGGGGAGCTACATTAAGGCTGTACAATGATCATTTACATATTTCATTATTTCATTATTTATTTTTCTATACAGCAAATACTATTAACTAACTCAACTACTATTATAACCACAAAAATTAAATGTTTCATGCGATAGACGTAGCCGATCATAGCACATTGTAATATTATATTTGGTGTGAAATTGTTGTCATTTTATGGTTGATCGAATAAATCACATAAATATAGAAAATAACGTGAAAGAAAATATTATATACACCACGTGTAGTGTTGTTCATATGTAACTGGGATGCAAATATAAAATGTCTACTTCAATTTTTTCCATACTGTCCGTTTCGAAACTATGATCTAATAAGCACCCAAACTGCACCCAAATTGAAGTCCACGGGTAAGCTATTGTCACAGGCAATAGGAACAGACACCCTAGAGTCTCCGAATAAGTGGGTCTCTGCCGAAGGCAGCGAGAAACCAAGGGGGGCTTTAAAGCAATTTCATGATTTCTTTAAATTTTATTTATGTTTGTAAAGCGATATAGAAAAGAGTTTCCTTTAAATATAGTGACCAGCGAAGCGAGAAAAGCCTTCTTTGATTCACTACCTTCATTGATTTCTTGAATTAAAAAATGGTTTCGTTAACAAAATTTGATCTGTTGGCACGCAGGCAGTATCAGGCCGAGTTTTCTACATTTCGTGTTTGATTCTGAAATTTTTCCCGCATTCGGAATTCGGTTCGTTCCCAAACCGGGGCGCTAGTTGTAAATATTTTACTGCAAATTCGTCTCCGTAATTAAATGTATCAATGTGTTAGTACTACAGCGTAATTATTTTTGTGCTTTAGTTATTTATTCTAGATTTTCATTCCTAAGCGTGTATATGGTAAAATATACTAATGCCCTTTCACCAATTACATTCAATAATAATAATACAAAAATCGTGTCTCTTACTTACCGGTAGCCCCGTGTGTCTTGTATAAATTGCGTATCCACCACATGTACTTTTAAATAAAGTCTTAAATTAAAAAAACGCAGCATAAGATGAAATTCACTTTTAGCAATTTTCAAGTATATAGGCCCATTATATTCTATTTCTTATGAGTATTCCTGTAAACGAATGTTGAACGATTTTTATACTATATTCTGCACGAAACACGCTTTTATGTATACAAAAATTATATATATAGTTTTGAAAATACGTTAAGAGTTTAAGATAAGTGGGCGGTGTTAACAAGAAGAAAAAACGTTAATTAACATAAAACAGCGAATTAATGTAGCCAAAAACATTTGTAAAATAACTCTTCACGTGTTTTCACATGGAGTGTTATTTTACAAATGTTTTTGGTTACATTAATTCTTTGTTTTATTTTTATTAATGTTTTTTATTCTTGTTAACCACGGCCTCTTATCTTAAACTTTTAACGCATTTCCAAAACTATTTAATTTTTTTTCTTTAATTTTTAGTGCTGTCTTTGGCGCCTTTTTTATACAAATACACTTTGGTTGGTATGTAATTAAAAATTATATCTAGATATAGATATATCTTTTGTTTGTTTGTTTAATGCGGACTATAGATTTAAACTGTACCTACCAAAAATTTTTGCTGTGGACGAAATGTATTTTAATTCCCTTGGATGTCCCTATACACGAATCATTTGCTTGATCTCAATGAAAAATTTAGTGTAGCATCCTTATATGATAAGGATTTAGAATTCTGAGTTTGAATTTACTGCTACTATTTGTTCTTGAGATATTCTGATAACAAACGCACACCAACCAACCGCTAAAAACTTCAATTTAAACTTGTAAATATAAGAAAAATTCACTTTCAGAAATTCGACTTAAAACAGTAGTTTCTCACCATACATATGGGTAAGAAAACGTAAAAAGCTTTGCATCGTTTGGTTTCTTTATCTGTCTGTGTTTCTGTGAGTATATTATCAGCATTAAGAACAAGTATTAACAGGAAAAATGTTTTTTTGAAAAAAATTTTGTTCGCTGATTTTTTTTATTTATCTTGTCATTTTAACAAAAATTTTCTTAGTTAATCAAATCGATTTAAATGACCGAAATAGTATGCTTGAAAAAATAAAATAATAATTTTCACTTGATGGTTGGATAATAGCTCTGCTATCAGACAATGAGCGAGCAATATACTGCTGAATCAACAATTCTACTTGTTTAAATTAACAAAATATTATTGTTTACTTAAACAAACATTGATTGAATCAACAAACATCTTTGATTAAAACAATAAAATAATTTGGGTTCTGGTAAAAAAAAAAAAAATAGAGGTTATAAAAACAAAATAATATGCTTGACTTAAAAAGTTAAAAAAAGAAGAAAAAAAAAATAAAAAATAAAGGTGGTTGTATTTTTATGATGATGTCATCTAGCTAGTTTCAGAAAATTTCAAGTGATTACTTCGAAAAGAATGATTTTGTTTGCTCTGGATATAGTATGAAAATCCTATGTTCCCAAAAAGTAACGTTTTTATTCGTTGATGCATAAGTAAATATACTTTATAACAAAAAAAGTGACGCACCAAGAAGGAGTAATGCAAACTGGACAAAAAATTGACATTCATATAGGTTTTGGTGGAATCAAGCTCCAGTTCGTCATTATCGTCGATCCTACGTGCAACTGGCACTTCAACGACTTGAAATACCCTTAATAGGCGGTTCAGTGGGGTTGAGCTCAGTCCCCGGATCTCTCTTCCACTGAGGACGTTTGGAGCATCATAAACTACAACCAGCTTAGAATTTTACCAATCTAACGCAACAATTGGACAGAATTTGGCACGATACTTCACTGGAATACATCTGCCATCAATTAATACCAAGCCGAATAACTGCGTACATAAGGGCCAGAAGTGGACCAACGCATTATTGACTTGTTTACTTTGTGAGGCCCTTTCTCTTGATTAAATCAGTCAAATTTTCTGAAACTGTAATCAATTGTTTTTCTGCACATGTACATCACATCTACCAATTTTTGTCCCATTCGGACCACCCATTCCACCCCATCTACCAATTTTTGTCCCCACTTCTTGGTGCGTCGTTTGTTTTGTTATAGAGTGTATTTTCTAAGATATTATGAGCTGGACATTTAGTTAATTGCATGTTTTTTCGAGTAAAAAAAAAAGAAAATTTAATCACGTAATATTTTTCGAATGCAATAAAACACAGAATAAGCCAAATATTGATTAATCTGTTCACAAAGTTTGAAATTGAAAATTAAGTTCTTTTTTCTAAGTGTGACTGAAATAAATATTAACTTAACCTTTAACTACACACGCTCAGTATTTTAACACAAGTACACGCGTAGTGTATATTATACACCACCAAAATATCAAAATTAAATAAGAACAAATATGTATGCTACAGTTGGCAGCAAAACTATCCGAGTACTAGCAATTATCCCTGTCTAAAAAAGTACGCATAATACTGCTTTGTTATACAAATTCTTGTCGAGCCATGTTCCTAATCAGTCTAAGAACATGATTCGATGAGGATTTATTTAACCCTTTGCGGCGCAAGACAATTTGAAACAACTAAATTAAACTAAAAGAAATTTTAAATTTTAAGGTTTAACCCCTTAACGCGCGCTGTCCTCGCTGCGAGGACGCAAAATTTAAGATCCAGCTGCAAAAATTCATCGCGGAAATTTTTTAGCAAAAATTTATGTTTATAACATATCGGAAAAGGCCAGTTTTTTTAACCTTAAAATTTAAAATTTCTTTTAGTTTAATTTAGTTCATGAATTCCGGTGGCAGTATAATTTAAATGATCCGAATTGTCTTGCGCCGCAAAGGGTTAAAAAACCGGCCTTTTCTGATATGTTATAAACGTGAATTTTTGCTAAAAAATTTCCGGGATGAATTTTTGCAGCTGGATCTTAAATTTTGCGTCCTCGCAGCAAGGACAACGCGCGTTAAAGGGTTAACAAAATAGAATTAAGTGTACTTTTTTTATATAAGAATTATTGGCTAGTGCTCGGATACTTTTGCTGCCGAATGTAAAAGTTTTAATTATCAAAACTTTTTATAAAAACTAACGGAAAATCTTCGAATAAATACTTCAATGATACATTAGATGCGCACGCAGCATAGGGAGAGGGATCCCAAAGTAATTTATATTCTGTTTACTATAAATGGTGCATTTTTTTACACCAACACATGTAGTTAAGGGTTAATTTATCAGGAAAATGCGTAAACTTATACATTTAAGTTTAAGAAATATATCATATTAAGTATTTAATGCATCTTCACAATTATCTACTACAGAATATTTATAAATGCACATATATACATTTTTCGTTACTGAAGATTTTTGGGATGTATTATTAAATATTATATATACATATACATATTGTGGTGTTTAATGAAGTTTTTCATTCAAGATATTTTATGAAAAAAAAAATTACTATAATGTAAACTTATGCATTATTTTCTAAATTCCGGCGTAAGAAAATTATAACATAAATATAACAAAATTTCTAAATTTGAACGAGACCGTAGTATATATGCAGAAAATGTTATGAAATATTTTAGTTACTTATTAACCAGAAAATAAAAATATGAAAATTTGTTAGAATATTAACACAAATGTTATATCTTTTTTTTTCTATAACATCTGCTTCACTAGATTCTTAAAACCACAAGCAAATATCCGAAAAAATAATTGTTTATATAGACTAAAAAGGTAATTATTCTAATATTTCGAAAACATATGAAAAGGAGTTTTTATATTTTATTTGGAAAAAAAAAAAAAAAATAAATAAAAGACATTTCACTTGTTCTGTCATTATCATGTATATTTTCTGATGTGCGCGTACTTTGTATATAATGATACTTTGAGATATATACTTCTTTACTTTATATGTTTCTCATAGATTCGAAGAAATTGTTTTAGAATTCAAAAACAGTTTTTAAGAAAAATGTATTTTACCATGTTTTTATTAACTCGCTTTCTTGTTTGTCAGGTACAAAACTTGCAATCGATTTTTAACTAACTGCCGGACTAACTAGATATTTGAAACTTTTAGAATAGCTCAGAATCCGATGACAATTTATATTTTAATACTTTAAGCCATGTTTAAGCAGTTTGAAAATTTTTACCACGCTTTTACTTACTCGCTTTCTTGTTTGTCCAGTACAAACCTTGCAATCAATTTTTGACTAACTTCCTGACTAGCTAGACATTTGAAATTTTTAAAATAGCTCAGAACACGATGACGATGCATTAATTTAATACTTTTAGCCATCTTTAAGCAGTTTGAAAATTTCTTAAAATTGCTCTCTTTATTAATTTGATCACTTTCTTTCAAGTTGATGGGATAATTCTGTACTGATAAGTATAAAGGATTTAAGTTCATATTCTTGATTTTACAGGAGACGAAAAATAAAGTTAAACTAACTAAAAACTAATCAGCAGAATCGATGAGGAAAAAGGGATTGTGTTGGTTTATACGCTTTATACCATTCAGTGCTTGTCAATCTTCATTTAATAAAGGGAAAAAAATTAATTAAATATTTTATACTAAAGATTAATGCTAAATTTCTAACTTGAATCTTTTTTTACCAATTTATTTTATCAAAGACTAAATGACATGGATTTAAATCCTTTATACCAATCTATAGAGAGATTTTTCCTGAGTCTGATTATGTACTTAACTCAAAATCGACATTTTTGGACTTAAATCCTTTATACTTATCAGTACAGAATTTATCAAAAAAATTATTTTAAAGTATTTATTAATACATAGAATTTTTAAGTTTATATGATTCAACAGAAAATTTAAAAACGTGGTATATAAAAATTTCTTTTTATCTTCTAATTTTTAAAAAGTATTTTTTTTTTAATTCTTTAAATACATACTTAAGAAAATTGTAATAAGAAATCTAATCTTTCGTCTAGGAGCTTTTGTAATAAACATTATAAATTTTATTAAGACTAAAAATCTAAAAATCTACTCATCTAAAAATATACTCAAAAACTTTAGTTTTTCTAAAAGCTAATTTAAAGATTAAGGGCCGTATTCACCAAACTTCATTGATCGAGAATTAAACCATGGATCAGCAAATCCGAGAATCAAAGCTAACACTGGATTAAATTCCTACGGTATTCACCATCAGCCGATTACGTGATCCAAGGATTAACTGGAAGAGAAATAAAAAGTTCGTTTTGATTGGCCAAGAACGAAGATAGCCTTTATTCATCATTCGGCTTCAATTAACTAATCAATCAGATTAGAAGATTAGAAAGGGTAAAAAGCAAATTGGCAACACTGCTTTCAATATCATTTAGTGAGAGTAGATCATCAACGTCAGCCATGTTTGTTATTTGTTTACGAAGCTGAGCTGCGGAGTTATGAAAAGAATCGTTGCGTTATGAAAAGAATCGAGAATTAACTCTGTTAATCCACCGATATTCGAGGATCAAAAACGAAGTGTTAAAGTAGCCGATGAACTGCGGATTTTCTTTGGAGAATACAGATTTTCGTACGATCGAGCGATTACCGCTGATCCGAGGTTTAATCCGAGTGTTAAGAAGTTGGTGAATATGGCCCTTAGGGTGTTGGTTTTTCCTTATTTAACATAGAACCAGGTATACAGGGGACGCAGTTCCTATATTTTAAGAACTATTATTTATTATACTATTTATTTTATTATTATTATTATTATTATTATTATTAGTAGCAGAAATAAGAACAATAACTAAAATAAAAGTTTCGCTATAAAAATATAATGGTATTGAAAATATAGAAAGCTACATCCATTGATATATAATTTGTTAGAATGTATACAAAACCCTTATATGACAATAGCACATTTTTCGATTGATTTTTAAAACTACATATAAAAATATTGGAACCAGAGTTTATTTACCAACAATAGAAAAAGCGTGCCTTATATTGCTTGAAAGTCGAAAAGTAATTTTTATTCTATCTAACATGAAATAAAACTAATTTTTTCTTTTGTTATTTCGCGGAAATTGTTGGCTGTTATTTTTGATTGAACAATATTAATGTAAAAACTGATGTACACTAAAAATTATAGAGAAAATCAATAAAAATATTATTGCGCTGTTAGCAGAAAAGTAAATAAATAAATGAAATAAGATGAAAAAGACTAGAGTTATTTCAGTAGATTTTTCTATTAAAGAGTATTTATTTTCTTTGATTTTTATCTTATTCAACTTTATACTATAAGTGGTATTTATAATGAATTGAATGTTCTCATTTTTTGTATAGATAAAAAAAGAAAGATCTTTAATTTCCTTTACACTATTATATTTGTTATTCATAATTTTGAGCTTTATAATTTCTAAATAAATTTATTTTTTCATAGATATAAATAAATTATTTAGACTTCGAAGATTTTGTATACAAAAATTCATGAAAACATTTTTTTTTTTTTTTTTTTTATGTTTTTTTTCTAAAAAATCAGATACGAAAAAAAAGAAATGTAATGACCGACATATTCTCCTTCGAGAAAATCTGTAACAAAGTTTTCATATTTTATTAAGTTTTATCAGGATCTTAATACGTATGTAAAAAAGTGTATTATAAAAGTAATTCGAAAAATTAATTCCAAAATTAAACCGTCCACGCCGGCGGGGCCCACCGGTGGGTCACAGCTACAGTCGGCAGAAAAATTTCCGAGCACTAGCAATAATCCCTGTCCAAAAAAAGTACACTTAGTACTATTTTGTTAAATAAATCCTTGTCGAGTCATTTTCTTAGTCAGTCTTAGAACATGATTCGACAAGGATTTATTAAACAAAACATTTTAAGTGTACTATTTTGATGTCGGGATTATTGGCTAGTGCTCAGATACTTTTGAGTAGACTGTGTAAACAAAATGCGCCGGCGTGAACCTGTTAAAGATATAGTGTAACCACGTTTCCTACGCCTAGCAGTGAGGACGAGACGAAAATCTTGGAGGGTTTCCAAGTTGACCAACAGGTTTGAATCACGGATTAGGATACAGGATGATAAACTAGATAGGGCGGTCAGCGTGGGGAACGGAGCTTTATTTTCCGCATTAATTCAGCCGAACAGAGTAAGCGATCCGATCGCCGCCTGGTGTAGTATCTTTGAAACTCATCGGAAGAAAGGGAAAGCCCGCCCCTTCGGCTTCAGTCATCCAACGAACGAACAGCCAGAAATGTAAAAACGCGCTGATTGGTGTATTTTCGAGATTTGGTCGCCCTCTAACTGTAAGATGAAAATTACTACCTTTCCGTAACATTAGTAATACATCCTTAGTAAACATCCAGTCATTCGGTATTCCCTCTCTCAACGAAAAGCTTGTCTGCCTTATTTTACTAGTGGACTCGTTGAATCCGAACTTGCGCAGAGGCTTCCATGGTCGCAAGAAATGTAGTTAAAGAGTACTTCATGTGAAGTTATAAAACAAACAAGTTTTAAAGTCCTGCACGGACGCGACAGATGAATTTTAAATCAACCCGTAACCCGACCCGAACCCTACAAAAAAAAATTAATTGACCCGAAAACCGACCCGAACCTTCAATAAAATACTTTGACAACCCGTACCCGACCCGAACCCGACCCGAGAACCAACTTCTTTTCACCCGAAACCCGAAACTAAATGAAAATTATTATTTCATCTAAAAATTATGCAAAACATTTTTAATTTCTTAAATAAAGTAAATTTTCATTGTCACACAGTTGGTAAATAATTTTAAAGATAATTAAAAATGTAATTACTAATACACTAAATTAAAAATTTAAAAACATAAAAAATAAATGAATAATAATTTTTACCTATTTATGTGTGATGCGTATTTAGAGTGTACAAAATTGAGTTTCAAGTTTAGCGTTTGTAGTTTATTCTTTGATGTTTATCTCACGCGCACTCTCATAGAAATATAAAAGTAATACAGTGCTGCAGATGCATACTAAACGTCCGTTCCCATCTAAATCTACATGTTTCCATGCATAAATGTTCTAAAAATTAACTTAGAAAGGCAATTTTTTTTTGTGTGGCCTGGTTATATGTACCTAACACACAGTATAAAAGATTTTGCAAAATATCACCCTCTCCCCCCCCCCTTAAGGGCAGGGGCAAAAGACACGTTTTTGATCATAACTCTGCTCCAAATTATTTCAGGAAGGCGATTTTTTTATGAGTCTGTTGGTTATGTGTACACTACACGCATTGGAAAGCATTTTGAGAAATTACCCACTCGCCTCCTTAGGACGGAGAGGCAAAAAACAAGTTTTCAAGCTTTACTCTGCTCCAAATTATCTCAGAAAGGCAAAATTTTGTGTGTGAGTGTTGGTAAAGTGTACGCAATATGTACTTTTATGGGATTTCGAAAAAATTCTAATTTTATCCGCGGGAAAAAGAGAGTGTAAAAGCAAGTAAGGCACTACCAAAAGTAGTGGAGACCCGAATTCGTAATGTTGCGAGTGGGAAAACCACTACCGAATGCAGCAGTTAATATTTTATTGAGATTCCGACTAATTACAATGACTTTTTTTTTTTTTCTTTATAATAATGTGGAATTTTTTGTATTCATTTAAATATAGTGACCGACGAAGCGGGCTTAATAACATTTGTTGCAGTATATTCTTAATATCACATTTAAAAGTATCGAAAGAAAAGTTTCTTCATACAGAACAGAAAACAAATTTCTTGTAATGCTTCAAAAAGAGAAAGAAAATATTTTTTATTTTGTCCGTACTTTTATTCCTTCTTAAGAAAGTAGAAAATAACTCTTTTTCATCTTTACGTAATTATCTTGCATATTTTGTAGGCGGATATTTTTATTTAAAAAATATAATAAATGTGATGTACAATGGATTTCAGAATTAGAATTGCATCAAAATTTTACCATTATCTGACATATCTAAAGGAAAGGCAACTAGAGTAATTGGAACGTAATTTTCTGTGAGAAAATATTTATTTATTTTGCTTTTGCATCATATTCAACTTTATGCAAAAAATGTTCTTCGTTTAAAAATATATAAAAGAGAATAAAATACTGGTGTTATTTGGATAACTTGTTGTTCAAAAATGTATTAGTGTTAAAAAATGAATGATCTTCTAAGTACTTACTTTGGAAAACAGTAAATAATTAATATTAATTTTGTACTGTTTTCCAAAGGCTATATTATTATAATAATCATTTTACATATTTTTTTCTCTCTCTTTACATTTTTTAAGAGAAGATAAAATGTAAAGTGAAATTTAAATGTCCACTATTGTATTTAAGCTTAAAATGTAAATTTAAATACATTTATTATTATTATTATTATTTTTTTTTTTTTTTTTTTTTTTTTTTTGTATTAAAAACTGTACGACTAAGTTTCTGAAATATATTTTATTTTATTAAAAAAAAAGATTAATATGAGATGTAAAAAAATTATAACAAGACGTATAAAAGCATCATCGTCTATGACAATTACTTAAGGTCGTTATAGCCTGTCGTTTCAAAACCAATTCCCTGGTTTTATTTATTTATTTATTTTTGACAGGGGTGGGCAGAATTTTTTACTCTATTCTAATTTTCGGCATCTCACTGTTTTAGTTGTTTTAGTTATTTTATAATACATTATTAAATTAAAATTTATATGAGTAAGTTTTACTTACTTGTAATATATATGTACTAGGGTGTCCCTTAAATAACGGGACTTTTTTTTTTTTTTTAGTCCGATACGCATATCCTCTATTTTTATTATTATTATTATTATTATTATTATTATTTGACTTTTTAGCAAAATATCAGCTCTCTGCGATAACATTAACGCGGGTTGAATTCACTGGAAAATCCTTATAGATTTTAAGATTTCCCCGTGAATTAAGTACATGTTTACATTATCACAGAGAGATTATATTTTTCTAAAAAGTGTTTAGGGCCAAATAGAAAAAAATTAGAGGGTATGTGTAACGGATTTAGAAAAATAGAAAAACTAAGAAACAAAAACAAAATTTCCTCCTGATTTGAGAGACAACCTAATACCTGACACTTGTAACGTCTCCCTTGCTCCAATTAACAGCTCCTTCAAATGGACCTCCAATCTGAACATGTTATAATATTCCATAAACAATTAGATCTACACTGACCGTCAATTAAATCTGCACTATCGTCGATGACGACATCAATTAGATGTACCCTATCTAACTGACGTCTTTAAATTTTATTAAATGTCAAGGCGTTCATTTAATTTACATTATTTATTTAAACTGTATTTTACATTGCTTGCGCGAAAGGTTCGTATATTTTTTATTTTAATAATTAGTTTTTAAAAGTGATTTCTAAAATAATTATAAGATAAAAAAACTTTTTATAAACCATGTTTTTGAATTTTCTGTTGAATCATAGCTATAGAAATAACTACACTTTATCAATGCGTATTGTTACGAAATTGTAAATAATTGTGTTTATTTTTGTATAAATTCTTTCAAAGAGTTGATAAGTTGATAAAATGTCAAATTTCTGCATTTCCAGCTCTTTTTTGCGTTAAAATAGCTTAATTTTCCCTTTTAAACACATTAAAAAGCTCCAATAGGCAGATAATGGATTTGGCGCCAAATTTGGCGACTTTTTGCCCTTGGTGATTTTTTTTTTTGGCGACTTTTGGCGAGAAAATCCTTATTATCGATATTCCAAATATGGACGTTCCAATGTGATTGGTTAAAGAGTTACGAGAAATTTGAATAAAAAAATAAAAAAGAGTTGGTTTTAAAAATAAAATATTAATCCTTTCAGAACAACATATATTTGCATCATGGACTACATTTGCACTTTATCAATGTGTAGAAAATCTTTAAAGTGATAATGAAGCCAATTTTTGCCAGATGCATAATTTAACTTTTTACAATTTTTTAACGTTCACGTTTAATTAAAGGTATTTATTTTTATGCCGAAAGAAAATGAACTCGTAAATTTTTTTTGGCAACAATTAAGTTATAGCTAATATTTTAATGGCTATTTTTATTGCTATTAAGAGCTTATTATTTTCATATTTTAATTAATTAAAAGAAAACTATTCGAAAATTCCAAAATCTGATTTCGAAGTATTGTGTTATCACCGGGTTCTGAGCTACTGTGAAAGTTTCAGATGTCTAGCTAGTAGGGAAGTTAGTTAAAAATAGATTGCAAGATTTGTACCGGACAAACACACAAACACACAAACAAACAAGAATAGAAGTTAATAAAAACATGGTAATAAAGTTATAATTCCAAAAAGATGTTATAATGAGAGATTTTAATTCAGATTTATAAATAGTTTAAAAATTACAACTTTAAGAAAAATTTGCTTGGTATAATATTTTAATTTTAAAGTATTTATAAATAATTATATCTCAACATAAAAAAAAAAAAAAAAAAAAAAAAAAAAAAAAAAAAAATCAGCAACAATAAATTTGGGGCAAGTTCATTACAATTTAAAAAAATTTAAAATACTAAAAATAGGGGATAATACATGAAATGGTACACTAAACATAAAATTAGACATTATTTTAGCTCCCCATCAGTACACACACCAAAAACGAAAAACAATGAACAACTGAAAGGGACATAATATAGTGCTAGTAGTACTAGTCATAATATAGTAGTACGGCAAATGATGGTATTCTAAGCTTCATCCTTCTCCTCAGAAGGAGACATGCGCAGTGCCAGCAAAGTTTGCCGTACTACTTCGAGATTTTGTCCCCTTAAGTTTTTTTTTCATTTTAACTTTTCAAACATACATATGCAAGGAAAATATTGTAATCATTAAAAAAATTTGACTTTGAGATTTCGTTGTATCTATACGTTTTGAGGTCCCTTCAGTTCATTTTCACTATTTTTTACGGTGTATGTATATGTGTGTTTGTGTATGATTAAACACGACAGCTTCTAAACGCTTTGTTCAAATAAGCTGAAAGTTGTTAAGCATGTTGTAGGTCACCGCAGCACGAACCCTATTCTTTTTGCTGAATCTAGCACTTATACTTTTCTTACAGAGACACAAAGAATTTTTTTTTTTCTTTTTTTATCATTAGGGTCTATGGGCTTAAAGTGTTAAAAGTGCGATAGCGTCTAAATTCTTTACTCGACTGAGCTGAAAATACATGTTGCAGGTCACCGTTGAAAGCACACTGAATATATTTTGGTGAATTTAGCATTTATAGTTTTTTTACAGGGGTCCAAATTAATTAAAATGTGATAGCGTCTAAACGCCTTATTACATTAAGCTGAAAATTTATATGTATATTATAGGTTACCGTCGCACGAACATTATAGATTTTGATGAATCTAGCATTCATAGATTTTTACAGAGACACAACGAAAAGATTTTTCATCAATATGATATATTGGCTCAAATTATTTAAAGTGCATTAGCGTTAAATTAAAGAACATACTATATGGAGAAAAATACTCACCCTATTATAATTTCTCTTTTATTTAATTAACGACTTCTGTTCGTTAATTTATTTAAACAACCGTTAATGTCTTACTGTTCGGAAAGTTGAGTGGAGTCACTCCCTATTTTTCATGTTTGTACTGATGAGAATAAAATAAGCTGGAAACGCCTATGTTTTGCGTGTAACTTTATGTATTATCTCATATATTTCAATAATTTAAATGCGATTAAATTGCAGTAAGTTTCTCTTAATTTTTATAGCAATTAACCTTTCTTAGTAATATTTTGACATAACTAAATCTCTTTGCTCATTAAATATCGTTAAGCACTGCGGGACAATAATTGCAACAGAATGTGCCAAAAAAAAAAAAAAAAAAAAAAAAAAAACGTAATGAAAGAATGAGAATTTTCTAACAAGGAAACATTCAAAAGGTGTCATCTTTAAAATGTATTGAAAAAAAATATATTTGATTCTACTCTTCATGAAATACCAGAAAATGAAAAAATTATCGGCTGAAATGAATTACAGCGACCACAAAAAATTATCAAAATTAAGCATATTTGGCCATTTCACGCTGCTATGCGATTGATTTTGAGCACTTGGCGGAAAAGCAAAACTCGGTTCTGTTCGTACACGGCAATGTCGGTGCTAGCAAACGTATCGCCTAACAGCGCTAAATCGCCAAATATGCTTAATTTTAATATTTTTTTGTGGTCACTGTAATTAATTTCAGCCGATATTTTTTTCATTTCCTGGTGTTTCATGAAGAGTAGAATCATTACTCTTCAGTAGAATCAATTTTTTACAATACTTTTTGAAGATGACACCTTTTGAATGTTTCCTTGTATGTAAGCATCATAAATTCCAAAAGCTCACAATAGGTGTTTTGGATTGAAATAATTGAGCACCACTAACTAGATTCGACAAACAAATAAAAAAATAATAGTAATAATAAAAATAAATAAAAATAAAAATAGTACGAGTGGCAGCATGACAAGTTTTATTGTGATTTTTTTTTTTTTTTTTTTCCCTAACGAAATAGCTTGCTTAATTATTTCGGACCGAAACAATGGCTGTGTGTTTTGGCAATACTTGATATTTGTATGCTAAATTCTTATATTCATTTTTTCATTAATAATTCAAAGAGAATATCTAATTATCTTTCTGTTAAAATTTTTATTTTTTAAATCAATTTGAATAGAATAATTTTTTTTTTAAATGATTGTATTTTTTATTACTTTTAAATGATAAAAAGGTTTACAGCTTTTTAAAAAATTCCTTTATAACCTGATTAACCTATAAGTGCATATTAAAGATTTAGAATGACTTTTAAGTTAAATTGAAAAAAAAAAATTGTTACTAAACATGCTTGAATCGATTTAAATTTATTCAAATTTTAATAACTTCAATTTAACGGGACTGAAAATTTAAATTTTTTTCCATTAAAATTCAATTCCATATCAATTCCATTTCCAACATAAAAAAATTCAAAGTAATTCTTATGATAAAAATTAGGTTGAATTCTTCAGTGAATTACAATTTTAAATTTCCTGAAAGTTTTTATTCTTAATTTAAATTATACAGAAAAAACTATCTTTTATTTTTATTTTTATAACAGATTTTTTTACTCATATTTTGAAATTATTCATGGAAATCACTTAGTAACTGCATCGGTTTATATTATAGGACGTAACGTTTTCTAATTATATTTTAATCTTCACTCTAACAAATTGCCACACGATTTGCAACGTCAAGTATTACATATGTTCAGATGTCGATATTTGCCTTATGCATTTATAAATTAAATAGGGCGAAGTGTAATCTAACGGGTCAATGTAACCATGAAGTTAATGAAACCACGGCGTTATCACTCAACCTTATCACTCAGTTAATAAACTGACTTTGTATCTAATAGTTACCATATTTAATTGTTTGGTCTTTTTTTTTTTTTTTGTTATATTTAATGAATGGGTGAACTAGTCAGTTGTGTTTTGTCTTTTGTGTACGCCTTTTTGAGTCGCACTAGTGCTATATTCTGGCCAATTGGGGAAGGTCTGAGACACAACCCTAAGAATGGTCCGGAGACATGCCATAACAAATTTGATCCTACACAGAAGGAGGCCGTGGTAGACCAGTCGGTAGAGCGCCGGCCTCGTAATTGGAAGATTGCGGGCTCGGTACTCGAGCCGGCTAAAGACCGTCGTGTACACAAATGGTGGCTGGTGCACGTAAAATCTGTCGTGGCCGCAATGTCCTCCATGTTTCCATCGAAAATTAAACCTCTGGGGGTCACCGAAGCGGGAGAGGCATCCCTTCCGTGGAGGATCAAAATTTGGATGGCATATCTCCGAATCACCTCTAGCGGTGTGTCCCAGACCGTCGCCAATTGCCCATCTCCGCAGCACTAGTGCAACGTAAAACCCAATCATCCATCCATCCTACACAGAAGGCATGATTTCTTCTTTTCACTGACGGCCGAGATATAAATTTAATGGGAATATGAAGGACATTGCGCTTTCGACGGTTTTTATGTGCACCAGCCACAACCAAAGTGTACGATGGTCGTTGACCGGCTCTAGTATCGCACCCGCAATCTTCCAATTATCAGCTCGGCACTCTACCGACTACGCTTCCGAAGCCTCTGTGTTATGTATTTAGCCTTAGATAACCAAACAAATCATGAAATAGTGATTTATTGAGGTTTGAAAAAATGCTTCATTTTCACTCTCCGAGCGAATGGTAAATTCAAACTTTGGAAATTCGCTGTTGCTCCACTTGTGAATTACGCACTACAATTTTGGGGAAGCAAACTATTTTTTGTATTTAAAGCATTGTTACAGACTGCACGACCTTTTTTATGCAGTAGCCACCTAAAATTTTTGGAAGTGGTATTTGATATACATAATTGGCGAATCGAATCAATAATGTATATCAAATATCATCGATAATGTATATCAAAGTTATTGGTAATTATTGAATAAAAAAAAGTCGTGGAATCTGGCAACACTGATTTACAGTCGGCAGCAAAAGTATCCGAACACTGGCAATGATCCCTGTCTAAAAAAAGTACACTTAATACTGCTTTGTTAAATAAATCTTGGTCGATCGATGGAAATATTAAATGGAAATATAAGCTCTTATAGGAAGTCTCCAGTGGTACCAGATCAAAGGTTCCAAGACCCCTTAATAAAAAATAAGGTCAAGAAATTACTATTCAATGCATTCTATTCAATATGTCAGTGATTTTCATTTGATCAGTCGATTATCGCTGACGATATCCTATTTTTGAAGTCTCATCCAAGTCCTTTTTAAAACTGTTGACCAAGATTAAATGCAGTTGTCGATCTTTTTTTTTTTTTTTTTTTGGAAGCAATTCAGGCTAAAAGTTTGATTCTTTACTATAACTTTCCTTTTCCTTTTGTACCGATAAAATTAACTCTTCATCTTTTGTCGAGCAGTTCTTTTTCGAAGATTTTGCCGGTATCTTGATTAATCCGTAAAAAATTCGCGTCAATCCGTAAATCATTAGTTTTAAATGGAAATCCGTAAACTTTATTGACGATATATGAAAGTTTGCAGGTCATCTAACAAGGAAACATTCAAAAGGTGTCATTTTCAAAAAGTATTGAAAAAAATATATTTGATTCTACTCTTCATAAAACACCAGAAAATGAAAAAATTATCGGCTGACATTAATTACAGCGACTACAAAAAATTATCAAAATTAAGCATATTTGGCAATTTTACACTGCTTGGCGATTGATTTTGAGTACTTGGCGGAAAAGCAAAACACAGTTTTGTTCGTAACACGGCAATCTCGGTGCTAGCAAACGTATCGCCTAACAGCGCTAAATCGCTAAATATGCTTAATTTTGATAATTTTTTGTGGTCGCTGTAATTAATTTCAGCCGATAATTTTTTCATTTTCTGGTGTTTTAGGAAGAGTAGAATCACATATATTTGTTTCAATACTTTTTGAAGATGATACCTTTTGAATGTTTTCTTGTAAGACTAACATGTTGCGTACTTATGATTTACGGGAGGAGAAATAAAACAAAGATCATCAGTGCTGATTTATGGTTGCTGCCGAATTATAGGTTTCTGATTATCGATGCTGCACTGTATAGTTATATATATATATATCAGAATATTCGTATAAAATTTAAGTAATATAGCAGAAATGCTGATATTTACATAATCAAATAAACTAAAATATTTGATTTAAGAAATGATTTTTTTTAATCGAGTTATTCAACAACTTTTTCTATAATTCAGAAATGTATTACATTTTAAACAAAACTGATTGATTGATTCCATGACGAAATAAAACTTTTAGTTTTCAGCACCGAAAATATAGCGTATTATCTTTATGCATCAGCATTCGAGGAATTTGAATGGTTTAAATTGAGCTATGATTCAGAATTCTCCTGAAATAGATGTTTAAGAAGGTTAATGAAATGAATTTATTTCAAATATATAAGACTTAATGGAAACCATTTTTAAAAGGAGCTTTAGCATTATTTACTGATTTCAAATATTCAATACCATTTCATTTATATTTAAGTTCACTTCATGTAGTAGTAGCAGTAGTATGGAAATTATTAATTTTAAAAGCTCATCTCTTTTCGTTTTTATAGGATATATTTCGCCTATAAATTAAATAGAACGGAAATTTTTGAATTATAATGTCTGCCAAGATTACTAAAAGGTACTTCGTAATTAAATTTAAATACAAAATTAAATTTTTATTGCTTAATGGTATCTTGCCATAAACAATATCCTACATGAACATTAATAAACTATTTGGTTGTAGAATTATAAATTATGAAAAATTCAATAATATATGCAATTTAAATATATATATATATATATATATAAACTTTAAAAAAACAGTAATATTTAAATATTATTATTATTTTTTTTTTTATTCTGCGAATGAAATTCTATACAATTCTTATATATATATGTATATACTAGCAGGCAACGCCCGCTTCGCTGGTCCCTATTTTTAAAAGAATCACTATAATTACTGAATTCTTAAAATTGCATTAATTTTTATCACGTGAAGGAAAAAAAAGAAACAAAATCTGATTGGGAAAAATGTCGCACCTGGTTCTCACTGCCTTCGGAAAAAATTCCGAAAATGCTCTAACTCTTATTTCTATTATTTTACCCCTTCGCCCTCCTTCCGTCTATCCTAATAATTTTAAAATTTCGAAAATATCTGCAATCGATTTGTAAGTATCAAAAACCTGTATGCACCAGTTTTGAACAATATATCTCTATTTTTAGTTTTTGCCCCTCTGCTCCCTCCCCCTTCCCGCCTCTCCCAATAATTTTAAAAAATCGAAAATATCCGCAATCGATTTGTAGGTATCGGAAACTTCTATGTACCAATTTTGAATGATCTAACTCTATTTTATTTTTTCCCCTCTGCCCCCCCCTTCCCGGCCCTCCTAATAACTTTACACTTTCGAAAATATCCCCATTCGACTTGCAGGCCTCTAAAACCTATCTGTACCAATTTTGAACGGCCTAACTGTATTTCTATTTGTTTTTGACCATAGCCCCCCCCCCCCTTACCGCTCCCCCTTCCTGCCCCGTCTAATAATCTCAAAAATTCGAAAATATCCGCAATCGATTTGTAAGTATCGAAAACATCTATATACCAATTTTGAACGATCTAACTCTATTTTTATTTTTTTGCCCCCCCCTCTCCCCTCCCCCTTTCCCGGCCCCCTAATAACTTTACACTCTCGAAAATATCCCCATTCGACTTGCAGGCATCTAAAACTATCTGTACCAATTTTGAACGGCCTAACTGTATTTCTATTTGTTTTTGCCCCATAGCCCCCCCGCCCCCCCCCTGCTGCCCCACCTGTGGGCTGAATTTCTAAAATTCCAGAAATTGGTTTTTAGATATTTGCATTAGCTATATTTTAGAGCAAAAATTTCACGTATATCTATTTTTTTGTTTCAGATATATAGGATTATGCGAAATCACGTTTTACGCATGTGAAATCACGTATTGCCCCCCCCCCCCCTGCCCTCCTTGGGGACCGAATTTTAAAAATTCGAGAAATTGGTTTTTAGACATTTGTATTAGCTATATTTTAAAGCAAAAATTTTACGTATATCTGTTTTTTTGTTTGAGATATGAAGGATTATGTGAAATCACGTTTTGTTCCCCCTTGGGGGAGAGCTTCCCTTGGGGGGCGAATTTTGTAAAATCGCTTCTTAGTGGATGCCTACGTCATAGAAAGAACATTGTCACAAAATTTCATGCTTCTGGGTCTAGGGGTTTGGTCTGGGCGTTGATAGATCACCCCCTCACTCACTCAGGAAGTGTTCTTTTATAGAGTCGATAACAAAAGTGTCCAAACACTAGCAAAAATTCCTATGTAAAAAAAGTACACTTCATACGGTGTTATTAATTAAATCCTTATCGAAACATGTTCTTACACTAACTAAGAACAGGATTCGACAAGGATTTATTTAACAAAACCGTAAGAAGTGTACTTTTTTTACATAGGAATTTTCGCTAGTGTTTGGACACTTTTGTTATCGACTCTATATATATATTAAGATTTTTTTTTCCATTGTACAACTAACTGTGAAATATTACTTGTTATTTAAAATTTACTTCAGATATTTTAAAAATAAACCATAATATTCATAGGTTGTAAAGTAATCAGTTGTTTTAAATATTTTATTATGATATTCCATATACATTTATGGTGTCTAATGCGTAACATCATTTAGATTTAACAAAAACAATGCACCAATATTTTAAATGTTACATATTGTTTTAAAATTGCTTTAGATGATTTTTCACGCAGAACTATCATATTCTAAATATAGTGGAAAACCACATATAGTCATTTCTTTAATATGATAGTTAACAGACGTTACTGTTACTCGAAAACTGTTTTATATAATAATGTATGGCAATAAATAATGCAACGCGGTGTCCACATAACTCCGTATTAATATTTTATACTACAATGTTAATATATAGATTAGAATGTGCGTAAAGTGCACATATTTTAAACTTCATTCAAAAAATTAATTCAGTACTTTTAACATTAATAATCAATACACTTAATAAATTTCTACGTTAACCCTTTGCGGCGCAGGGTAATTCAGATAATTTAAATTACACTCCCACCTGAATTTACGAAAGATAAAAGAAATTTTAAATTTTCAGGTTAAAAAAAGGGCCTTTTCTGTGCTATGTTATAAATGTAAATTTTTGCTAAGAAGTTTCCGGATTGAGTTTTTGCACTTGAGAATTAAAATTAGGTGTTCCATCAGCGAGAACACTGAGACTGAAAGGGTTAAAGGTTTTTATTTGTAAAATTTTGTCATTTAAGTTTTTGAAAATCTTTTTATATATGTAAATATACGCGAAATTTACTAATAAATGACACAGGTCTTCGAAATTGTACTTTTATTTATTTATTTATTTTATTTTTTCTACTGCGTTGGGTGTCACTAATGTGTTTTGATCCGCTGAATTCATAAATAATTGTCTTTTCTTCCTATCACGTAACGATTTTTTCACAAATTTATTATGGAAATCAGAAGAATTCGCACAGAGGACATAACAAAATGAAAACAATTTATGTGTAAAATACATTAAAATAGGCTGTTATTTACACATTATCTTTTAAATGCGTTTCTTTACATCAAAGCTCCTTTTCGAGCATTTTATCTTGTGCATGACTTGAGGGCGTTGGGTGGGAGGGGATTTTATATATAGCATCCGACAATAACATGCTAACATATGAACATTCTATCGTCTGTGATACTTTCTCTCTCTATATATATTTTTTTTTATATCTTAATGGAGATTGCCTTCTTATTCCCTCACAACATCCAGATATTCCGGAAAATAACTTGAATGGGAGTTGAAAAAGCGAAGCTCTAAACCCAAACAATCCCATTTTTTGTCAAAACTGTACGTGACAGATATTTTTGAATAGTTTTTCCTTAATCAGCATTAAACAAGTAATGTAAAAGAAAATTTTTTAAAGTCAATTCCTACTTACAAATACTATCGAAAAAGATTTTTTTTTTTTTAATAATTTTGAATTAGGAAATAAAAAGCGCGCGTGTAAAACGAATTAAAAATAATTATAAAATAACAAAAAAAAAAAAAAAACTTTTTATATACCATGTTTTAAACTTTCTGATGAATCATAGAGCTCTTGTCAATGTGCTTAAAAATTTTAAAGTGACAATGATGTCAATTTTTGTGAAATGCAAAATTTAACTTTTAATTTTTTTTTTAATATTCACTTTTAATTAAATGTATTTATTTTTATGCCGAAAGAAAATGAACTCGTATTTTTTTTTTTTTTTTCTTTGGCAACAATTAAGTTATAGCTAATATTTTAATGGCTATTTTAACGATATTAGGATGTTATTATTTTCATGTTTTAATTAAATATAAGAAAACTAATAAAAAATTCGAAAATCGGACTTCGAAGTATTATGTTGTCACCGTGTTCTGAGCAATCCTGAAAGTTTCAAATTTCTAGCTAGTCGAGAAGTTAGGTAAAAATCGATTGCAAGATTTGTACAAGATATATATAGGGAGAGGGTGAACTAATAGTAGGAATTGAAAAATACACCAGAAAAACATATCATCTTAAAGAAAAAAATTCCATCGTCTACCTATGTTACTATTGATTTATGCTTTCTTTGAAAATTGAAAAAACACACTTGTCCACAATACATCCTGAAGATATCCACAGGATGTCCATAGACGTCCTTTTCGTCCATAAGACATACTGAGGATGACATCTGGAGAAAACGTGCTGTTAGGGAACCTATTGAAAGCACGTGAAACATCTTCACTAAGCCTCAAAATTAAGAGCTTTTTGGAAGTATTACGAATTCTGTAATCTACTTACGAAACAGTAAAATGAGTGAAAATATGGTATAATTTACGGTAGGGAAGTTGAGTTAGTACGCTGATTCCCATGAACTTATTTCTACCAACAAGTGGTTGAAGTTGATTTGTTTTCCAAGATGACGATTTGGGTAATGGAACCGGCGCTTGCGCCACACCACCAACCGACCCAGGCTCTCATGGGAGCCCATGCGGTCCAAAATATATTTTCCCCGAAAGGTGAAATCTCGAACGCTGCGACAGCAATATACCTGCCGCCCGACAGCAAGTACTGATCCAGCCATGGCCGGCAATCAGGATTACAACACCCTTACTATCACCCTCGGACCATCCGAGGGAAGTAAATATGGAATACTAACTATTCCATATTAACTTGAATGCTCGTAATATTTTCAATGCTGTTTGTTTTCAATGATAATTTGAAAATAAAATGTTTATATTGCAATTATTTATAATTTTCTGTAAAACTACTACCCAATTCTACATTATTTTTTAAGAAAATGAGTATTCCATATATTTCCGTAGTTGTTATTCCATATTATCCACTTGGTCCACATTACCCGAAAATAGCTTTTATTTTTATTTATTTATTTATTTTGTTTCTTAACTAAAGATTTTGCATGTAAACTTTATTTCTTGTAAAACACATCCTCATCTTCAGTTAAAAAAGAGAAGAAAAACACACGTTTTTAGACATTTATAAAATACACTTTAACACGAAGTACTTAAAGGATTAAAAAATTTATTTTTATATACGATTAAAAGTACATGATAAAAATACAAAGATTTTCGTCATAATTTTTATGTTATCTTCAGGTACAGGTAATAAGGTTTTTTTTTTCTTCTTTTTTTTTTTCGTATTTATATACATCACCTTTCAATAAATGGTCGGACACTTTCGATTTCAGATTTTTTTTTTTTTTTCTTCCCCAATTTTTTTCTATTAAGATAATGACTAAACATAAAACAACAAATTTTTCCCCAATTACATATTTGATACAAATAATTTATTAGCCAAATCTTATCCCTTTTTAGAAGCAAAGAAGAAATAATTGTATTATATGCATTAAACAATTGCATTTAATATTAAAAAGCATTAAATATTATAACTTAAGAAGCTAAAGTTTATATATTGAATGTATTGAATAACGTAACTAATTTCCATTATGCAATTGCTTACGTAATTCTTATCTTCAGCTTAGTGTTACATTTCCTGATAATTTACAAATAGCTGTTTAAATACGTAATATCGCCGAGTTCAAGTCATTAAGAAAGTAATACATGTATGTCACAGAGCATCATATATGCAGTTATTGCGCCAGAGGATTACCATTTACTTAGAATACATTACATATTCTAAGAATATCTGCAGTTTTCATTAAAGATAATTGCTGAATCCGGAAGTTGGTTGTCTCTATACGGCTGTTTTCGTCATCTCGTTGGTTAAATACTTTTGGTTATTTTAAAATAAGTTATTGAACGAAAACTATTATGACTAATTTAAATTTTTAATTTTAACTTGCTTGTTAAATAATAATAATAATAATAATAATAATAATAATAATTTTTTTGCCGGATGCTTTGTAGCGTTTATCTGACTCCATTTGACTATGGCCTTCTTTTTATCTAGTTGATTTTTCTAAATTCTATTGAAACATGACGTGTTAATTTATCTTTTATTTATTTCATTTATTTATTTTATTTTATTTATTATTTAAATTGTATTTTATATTACTTTTGCGAAAGATTCACATATGTTTTATTTTTATTTCAGAAATTAGTTTAAAAAAATTAATGTAAAAAAAAAAGTTAAATTTCATAAAATGAGTTTCGAATTTACATTTTTTGAATAGGTTTGATATTATAAACTTTAAAAAAGATTTGCTTGAGACGAAAATCTAACATCAAATTAAAACTATTTGTTTATTAAGCCTCATATTCTTAAACACTACTAAGCTTTGACGGCTTCGCTAATAACTATACTTAAATAAATTTTCAAAATATATTAATCACGATATTTTAAATCACTTTTGAAAAAAAAATTTAAAAAAAGTAAAATAAAATAAAAACATTGAAATCTCTTAAAACATCGCTTAGGGTCATCACTACCTTCGGCGATGTCTTCCCTGCTTGCGATGTATCAGTTCCGGGTCTTGCTTGCATTTGCGCCTTAGCCGGACATTACAAGTTAGATGCTAACTGGGTGATAAGTGTTGCTGTTATTATTCAAAAATTACGGTTTTCGGCCAAACATTTCTTGGAGAGATTATCTTTTTCACTGTATGGCAACAAATGGCAGCACCAGACAATCTTTCCAGATGAAAAATATTAAATAATTAAAAAAAAAAAAAAAAAAAAAAAAAGGTAATCAACATTTGAAAATTGGTCTTTGAGATGCATCGAGAGATGTCAAAACGGGATTTTTGTGAAAACGGGGCTTCGATCAGCCCAGATCGAAGTCATACTTCGCAGCTTATAAAACCCATCAAATTATTTCACTTTTACGTTTCTATCTCTAGATCTGATCATATCTGAAATTTATAGATTTTAATTAAATAAAAAATCTAAACTACAGTAATTTGCAAAAAATTTAAGACCCGTAGCCGATTTTCAGTATTTTAACACATTGTATTATTGCGCAGATTACTACGTCATCTCATGTACTGATTGCATCAGACGCATTCTACTGATATAAATAAAGGTGCCCGGCACGTTTATCTCCAGTTGTTTAGTGGATTTTGTCGAAGACAGTGCTGGTGTATAATTATTGTAATAGGTGAAAAACTTTTACTTACTATTACATAAAGGTTAGAAATATTCACCCTGCATAAAACTGGATTTTCTGAACGTCAAATAAGTTCGAAGGTAAATGTGAGCAAGACAGCTCTGCATCAAGCTATTGGTAAATTTAAAGTTCCGGGAAATTTTGTGGACCTTAAGAGAAGCGGTCGCCCTAGGAAAACGAGTGCACATGATGATCATGTGATAAGAAAGATGGTCGTACTAGATCCAAGAACCTCCTGCAATACGATTAGACATTCTCTGGCTGCAAAAGGCACCAACGTCAGTTTGAATACTATTTTAAGACGTTTGGTCAAAGATTTTGGTTTATCATCCCATAAACCTGCGAGGAAACCTCGACTTACTTCAAGTATGAAAAAGAAACGACTCTTAAGGTCTTAAAATTTTCCCGAAATTTTAATTTACTAACAGCTTAATGCACAGCTGTCTTTCTCACATCTACCCTTGAATTTATTTGACGCTCAGAAAATCCAGTGTAGGTTTTTTACCCATTACAATAATTATATAAGAGCACTGTCTACGACAAAATCCAATAAACAACTGGCAATAAACGTGCTGGGTACCTTTTTTATAGCAGTAGAATACGTCTGATGCAATCAGCACATGAGATGACGCAATAATCTGTGCAAATGATGCAATGTGTTAAAATACTGAAAATCGGCTACTGGTTTTAAACTTTTGCAAATGACTGTAAATTTCATAAATAGGGCTTCAAAATGCATCGGGAGAGGTCAATACGGACCTCCATGAAAATTTTATAGCTCTGAAAGCAGCCATTTACATACAAAGGGACGGACGGACACACACATTTTTTTTTTTTTTAAACATGTGGAGATAACTACACAATAATTGCAATAAAACGCGCCACAAAACTGATTTCGAATAATAAAAAATAAGAAATTTGTATTCAACCGTTAGAAATTGTGAAATCTAGCAACAAATATTTAGGGTAGAATTAACTGAGCACGACATATTGTCAATTGAAGGAAAAAAATATCACGAGAATCAGCTTGACGAATCTGTCGTGCATCTTTTTTTTTTCTATCAAGCAATATCTAATTAACTATTTCGTCCCTGAACAAATGTCCGTGATTTTTGCAATTTATAATTTTTGCACAGTAAATTCTTATTTCTTTTTCCTCTAATAATTTAAACAAAAGAAGGCCGCGGTAGCCTGGTTGGTAAGAGCAGCGAGTTCGTGATCGAAAGATTGCGGGTTCGGTCCTCGAGCCGGCCGAAGACCGTCGTGTACGCTAATGGCGACTGGTGCACGTTAAATTCCGTCGTGGTCGCAAAGTCCTCCAAGTTCCCATCAAAAAATTATACCTCTGGGGGTACCGGATCATGGGTCTAACTCGCTCTGATCCGGATCAAAATTCGAATTCGGCTGGTGCTGCCATCTTTCACCAGCTTATGGAACTAGAAGTCGTACTTCCTCCCTATGAGGCGTTCCTAATAACGGACGACGCAACCCTCTTGCCTTAAAATCCGGTAGTTCCACTACCGGGGCTCGGAATTTCCGAGTGGCACACGACAACAACAACAACAACAACAATTGAAACAAAATACTGATTGATCTTTCTGTCATATTTTTTTAAGTAAGTTTATATGGAAAATTTTTTTAATGATTATATTTTTAAATGATGCACATTTTATACTGCAAACATTCCTCGGAAATGATTTAAATTTTTTTATAAAACTGTTTTATTAATCCATAAAACGCATGTTAAGAAATTATGATGGCTTTAAAATACAGTTCTGAAATTTCTATTTTAAAAAAGCCTGAAGCCACTTAATGTGATGCAAATTTTGAAAACTTCAAATTCAAGTAAGAGCAGATTAACTTTTTTTTTCTAATAAAGTTTAAGTAAACGTTAAACACATTAAGGAAATTTAAATGATTTGTTCCATGTAAGTTCATTTAATTTTTCGCTAAATTATAATTATAAATTATCTGAAAATTTTTATTCATCATTTAAAATGCTTAATAAAGATGAGCTTTTTTCCCCCCCTTTTTCAATCAAGTTTTCTACATATTTTCTAAGTAATTTATGAAAATTCAAATCACGTAGGTAGTCTGCTTACATAGAAGAACGTATCGTTTGTTGCTTAAATTTAAATTCAATATCAAGACTACTAATCATAACAAATTGGCAGAAAATATACAATAGACAATTTGCACGTTTTCTGATTTTATTCTTATATAATAGAAAATGAAAAGGTAAGAAATTAAATACATGCATTTTCTTTATTTGAAATCTAATGACTGATTTATAACAATTTTAACATCGCACTATTTACTCTATCTAGAAAACCCAGTATAATCGTGACGTCACTCTTTATGACAACAAACGGGAGTAATCGTTGTTTACATTCGATTTCGTGCTTTGCTTTGCTTCTTGAATCCGTGAAATAGGTTTTGTATGTTATAATAATGACGGATATTAAAAAATCTTAGTATAAATATTGTATTGTACCATTTTGCACTAATACAACGTCTAATGATTCTCAAAAATTATTCTTTAGCGTTCCACAGGATCCTATGAAACGAAAACATTGGACAACCGCCATGAAAAGAAAACAATTGAAAATAATGATAATGGAAAATGGTGATAATGATATTAAATGATTATAAGATGAAAAAGGAATGCTCAGAAATCACATAAACGATTGATAATTACGAAAGTTAAAATGAATTGCTGCTTAAAACCAGGCTAATAAAATGTAAATATTGAAGCATCATAAAGTGTGACGTCAGGCAGCGTTTTAAAGTCACGTGATTTTTTTTTTAATTTTAAAGTTATTTTTTAAATTAATGAGAACTTTTTTTTTGCATTTTTAATAAACTTTTTGAAATCTATGGACCTAAAACTACCAGAAAAATAGGATTTTGTTGAAATCCCCCTTGTGTGCAAATTCCTCATTGCAGGTATCACGTATGTTTGCATGTTAGGACTTGTAATTGTTTGCTTTGCAAGTACAATTGATTATATAATATAAAAATATAGTTACAGTAGAACCGCGGTTATCTGAGCTCCAATTAACAGACAGAAAGGCCATGCTCCAGAGGAGACGTGGCTTTATACAAATGGCGTAGATAACTTAAAACAAATTTTACTATACAGTACAGTATTTTATAATTTATAAACGTATGATTGTATTGCATTTTTAACTGACTACATTTAAATATGTAATATGTGTATAATTTTACTTCAACGAATACGTTTTCATCCATTTTATATTCTGCCGTATGTTTCCTCCTCAATTTATGATAGAGTCCGTGTTATCCTAGTTTTCGATTATCCGAGAAACCCTCGGTACATATTACCTCGGATAAGCGAGGTTCTACTTTATATGAGGAAAAGTATATATGCAAAAGTATATCGAATTGTGTTTCTTGAAATAAATATAAAAAGAACTCATGTGTGTTAGGGAATATTTTTGGTTTTATAGAGAATTGTTAATTCTAGGCTACGATCTGAACCATGCAAGATGTTTTTAAACCTGTGTTTGGAAATTTGTTGCTGCAAATTACGCTATATTACTGTGTGATATATTGCACAATAGTCACTTTTGGCTTTTGTAAGTTTTTGTAAAATCATAAATACACACACATATATAGTATATATACTGTGATGTATTTACAGCTATTGCAAATGGTACTGATATTTCACAAAACCTACAGTAGGAATGTTCTTATATTTTACAATTTTTAATTTCGTTGTACATGCTTTATCTACCATGGATAAAGATAAAAAGTATATAAAGTCGAACCTCGTTAACGTGAACACTGTTAGCGTGAATTACTTTTAACATGAACTGTTTCCACAACCCCCGTAAAAATGAAGATTGGTTTAGTTATATGAAGATTAGTTTCTGATTGCATGAACTACTGATAACATGAACAAGTTTTTTATTCTTCTTGAGATTCATGTTAACGAGGTTCGACTATATAAAATAGTAATTAATTATCTATCGATTTTTTCTTGAAAAAGTTTAGAGTAACTACAGAATTCGAATATGTTTATGATGCTTACCACAAAAATTTCACTTTTAAAAACTGTTATACTATCCCTTACGCAGTATTCTCAAGAACACATCTTATATTCGAATTGCTAAATAAAAGTTAAAGGACATCAACATAAAAATAATAAGCCAGATAATGATATTGTACACTGAATACGGTATTCTAAAAACTACTAAAACTGTAGCATGTGATTTTCATTATAAACGTTGATTTTACTTTAATTTCTATTGATTTTTTTGCATGTAGCAACTAATTCATAGATATTAGCATTCGGATAATAGTAAGTGACATCATAATATACATATCGCTAGATGTACAGTCGGTAACAAAAGTGTCCGAACAGTAGCAAAAATTCCTATGAAAAAAGTACACTTAATACAGTTTTGTTAAATAAATCCTTGTCGAATCCTGTTCTTAGTTAGTCTAAGAACATGATTCGATAAGGATTTATTTAACAAAATCGTATGAAGTGTACTTTTTTCACTTAGAAATTTTTGCTAGTGTTCGGACACTTTTGTTACCGACTGTAACATACATTTCGAGTGCAATCAACGAAGCGTAAAATATGTTAGATATTAATAAATGTATGATTTTAAACATTGATGCATAATTCTAATCCTATAAATACCAACCATCTCAAATATTTGGCTACAAAACCATTGTAATTATAGTAAAGTACGCTAATATCAAAAGTAGATAGTATGTAGAAATATGAAGTGTAGCGATAAATTATCTTGTGAAAAGAAAGGATTTTAAAAATTGATTCCGGAAACCAACATCTTTTATAAATTCTATTCTTTCTAGTAAAAATATGCTAGTCTATTTTGTAAAACTTCCCCCCCCCCCCTTTGGTTTTTTATAACTAATTTATAACTACGATTTAAAAAAAAAATCTTTATAAACCGATTCTATATAGTTAATAGTTTTAAATTTATCTCAATAGATTTTTTTTAATGGTGTGGAAATGAAGTTTGTTTATAAACGTAACAAAATGTTCCCCAACTTAAGAAATGGAGGAGAAATACTTTAATAAAATTGAAAAACAAAAGTTTTAAGTATTTTCCTGTAGAGATATTATGAAATAAACAACTTCATATATAATTCCTAGTCTATTTTGTAAAACTCCTCCCCCCTCTTTGGTTTTTTATAACTAATTTATAACTACGATTAAAAAAAAATCTTTATAAACCGATTCTAAATAGTTAATAGTTTTAAATTTATCTCAATAGATTTTTTTTTTAATGGTGTGGAAATGGAGATTGTTTATAAACGTAACAAAATGTTCCCCAATTTAAGAAATGGAGGAGAAATACTGATTAATAAAATTGAAAAACAAAAGTTTTAAGTATTTTCCAGTAGAGATATTCTCATAAAATAAACAACTTCTTATATTATTCCAAAATGTCTTGCATACAAATCTTTTTGATTTCTTTCATGATCGAATAAAAATGGTTTTCAGCACCAAAATACCATACATATCACTGCTATACTGAACATTCCAGAAAATTATATGCTTAAATTCAGCTACAATCTTTTAGAATTATTCATTAATAGATGTTTAAGTTATGTTTTGAAGATAAATTTCCATTGAATATTTAAAACTTAATGGAAATTATTTTCAAGAGAAGTTTTAGTACTAATTATGGATTTCAAATATTGTTTTTATGCTTATCTCGTGTTATCTCATGCTTATCTCATGTATCTACATAAATAATAACTAGAGAAGTACATAATTAAACTCATAAAACAATTCATTTATTTTTGTCATTACAAGATTTATTTCCTCTCTCAATTAAGTAAAAGATAATATTCAGCATTGACGTCTTTGCCAAGAATATTTACAATACTTATGAGATAATATTTAAATAATTAATGAATATTTATTCTTTAATAATATCTTGTCGTATTTAATACTCTAATGACAGTTATAAAAAAAAAAAAAAGAAAAAAAAAAGAAAAAGTATTTCATTGGGGGGGAAAAATGTAAGTTCAGGAAGTAAAAAAGATTTTGAATATAATTTATTTATTTATTTATTTATTTTATATGATCATACTATTGCAAACGCCATGTTTTAGTTGCTAATTAAATAATCCCAAAATAAATGCTACAATTCTTTTAATGGTTAGATTTCACTATTTAATAATTCATGGCATTGTAAATGTAATTATTGAAAAAATTATTGTTTAAAACTGCCTATGGATATTTCAGCAATAAAATAAAACATTTAATTACCGAAAATAAATCAATTACTTAAAACAATTTAATATGCAATACACGATGACTAAAAGAAAGTGTTATTGAAACAACAATAAACTATTTACCAATCTCTGAAGTATTAAATATCGTTTAAAAGAGTAGTTACGTATTTTCTTTAGTACTACCACGTCTTAAGTTTACAATCCCAAATAGTCATTTCATTGATGTAGTCAACCGACATTAGAGTAAGTCCGAAACTAAATTATGTAATAATGTGGGATAAAAATGCAGGTATGAGGAGTGTAGTGTTGTCAGAACTACGCTGTAATTTTCGATGAATTAATCTATACATATAAAAGAGTACTTTCACTCACTCACTCACTCACTCACTGACTCATCAACGCTCAGCAAAATCTACTGGAGCCACTGACTCGAAACTGGGTCATATTATAGAACATATAGTGTAAGCACCCCCTAAGAAGCGATTTTGTGAAAATTCGCCCACCAAGGGGAAGTAGGGGGCAAAATGTGATTTCACAAAAACCTCCATATCTCAAAGAAAAAAACAGATATCCGTAAAATTTTTGCCTTAAAATATAGCTAACACAAACATGTAAAAATAAATTTCTGGAATTTTAGAAATTCGGTCCCCAAGGGGGGGGGGGGGGGGGGAAGGGGGAAAACGTGATTTCACATGCGCAAAATGGTTTCACATACTCCTATCTATCTCAAACAAGCAAACAAAAAAAAACCCCTACAGATATACGAGAAATTTTTGCTCTAATATATAGCTAATGCAAATACCTAAAAACCAATTTCTGAAATTTTAGAAATTCAGCCTCCAAGAGGGGGAAAGAGGGGGAAAAACGTGATTTGAAATAATCCTTTATATTGCAAACAGAAAAAAAGATATATGTGAGTTTTTCCCTCTAAAATATAGCTTTCACAAATGCATAAAAACTAATTTCTTTAATTTTAGAAATTCGTCAAAGGTGGGGCAGGAAAGTGGGGGGGGGCTATAAAGCAAATATATATATATATATATATATATACAGTTAGATCATTCAAAATTGGTACAGTTAGGTTTTACAGGCCTGCAAGTCGCACGAGGATATTTTCGAAAGTGTAAAGTTATTAGGAGAGTTAGAAGGGGGGGGGGGAGACTGAGGGGCAAAAAAATAAAAATAGAGTTAGACCGTTCAGAATTGGTACATTGAGGTTTTTGATACTTACAAATCGATTGCGAATATTTTCGAATTTGTAAAGTTAATAGGAGGGGTGGAGGGGCATAAAACAAAAATAGAGTTAGGTCGCTGAAAATTGGTACATGGAGGGTTTTGATACCGACAAATCGATTGCGAATATTTTCGAATTTGTAAATTTATTAGATAGGCGGGAAAGGGGGTGAAGGGCAAAAATATATAAATAAGAGTTAGAGCGCTGAAAATTAGTGTTGTTAGTTTTTGAGGCCCGATAAATATATTGCGGATATTTTCGAAAGTACATAATTATTACGAGGAGCAGGAAGGGGGACTGGCACAGGTGTAAAAAGAAAGAAATTCAGATAGAATGTTAGAAATTAGTATTATTCGGTTTAAAAGCCCGAGAGAACGATTGCGAGTATTTTTAAGATCTAAAATAATTTGGAAGGGCGGGAACAGTAGGTGAAGGACTCTGCGCGCCGTGCACGCCTGTATACCCTACCACAGGAAGTGGGGCATGGACCGATTATTCCACCAATGGGAGTTTTTTTTTTGGTATTTTATATTTATGTTTCTCCCTTACCATAATATAGTCATTCATTAAGAATGTCGAACATAAATGCGCGCGTGCAGAGCAGACTGGTCTGCGCTGCCAAAGACAGTGGAGACTATGCGCGACATTTGTTCCAATCAGAATTTCTCTCTCCGTTTTTTTTTTTTTTTTTTTTCACGTGATAAAAATTAATGCAATTTTGAGAATTCATTAACTATTTTAAAATAGTGACCAGCAAAGCGGGCGTAGCCTACTAGTCATAATATATAATCGTTGATGTACTTAAATTGTACACCAAAAAAAGTCATTTTTGGACAAAATGTATCATTCGGTTTTTTGGTAAAACACTGATATTTTTAATATATTTAAAATATTTATGCATTTAGTACTAAATTTCTCTTATTCATAAGACTGTAAAACCGGTTCTTTAGACTAAGATATATCAGACATCATCTTTTATGATACACAAGTGATGTTCTCAGGGGAAATTAAATAGAATATACCAATAACAAATTTTGTCAATATATAACGTTAGATTAGTAAACAGGATATATTTTTCCTTCATCGACTGATCGAAATTTGCTCGAGTAATAAAAAGAACAAATTGAGACACGTATTTGATGAGAAATATTTACATAAAGTAGATATTGTACCTATAATTAATCACGGTGAAATGTGATGAAAATCAAGACTATTTATTGCAATTTAATTGGATACATATATTTTTTTAATTAGTCAAATTTCGCTTGTATTCAACTATCCTCGATCGAATATTTCGGATGAATTTACGGTAAGATTCCGATTATCGAACACTCAGAAATTCATCGATTTCGATGAGGAGCCATTCTATGACAGATTACCTTTTGCTACTAAGGGCTATTCTTCAATATTTTATTTAAAATAACTTAAATAAAATGTTTAAAAAAAAAAAAAAAAAAAAAAAAAACCTATAAACTATTCGATAGAGGACCTTTTACACCGTTATTCTAAACTACAATCAGTTTATTTAATTATTTTGTAACCATTATTAAACCATTTAAAATTATTTTTTTTTTAATGAATGTGTTGGGGAGTACAATAACTTTAAAACTACGCAAAGATTTTACATTGGAATTTTATAAATGAAATTCATGCTTTGTAATTTACGCATATTATACTCTCAATTTTGCAACTTCATTGATAATATTTCGCACATAAATCGTATTATTCTTATTATTACTCTTATTACAATTATTGTTGCAGTTGTTGAAATCAGAGAAAGGAACACACACCTAATCTAAATAGAAAATACTCAAAGTGAACTTTTGTAATATATGTTATCTGTGTTCCTCCTTTTTTTTACCTTATCTTATTACTATTGCCCTTTTCTTTTGCATTGAAAAAGGAGAGCGTTTTGAATATTCAATGCAATTATTTAATGTACTCAATAAAATTGCTTGTTCTTTTCTTCCAGAAAAGAAAAAGGCGCGTAATAATAACGAAAATCTGTAAAAATCATCGGTTTTTCAGAATAATATGATCAGAAAGTCGATTGGAATCACTCCAGGTCATTTCATCATGAAAAATTGGCAAAACGCCAGTACATCATATCTTTACAACAGTGCATATATACTGAGGTATGCAGATATTCTTATAACATGAAAATGCTGTCTAAACATGAAGAAACTAATGTATCAAACATTGTGCATTAATATGTAATATAAATAATTTATCGCTCTAATCTTATTATCTTTCAGAAGCCGAGAAGAAATAATTATAGTACAGGCTCTAATTAATTGCATTTAACATTAAAAAGTACTTCTAGTAATCGAAGATAATACTGTTTATATAATGAATATTTTTCAACAACATAACTAAATTCCATTTTGAATTTACAAATATTATTCTTATCTCAACTTTGTCTTTCATCTCCTGGTGACTTAGAAATGACAGTTTAAATACGTAACATCACAGAAGATGAGGCTTTAAGATTGCAATGTATGCATGTCGCAAAGCATTACGTTTATCTGTAATAGTTACGTCAGAGAATTATCATTTACTTAGCATATATATTTTGAGAATTCCTGCAGTTATCAGTAAAGATAATTATCGAAACTCAATATACTTCAGATATAAGCAGAATTTAATGTTCTATTTATTTATCGCAATATGTGTCTATCAACTGCATTAATTTTAATTTTCTTATAACAAGCCACATACGGTATGTTATATGTCATATTACTTAATATAAATTATAACAATAAGGAAATATCATGCCATTCGCATAGATTTTTAACACTTTCCAACTGCACATATTCATTTATTGTTTAACCAATAAATATATAGTAATTCATTAATAAGGACATAAAATGTATTTTGTTTTTAACTATGTTTCCTCATGTTATGTAACCCTTAATGTACCTGAATATTGTAGTGTAACCCTGTAAATCTGAATGCTAAGCATACCATATTTTATGCAAAATATTATTTCAGCATATTAAAAATAAATGTCATGTTCACTATGATTTTTGGAGTAGAAAGTTATTTAAATGTGTTTTTTAAAATTTCACTTATAAAACGGAATGCAATATATATATATACTAGTTGGTACCCGTCAAAATTTAACGGGTTAATAACATTTAAAAGTGCAACTGAAATCCTCTTATAGTACAAATTTCTTTAGAGAAAACTTGAAATAAACACTATTTGAATGATATAAATACATTTGCAGAGTTAAGATTTAAGAGCCTATTTTCAAATTACACCAAACATATTACATTTATATGTGTACGAAATATCTTACTTGTCTTTGAAGTATGGGAAAAGAAAATTTGTGTAAAAAAAATAAGGTTTTTTAGATTAAAATGTCAATTATATATATGTGTAAATTGCAGAAATATTTTACACCAATTGTAGATATTTTAATAGTTTATTTTAAGCGCCATAGTATACACAAAAAAGACTGGTCATGTGCATGATACATCTCATTTGTTTTTAAAACGAGTGGTACAAGACATTTTTCTCTTATTTCATTTGAGAAACTCGCCATGTTTCCTTCAATAAAGGTCCGCTCTGCTCTGAAGAGAGTTAACTTCTGTAAACATTTTGTCATTACAAATTATTGGATAGAAGTTTCAATTAAAATCAGAAATACAGCTAGAAAATACAATGTAAATATACCTGTTGAACCAAACCGCAATATCTATCGAATAATTAGTAGCAATAAAGATCCCCTCCCTCCGCCCCCCCCCCCTCAAGACCGTAGGTATCTACAGAATCCCGTTTACATATTCTAACAACTAAGAAAGTTGCTACATCCGAATGTCGAAGTGAAAGATGAACACCAGACTTAAGAAGCATAAAAACGATGTAAGATGCGGAAGAATCACCAACTCCCTAAATAAAACTTACTAAAACAATAGTAATATTGGTATTAAATTTAATGAAACTACAAAAATTGCAAATTACAGTAACCCTGATTACATATTCTTTTGTAAAATGGTGGAAATAGTTAATAATAGCAATTTATACAATGGTAACAAATCAAAAGCTTGCTTAGACTGACTGTAATGCCACCTACTGGAAGGAAAATTAAAAGATAGAGGAAAACCTCACTTGACTCCAGCATCACCGACCAGTGAGGAGGGTACAGATGACAGAGTGCATCCCATCGCGAAAGCAGCTACATGAACTCCAAATATGAAGTTATAAAGTAAAGTTTAAACTTTAACTTAGATAAATAAATGTTTTTAATAATAACTATATAATATATCATTATAAAATCTTCACTTGCTATTAAATCTGCATGCAAGTAGCAGTTTTCAGGTTTTTACATATATGTTAGTTTCACCACTGGTTTATATTATGCTCAATAGATTGTAATGCAGAGCTGCCAACCTAATCCGGCAAATTGTTAGTACCACCCTTTTTCTACACCACTTAATTTTTAGATTCATTCTGTTCAAATTTATCTACGAAGAATTAAGCAAAAAACATACTCTAAAAAGGAAGTGGTCTAGAAATAGGGGCGGTACTAACAATCTGCCGGATTTTTTGGCAGCTCTGGTAATGGAATTTATATGGTTGTTACATATCAGATTTTTAAAAATAAATATTTCATAAATGTTCAACTTATTTTTCTTCGATTGATAAAGTATGCTATAATTATATTCAAAAGAGTGACTGTGTTGAATTCTGTCATAGAGCGACAACTCCATAAAAAAAAAAAAAACACTTTACGTTTCATTTAAAGGAGTAGGTTTTAAATGGTGGTTATCAGCTCGCTCTCAAAATTAAATAGAGTTTGTGAGGATGACATGGAAGTATTTTTACTAGAGCTACAATTTAGATTCTAAATGTCAGTCACATTTTTTTTTCTCTTGGACATGTAAGCAATAACAATCAAACAAGGAATCAATGTAGAATAAAGACACTTAAAAAAGTAGCTTGAAGTATAACTGTATAAAAGATAGAAATGCCTATGTGACCATAAATTGTATACAAAAATCTAAGCTTAAATATAGTTGCGATAAAATGTTTAATATGTTTGTCCATATTAAAGATGAAGTAGTCACGAAAATGTTTAAACATGACATTTGATTTCGCCCGTAATGCCAAATACATCTACTCGAATCGTTTTTGGTAGTGGCAACGTATTTTCGAAAAGCTCGCTCAAGTTTTTTTTTTTTTTTCCCTTTACGGGAAAGCATAAAACAATAAACTCTATAGAAAACATGTAATAATACATTTCATGTTTTATGTATCTACACAAGCCAATCCATACTTTGAATATCCTCAATTTCCAAGATCTAGGATTTTGCCACTGAGTTCCGGCTCCCAAGAGTAATGCAAATTCTTCACAATTCCAAAATAGGGGTTTGTAATATAATGAACATTTTTCATGAAACGACTGTTTCTCATGTACTGACAATTTACAACGTCCTTGGCCAGCAAGAGGTCGCCGAAATAATACAACTGAACGTTAGCCGTTGAACTAGTAAGTGGCTCTTGTGCGAAAGAGCAATAGCCACAGGAATCTTCACTTTTCTTTACATATTTAAGTATTATTTGTATCAATCCACTGGACTTACCTAGGCTGAAAACTATATTGCACGGTATTGTTATCCCATCAATGTGGCATCGGGGGCTGAGTATTTTTTCTTGGTTGAAGAAACTTTTCTTTTTCTTTTTTTAACGATTTAGTAAAACAAACTTGAATGTCCACCACGGCCCAAAGTCAGACTTGTGTAAATAGAGGTAAAGTGTTAATAAAAAAATTCGCCTACTAGAAACTATTTGGCCATCTTTTTGCGATTAATTACTCGCAGTATCCTTGCATTATGGGATTGGATTTTATGCATGAAAACAAGGTCGAACTTAATTTTTCTACGAAGTCTGTATAAACTGATGTGTCACATTTTAGTGCTAAACTTGCCGAGCCGGCAGAGTTAATAATGTGGAAAAAAGTGCCCTCAACGAAAATATGAATCAGAATCTTTTCAGTTTCTTACTAAGTTTAGAGAAAATTTTTCTAATGTACCTGGCTTTATGCATGTTGTTTGAAACTAAATTGATACTGGTAATCGTAACCCAGTTTTTAGCAATCCAGAAAATAATACCTTAGTATATTGATAAAGCTATAAAGTATAGAATTATCATGCCGATATCTTCACTGTTTGCTTCCCCGGCAGTGTTATGTAGAAAAAAAAAATGGTAAAGCGGTTGTAGATCTGGAGAAGCAATGGTGGAGATTTGCAATAAATTTTCGAAAGTAAATGTCATAACAAACTACCCCAATATCCTTTTCCTATTATTAATGATTTGTTGGACAATATTACATCTACGACATTTATATCAACATCAGACTTAACTATTCTTTTTTTTTCAGACTGCCATAAAACAAGAAAATATTCCGAAAACGTCATTTATTACAAAGAGGAAAGTATATCACTTTAAAAGGATGCCTTTTTTGTTTATTCCAGGGCGGTTGCTAACTTTCAAAAAGCAATGGTAACGATTCTACTATCAGTTCGCCACAATTTTGTTCATGTATATTTATATGATATACTATCATAATGTCAGCTTCCTTTAAAGAGCATTCACATCATATAAACGAAATGTGTTCCCTTTTGCGTAATGCAGGACTTACATTAAACGCATGTATACGTAATTTTGCCAGGCCTCAAATAAAATATCTAGGTGTACGCGTAACTTCTGCTAGAATTTCTGTTGATAATGAAAAGGTTAACACAGTTCTAAACACCAGATGGTCTTTATCTTTACAAAAGTGGAAACACACTACGTAAAATAGTGAAGCCTCACTCATTCACAAGAAATCGCTCTGAGATTGTAAGCGTAAGTTGTCCATGGAGAGTTTCGTTAGCTGAGGGTAAGATGCCCATTAGAGTTTCGTTTAGGTGGCGTTGGTTTCGGAGAAAGTGTCAATTGTCCATGCATACTTTTGTTAGTTGATTGTAAGGTGTCCATTTGAATTTCGTTTAGTTGGCGTTTGTGTCGGAGGAAATGTGAAAGGTTCTTAGAGCAAGGGGATGGAAATTAGGTAAGTAAAAATAAGTTTAAAGCAAAATAAAATAGAAGTGAAAAGTCCCCCTCCTCTTTAATTTTTATCTGTAATAACAAAAATATTGTTTTTTATATAATTCTAGTTTTTTTCCCTAAAACTTCAAGACATTTATTGAAACCAACATGGGAGAAAAGGAAGGAGCGTCTTTTAACCATACCTTACAAGTTTTTTTTTTTTTTTTTTCATAACATTTTATAAAAATAAATATTATTGTTGAGCCATGATTATTCAGCTTTAATCAAGTATCAATAATACTGCACGATAACAGATTTTGTAAGCTAAGAACTCTCAAACAACAAATATCCTAATTTTCATTCGATAGAAAAATCACTCATTCACGAGAAAGCGGCCAAATAAACATGGCTCTCATTATTTTATGAAAAATTTATGTTGAAGTCTCGTAAATTGCTTAATTCCTCTAAACAAACATTTTGGGAACATAGTATAATTAAAAAAAAAAAAAAAAAATATTTATATATTTATTAATAAATTATTGTGAAATGGTATAAAATGCACCGATATACTTTTAATGATCGAACAACTCATAAAGTATTGATTTGCATTGTATAGCGGCTTTTAATGGGTTAAAAAATACTGTATAGTAAAACCTAAAAATATGTCATCTTGAGAGAATTCTAAAAATATGTTTGGAAATAAGAGTGAAAACAGATAGATAAAGCGAAGTTATGAAAAAGTTTTCAGCTATTTTTTAAAGTTCTATATAACATAACATAATTGACTTCGCGCAATTTCTCCTCTTTCATTCCAAAATATATTATTACTATTATTATTATTGTGGCCTTCTAAAAAACATTAATGCTAATCAAACAATAATCTATAGGAAACATTCCTTTGTATATGTTGTAGTTGTTAATTTATTTATGTTTTGTGCAATATAAAGGATATAAAATATGCTTCTCATACACCATAATGTTTTCGAATTATTTTGTGAATCCCTTTACGTATGGTCGAATACAAGTTTAAATAAGAAATATATTATAGTTAACCGAAATAATGCATAATGGTTTCACGGCCTTTAAAAAATAGTTAAGAAAGAAAACCATGACAGATAGACGAACTGAGTACAAAAGTAATTTTTAATCTTATTAGACAGTTTTTGAGGATACAAAATACATTAACGGGGGAAAAAATATATGTTTAACTTTAAAAAAAAATTCTGACACTAATATATAATAAAAAAGAAATGCATTAGAGGATAGAAATAAGAATGTTTTTACATTAAAAAGCAAAAAGTATTCGATTTACAAATTGACATCCTCTTCACCTTTGACTATTTGATTTTTTTTTCTGTTTTGTAAACAAATAGATATACATTATATAATATTACTACCTTTTAAAAGTTATTTTGCATTTACATCACTTCCAGGTAATAAAACTATTTAATGATTCTATTTATGGACAATGCTTTAATTGCATTATTATTTTTTCTATTGATTTTTATAAAACCAATGTGGTTCGTTTTAATTGCAGTCTTTATTTATTTACTTATTTACTTATTTATTTTTGGAGATACTACTAATTAGTAAAGCAAAAGTTTTAAATAACTAAGACTAAATATAATTACCCAGACCTTGAAGTAATTTAAAGAAACATAGCCCCTGGACACATAAAAAGAATAATTATCTGTCTAGCTGACAGAAAGTTATTTCTAATTACGTGTTTTAATTTGAACTCTCATATAAATATCAAGGATATGAACATTAACTGAAACACAAGCTAATAAAATATATAAATCATATTTACATAGACGTAATTAATTCAAAAATATCGTTAAAATGTTACAATAAAAATATATTTTTTATTTCATTATTCGTTTATATGCCAATTTATAATTTTTTATGTTTTTATTTATTTTGTTTAAATTTGTGAAGAAACTTCTATTTTATTTTTATATTAGGTTGATTTTTTTTATAAATCGACCTATTGCAATCACTTCGTTTATCTATCTACCTACCTATCTATCTATCTATAATGAAAATATTGTCACGATAACTACCGAAATAATATTACAAATTGAACCAAATTTGGACAACCAACTTATCTTATAAATATCTTGGATGAGTTTGTTAACCAAATTCCTTCGCCTTTTTGTTTTAAAATTTGTTTTAAAATGGCGGTAACTTGAAATTTTCAAATCCACATTCTAAGAAGCTTATTTAAAGCCGGATTTATTGAATTTTGGTGTAAATATAGATCCCATAGGAGTCTCAATCAAGTTAATTAATGAACTTTATCAAGTTAATTAATGAACTTTATCAAGTTTATTTATGAACTTTTTTATTTTTAACAAAGTGGAGGATATCTTAAGTTGGGCGGGGTCACTTGAAATCAAGCTACCACTTGAAAATTTAAAATTCCAATAACTTCCGAAATAATTTTAATAAAAAAGCACCACAAAACTGGCGTTGTAAAAATTATTACTTACAAACTTTGAATAAACACCATAAAATGTAATAAACTCGCAACAATTGTTTCGGGTCGAAGAAACACACGACCCTTCATCAGGCGAATAAAGTAAGCACGAGTGCTGCAGTCAAAGCGGCAACGCTGCATTTTATGGTGTTTATTCAAAGTTTGTAAGTAATAATTCCGAAATAATACTCCAATTCGAAACAAATTTGGACAGTGAACTTACCTTATAAATAGTTTGGATGAGTTTTTTAACCACGTTGCTCCGCCATTTCCTTTTTAAGTGGCGACCACTTGAATATTTCAATTTCATATTGTAAAAAGCGTATTCCGAATTTGTTTGAATTTTGACGTATACATAGACCATATAAGTGTCTCAACCAAGTTTATTAATGAACTGTTTCTGCCATTTTTAACAAAGTGGCGGATATCTTGAACGAAGCGGGGCTATTTGAAATCAGGCTACCACTTGAAAATTTAAAATCACGGTAACATCCGAAATAATACTCCAAATCGAACCAAATTTGGACAGTGAACTTATCTTATAAATATTTCGGTGAATTTAATTAACCAAGTTGCTCCGCCATTTTGTTTTCAAGTTTCCACTTAAAAATTTCAAATTCACATTGTAAAAAGCATATTCGGAATTTTTTTGATTTTTTATGTGTTCATTGACCATATAAGGGTCTCAACTAAGTTTATCAATGAACTTTATTCGCCATTTTTAACAAAGTGACTGATATCTTAAACTAAGCGTGGTCACTTGGAATCAAGCTACCACTTGAAAATTAAAAATACCGATAACTTCCGAAATAATACTCCAAATCGAGCGAAATTTGGACAGTGAACTTATCTTATAATTTACTTGGAGATGTTTGTTAATCAAATTGCTCCATCATTTTGTTTTCAAGTGAAGGCCACTTGAAAATTTCAAGTTCACACTGCAAAAAAGCGTATTTAAGACAGGATTTACTTGAATTTTGATGTATACAGCTAATTAGACTGCCACTTGAAAATTTGTTATAACAATAACTTTTGAAAAACTGCACTGGTTCGAACCAAAGCTGGACAGTGAAATTATGCTTCGAATATCTTGGATGAGTTTGCTGGGCAACTTGCTCGTTATGTTTGTTCTTCATGGCGACCGCTTGAAAATTTGTTATTACGATAACTTTTGAAATACTTAATCAATTCGAACCAAAGTTAAAAAATGGCTTTATCATTCAGATATCTATAATTTTGGTGGCCAGTTTTCTCCCAAAAATGTTTTGCATGTTGTGTCCACTTGAACGCTGAAACTTGAGACTTTGTTATCGCGATAACTTTTGCAAAATTTGATAGATATAATTTTAAGTTGGGTACAGACCTAAATCCTTACCAAGTGTTGTTGAATTTCGTAAGGACGTTCTCACGTTATACCCGGACAAAATTAGCTTTACAGGCATACAGACACAACGACACATACACACAGAAAGGTTTCTGAAGTCATTTTTGGCTTTCACGATGTGTGAAACGTGAAGATATAGCAAATTTTTTGATTCTGAGAAATTTACAGACAAAAGTCTGAATTTATTAATATAAATATATATTTTTTCAATTATTTATTTTTTAATAAAACTAGAAAGACTTATTCTTCTCCAAAAAGAAAAAAAAATGTTTTACAAACCACTAATATATTCCTGCCTGCCAATAATCAATTAAAATAGCATTAACCATTAAATGAACCATCTATGTAAAATATTTTTGTATATCTGCGTTAATTTTTTGCATGATGTCACGCGTAATAGCAACTGCGTCTGGTACGACTTAAATAATAATTATCATTTTTTTTTATTCATTGTTACTTTCTCATTTAATATTTGAAACGAGCAGTTGACCTCAATCTTTGTTTTGATTTATTACCATGTTATAAAAGATTGAAATATACGGGTTCTACAAGAAAAATGCAAAAAGAAAAAAAAAAAAAATCCTGTTTGGTATCAAAATTGTAATAAAAAGAATTGAGAAAATTCAGTCATTCCTTCTTCCTCGAAATTATCCACGAGTGATTTAAAGACAATGTTTTTCTTCACATACTTATCTACAATAAAACTACAACAGGTGAATACAAAGCTATTCTTCATCCACATTTCTTGAGATCATGGAAGACTCTGCGCAAGTGCTTTCAACAAGTCCAGTGTTAATAGGGATGGTAGTCATCGGATTGAGAGAAAATAAGCGCCGAATGACTGGATTTTTTCCAAATTCCAACCTGTCGGCCAATTTGCTACCCCTCGAAGCTGTCCGATTCGCCGTCACATCTTTACACTACACAAAATACAGCCTGCTGGATAATGGGTAAACCAAAATAAAGCCTATTTCTGCACAAAATTATCACTATATGGAGATAATGAAACTCACATGTTACTTTTTATTAATACAAAACGTCTTAAATTATTTATTTATTTATTTATTTTTTAGGTATACAATAATTTTCTATAAGGGAAAATGTCGATTTTATCCAAATTTCTACTTATTTATTTTGTTAATTCTCTAAAGAGCAATCTCACAAAATCCGCATTAGGATGAAGCATGCATAATTTTTACTGGCGATATCTAAGATTATAAGATATAACATTAATAATGAGATTATAAGAATATCTAAGATATATAATAGTGTATATTAAAAACACACTCTTAAGTAACTAAACAAATATATATTTCAAATACATTTTTTCTGATTCTTAATGAGGGAGAAATTATATTATTCTATCAGCTCATTAGATAAGTGTTTTAACAGTACAAATGCTATAAATGCACTAGAAGTAAAATAAAGACACTACGTTTACAAATTAAGCATACAAGTGAATTTTACTTAGAAAGATTTTTCTATTTTATTTACTAAGTCTAGAAAAGATTTATTGCACAAAATAACAAGAATTTCTTTTCTAAGAACCATCAAATCTTCTTTTTAGTCTTTTTTTTTTTTTTTTTTAAACACATTGACACATTTCTTTTAACAACATATGTTTGGAACTGATCACTAACAATTTTGTTTACTTACTTTTCGCTGAATTGCTTACAACTTTTGTGTTAGAATAACTTTTTGTGTTAAAGTAAATACTTCAGCTCAACATTCTTTGCTTTTAATTCATTTTAACAGTTACAAAATTTATAGTGTGTTTTAGAAACTACAATTTACGGCATAAGAAAATGTGAAACATTATTCAGAAATCTTTAAATATTTATAATAAAAAGATTAATTATTTGTAAAATTAATAATAAAAGCTTATTTATTTAAAGCTTAATTATTAAGCGCAATAAATTTCTAAAAGTAATGGTTGCAGTTAAATAGATTTTTTTTTTTTTTTTTTTTTTTTTTTTTTCTGAAGGGGAGCTTTAAATTTAAAATACTAGTTTTGATTTACGTCAAAAAAACATTCAAAAATAATTATTAATAGACTAATTTTATAATATTACAATATTATACTATTGAATAATATTATTTCAGTGGAAACCATTTGTTGTTTTAAAATTTTAATTAACGTTTTTTATAATCCGTACAAGAGTTTTGATGAAATTAATACATGAGGCTAACGCAGTTTACTTAAACTTCACTAAAACGATTAAATGAGAAAGCGAAATATTTAACAGGTTTCCTTATTACACGCTATGAAGATTAACACTAGAATCTCGTTAAAATGTCTAATTTAAATTAAGAGTTTGTGTTATACATAACTTTTATTGAAACAAGTATTAATTAAAAACTTCCCGCATACAAGAAATCGTGAAAGAAATTTATATCTCCTTTTACTGTGTTGTGAATAGCATAAAGTATATCCTAAAAACTATTTTTCAAAAATATTTTATCAGAAATTTTGTTTGATCATATTATTTGCATCTGTAATAATACTTTTTTGAGTCTGTGTTTCACGGTGACTTTTTGCATATAACAATTATACAGGGAGCCACAAAATTCAGCTGAAGAATCCTTACTGTATATGTACTTACAAAATTCAATATCCGATTTTTAAACTTGTGATTTGCTATTTTTTTCAAGTACAGGATGATTATAATTAAAGTTACGATTTCAAAACGCTATAAATTTAAAACTACCCATCAGAGCGATTTGATATTTTACCAGAGCAATCGTGAGGCAATAAAATTTTGTTTGGCAAAAAATAAATAAATAAATAAGTAAATAAATAAATAAAAATCCAAAATGTGCCGTTAATTATCCGTAAAATATTTGTTTCATGGAGCTCCTCTTTTTCTCTTTTCACTATGACTGTTTCCGCTGTAAACACGTATTCTTGTCTTTTGCTAAAAAAAATGTAGTAAACCCTTGAAGTATATTTTTTCCTGCTATTTCGTTGTGTTGCTAACGACATTCCTGTGTTTAATGAGTCCATTTAGATGTTTCCCCTGACATTACCCTGACAGCGCCATCTATGGGAACATGTTGGAACTACTTTTTTCCTTCCCTCACGATTGCTCTGGTAAAATATCAAATCGCTCTGATAGGTAGTTTTAAAATTATAGCGTTTTGAAATCGTAATTATAATCACCATGTATATATCTCAAGAACGATTGCACGAAATTGCATATAAATTTATATGCAGATGCATCTTGACATAAGTTAGTGTCTATCAACTTTTGGTGTCAATCTCTCAACGGGTGATACTGGAATACAGTGATATCCGCAATTTCAAGGACGGCTATACCTCAAAAACTATTGCACGTAATTGCATATAAATTTATATGCAGAGGCACCTTGACATACTTTTTAAATCGTAACTTCAATTATAATCACCATGTACTTGAAAATCTACTTTTTAAAATAAGGGCTACAAAATCATATTAAAACAATTTTTCTTCTTTTGCATTGATCAGTTGCAGCCTTGAAACACAGACAAGATATTAATAATAATAATAATCTATATAAATGAAGCAAAGAGTTTGTCGGGAACACATCCGGGTGGACCACTTCTGTGATTGTTCTAGATTTAACTACTTTGGCGATGAAAGTTGGTCATTTTTTTTTTAGTAAAAACTGATGAATTTTTTAAAAAGATACTGAATAGATGTTATACTTTTTAAAAGAGCTCTAAAAATTGTTCATTTTTTTTGTGTGGACACTATATACATCAAATTTTTAAAGATATTTCGTTGCAAAGTTTTCTTTTAATTAATTAAAATATGAAAATAAATATTAGTTATAATTTAATAGTTGCAAAAAAAAAAAAAAAAAAAAAGCGAGACGGTATGTATTAAAAATGTATTTTAACTTGGTTACATCCCATTATATGTAATGAAACGTTATTAGAATGTTTAAAAGGATGTTTGTCTGTAGAAAATTCAGGGCATAGAATTGGTAATTAGTTTACAGGGTTACATAAAATAATTCTGATAAGTTATGTAGTCTTTTTGCATGAAATTTGGTATAAGTATTTATGAGTTACAAGGGATTAATAGAAGGCTGTTACTATGAAAATACATAAATATACACATAGAGAGAGAGATACATGGAAATAGAAATGCAGTGCGGGGTTGAGGGGTCCTCAGAAACGAATCTGTTTTTGTAGCGAGACAGTCATATGTATGTATGTATATATCCAAGTATTAATAGTTCTGTAATTTCCAGAAAATATTTTTTTCATTTATGAGGAAAAACATTAAAGCTTCTACTCGAAGAGAAATATATATATATATGTATGTGTGTGAACATATCTTTTTTCCCACTTCCACCTCTACTTTCCTCAAATACAAAGTATTTAAAAAATATATTTTTATCTAAGCTCATTTCTACAGAAGTCTTGACTATAAATAAGTACTTTTGGAAATTTATACAATCAATATAAACTGGGCAACTCTTAAGATTTGTGTTACAAAACTACAAAATATAAATTAATGAAAAATGAAAATTTATGTCTTTAAACAGGTTATATAAAGCTGGTAAAAAAGTAAAAAGCAAATAATGATATCTAAAATTTAATAAAATTTTAAAAATAATAAGATAATGCTTATTAATTATAAATCTTAATTATAATAATTATTTGAAATTAATTTTAAGCATAAAAGAAAAATAAAGTTTGTGGCATTTTTTATTTTAAATACGTTTAGAGTCAACAATTTATTCTTGATTGTGAATTGTTCAAATATTCCCATGCGTGGAAGATTACTTGCCTATGATAATTGAAAAAAAGCATTATGTGATAAAATATTATGAAAATTTTAATTTGCAATTTTATTTAACAATATAACATAAAAATTTCTTATTGTATTATATAATTTCAATAACATTCATAATTCTCTTGAATTTTCATAGTGTTATATAATTGTATATATATATTTAAACAATTTCTGGCCACTAACATTCTTTAATTCTATTTTTTATAGACTTATTTTTTTTTTTTTTTTATGAAGAAATGTAGTGATATTTTAACATTTAAAGGTTTATAATTTGTACTTTTGTAATTATTTATTATGATTTTAAAAATAAAGCATTTTAAGATTCAAAATATTTTAATTAGGAGCATTAAAATTTAGGTTTAATAGCATCTTCTAAGTAAAACACAACATTAAATGAGCATTTGGAAATTTCATTTTATGGGGACAAAATCTCGAGGGACAAAATCTCGCGAGGACAAAATATTTCCTACATAAATGAATTGAAAGCAAAAAGGAGTTGGTAATTACTAATAATGTTGTATCAAATTTCATGGCAACACATACCTTAGTTAGAGCACTGACGTACAGACAAACCCACCACAAAAATTGTTATAAATTTTGCTTAAAAGACCTTAAAGACAATATTTATAAACTTTGTGAAGATTAGTCATAATGAATTCAAACGTGCATGTGTATTTAAAAAAAATTTAATTCCGGTTTGTGAACAGTGTTCAGCTTTGATGTCAACAGTGATGTACAATATTTTTAAAATGTATTTTGAATGGTGGAAAGCAAATGATAAAATAATTTAAAATTAAATATAGATGAAATAATGAAATTCCATTCTATAATATATTTATTTACATATTTATTTATTTTAATTAATTAATTTATATGTATAAGATCCTGTAGCCCCAACCAGAGATCACACATGACACAAATACAAACTTTCAAATGGATCATACAAATATTTTGACGCCATATTTTGTCCGGCGACATTTTGTCCCGCAATATTATGTCCAGATCCCACAACGGCCAATGTTGCTAAATGTTAGGTACACTTTTATTGAATGTCTATCACCAATATATAATTAAAATTTTTAACTAACTTAATGTACAATCGTTATATCAAATGATAGATTTTGTGCCTAATATTGAATTCAAAAGTACAGTAAGACCCCGCTTAACGCGGGGGATTACTTCCATCAAAGTAGAGCGTAATGCGAAACGGCGAGCGCACAATTTCAGGGAATCCCCGTACTGCTGGGAGCAATTTCGGGGAATCCATAGGGGAATTAAAAGAGCGCAAACCGAAACAGCGCTAAATGAAACAGCGTTAAGCGGGGTCTTACTGTACATCTAAATTGTCATCTCTACAACCATATCAGAAAAACATTAAATCTCGTATCTTGTTTTGTACGTATATTGTTCTAAGAAATTTAATCTGTCAGTAATTTAAGCCAAATGTGATGTAATCTAAGCCAAAACTTCCAAAGAACGTGGAGAAGGTCGAGGTATTTTATTTTCAGAAGTAATCCTCACTGTTTGTGGTTCCTCTAAAAGTTACATTATTTAGCAAAAAGATTTCACATATTCGTGTTTAAATAATATACGTTTTACCCTCAGTAAACAATGCTGTAAGTGCCTTTGGCGTATATATACTGGAGGCATATAAAGTATTAAACATGAATACGTAAAATCGTTTTATAATGTAAAGTATATTTTTTAGAGCATCGCCTAAAATCGTAGCTCATTTTTCTTAAAATTCGATCCTACTTTTACATGATCCGGAAGTATTAGTTTGAGTGTAATAATGCCCGATTCTTCCTGCAAGAGCACGAGATCCGTTTTATATGATTTGGGTCGAAAATATTTACATTAAAGTATGTTTTTCAGATAGACGTTTTCACCAATGCTATTTGCAGTGAATACATTGAATGTAGAGGTTTCTCTTCCATGCAGATTTCCTTTGTGCTTCTCAGCACAGAAATATATCATAGTGAAAATTTTTCATTTTTGTGTTATTCAAATATCGAACTATATTTGCACGGGATATTTCTACTTAGACGCAATATAGCTCATCTCTGTTAATCATATGTACACTACAAAGGTCTTTAAATGCGTGGGCTACTTTGGTGCATAATTATTTGTTAAATCATACACATTACCTATTACGTCTCTTTACTCCCATCTTCTTTTTCACATATTCCATCATAGGGTAAGAAATACTTTTAACACATCTGAATAAAGTAGAGTCTGGTTTATTAATTATACTATTTCCATATGTTTTATCTTTAATATTAGTAGGAAGTACCTGAATGTCATCTATTAAAACCGTTACATATAAGTTTAGATTAGCATCTGTTAGACCGCTGGATAATATAAGATGTACCTTCTTCATCATTATCATAATTGAAGATGTATAATGTACCAATCTTACTAAATGTTATCTAAGCATTTCAAAACTACTTCCTACTACGATAGTCCCACTGATTCCGATTTTGATCTCGTAATCAGACAATCTATTCTTTCTTGTTATCCTGGTACCCTGGTATCACTGAAAAAAAAATAAAATAAAAAAAAAGGTACTCCTTGCACCAAATGTGTAAAAAATCTGTTCACATTTCTGATATGTTTTCGTGTATCTATTGTTTAAAAAAAAATCATTAAACAAATTATTAAATCTGTTCACATATTAGTTTCCGCAGATTTCCTGAATACATATTCTAGGATTTAAAAAAAAAAATAAATAAATAAATAAATAAAGCTTCTTTTAGTTCTCTCTAACACTATTTATATTAGAATAGATAATTTCCGAACATGTGCATAATTTAGTAATATAGAACCACATATTTTGAGGTTTAGTTTAAATTATTTAAATATAGATTATGGCACTTCAAAATTTTAATTTTAATGAATAAATACAAATTAAATAAAATTTTATAAAGCATTTTTCCAACATCTCTCATTTGCAACTTTAATGCACTTACTAATATAATTAATATGTCAAACATATTCCACTTATAAATCTTTAAAGTATATTATATCTCAGTCACTTTACATCATTTAACCTATAACCTATCACGCTTGCGTCTCATACGTTCAAACAAGCTAACCAAATTTTGTAACACTCGTTTACCTTCGAAAGCATAATGTATTCGATTTTCCCTTTTAATCAGTAAAAAATAATCGAAAATAGCTTTTTCATATATTTTGTATTGAATTTAAAATGAGTTAGAGAATAGTTTGATATTAGAACATTTTTGATGAACCATCACATAAAAGTGAGAATTAAGAGCTTTATCTTCAATTTACTGTCATCTTAATATATATTTATTTTATAAACTTTAAAATTATTTTTTAAGCTTTTTATAATCAATTTTTATATGTAACACGAATTTGATATCTGAAAAAATATTATACCTTTTTCACAAAATAAATAAGTAAATAAATAAGTAAATTGAATAAATTAATTCTTGAAAGAAATTTTATCTCATATCAAAAAGACGATGTGGCTGATTATAGTTAAATATAGAAAATTAAAATTGTCTTTTGACGATAAAACAGAGCAATGTTACCCTTATAACAAAAGGAATATTAGTATAAGTGCAATATAAATTGTTAAATTGAGTAATATAATATATTATTCTTCCTGTTTCATAAAGTAGTGTATGTTTCTGAAAGAATATGTTAAGTTTAAAACATATCATTTATTCTTAAAAATAGTGAGTAATGGTTTAAAGAAACATTTAAAGAAATTTTACAACTTTCTTAGTTACAACTTTCCGAATTATAATTGCAAATTTCTGAATTATAATTAAAATAAATAATTTCATGTGCTAAAATTATTATCAAACTTCTTATAATTTTGATTATTATAACATAAATTTTAATGTTTACATTATTCAAGAAAATAAAAATAAAAACATATTTTAGATCGTTCTTATATTTTATATTTATTAATAAAATGTCTAAGAAATGCTTTAATACTCTCATTATTTATTTAGTTATTTATTTAGTGAGGGGGGGGGGGGATAATTCTAGTTAGTAACATAAATTACACTGCTCTGCGTGAAAATCTGCCCCAACACAATTTTTCAAATTCTTATGTAAAGTGACTTCCTGAATCTGAATATGATGCCCATTTTGCTCTATCACCCGACGTCCCCCTATTTTTATCACTTTTCTCTAATTTTATGACTATAAATTTCATCGGTAGTTGAGGAATGGATTATTTTAAATATTAAATATCTTCTGAGGGGCTACAGAAGTGAAAAGTTCTGAAACATGAACATTTGTAAGAAGGAAAACATTAAGAGGGGGGGGCGGATTAGCCACTGAAATTATAAATTACATTTATTATGTTTTATTAATCAATTATTATTATTATTATTTGTTATACATAATAATTTTTATGTTTTTAATTGTTAAAAAAATTCTTTCCATTCTCCAAATCAAATTCATGACCATAAAATTACTGAACAGAGATAAAAGTTTGGACAGAGGGGTGTAGTCCCGAGAAAACGGTGGGTGATTGGTCAAAATGGGGGGTCATATTCTGATTCAGGAGGTCCATTTACATAAGAATCAGCAAAAATGGTATCAGGGCTCGATTTTTTTTTTTTTCAGAGTATTGTTATTTACAATCATGTATGATACAAACATTTATGTGTAAAAATGTAATCTTAATAGACATTTTATTTTTCAATAAATAAGTATTTTAAATTAATTATTTTTTAAAAATCAGTTGGCTTCAGTAAAATTATCAAAATATTAATGTTAAAAGGTAAAAAATAAAAAAAAATTTAAGCAAACACCATGAATTGTAAAAACTCGCAAAATTTTTTTAGATTTTAGAATCAAAATAATTTAACATGATTCTCAGTGACATTAGGCGCTTCATCAGGTGACAAAGGTACAAAGGCGATGGGGGCGAGGGCATTATATAAAATAAGCCCTACTACATTAAATATTTCAAATTTGCTCTTTTGTTGAAAATCTATCACGCATTACAAGCAATATTTTTCTGTAGCTCCTTTGATAGCGAATTGCAGGAAGTGAAGAAGAAAACGCAACAGATACTGTTTAGAAACACAAGTCCTCTGCAATAAAGGGCAAAAGAGCAAATTAAATAAATGATTAGTTATTTACGCACAGGTTGGTTATAATTAAAGTTATCTTGTTTAGATCTACGTAGAATCCATTCTAATAGAAGTATTTTGTTGAAACTCAGTGTATGTGTTATATGAATCAAAGAGCAAATAATTCTGCAATAAAAAAATAATAGTTTAATTTTTGACCAAGAAATGGTGCTTTTCAAGAAATGGAGAGAAGACGTTATGTACATTTGGAGTGTTTTAAAAAGCTAGAAATTACTATCGTAAAATTCTTTACTATGTCTTTAGAGAAGAAAGATAGAACCTTACAGTTTTAAGCAGTTTCAATCGCTTACGAAAAATGCCTCTGATGTTATACGTTTTGAGAAAGATAATTAATAAATTTTAAGAGACTGGAGAGTTTAATGTTCTGCGAGGAAAGTGATAAAACTTATTTTAGTAATAATAATAATAATAATAATAATAAAGTGTAGAAGAAGACAAAATGTCGTGATCGAAAGAGCGTCCTAGAGCCATATAAATATCGGTTGACTCACATCGAATTTAACTTAATTTTTATTTTCCAAATAAAAATTAAGCTGTTCTTTCTTTCTTCATTTTTTTTTTCAATCGTGTCATTCATAATCCATTCCGTGGATGATCTGAATAATTAATCACTAAATAACAAACCATAATTCCAAAAACATTTCTGATAAAAATCGCACAAAAACAAAACGAGTGAGCAACAGTGGGAACATTTTATTATGAGTCTGTTAACGTTTTTAGGACCCTTAGAAAAAACCAAAAATCTTCAACAAGTTGTATTTTACATGATTTTTCTCTGCTTTTATCTACAGTATGAAAAGTCCTCTAATTCATTATAAATATGAATCCATATAAGATCCATGTTATGGATTCTAACAAATGAATTGATTTCGCTACCATTCTTTTCGGGAGAATAGTCGTTAACTATGCATTTAGACGGTCTTTTGACCACGGCAACAGCTACTTCTTCCACAGTTTCCTTTGAAATCAATCTTCCTTGTAAAATATATAACTTTTCAGTCTTTTAAAAGTTATTTATCATTTCTATTGAACATTGTTTAACAGAGGCCGTTTTTGTAAGTCTTTCAAATGTCAAATTATTCGCAGTGCAGTTAAAGAATTATTACCGTTCCGATAAAAACCTGCATTAGTAACGCTTTATCTTTCTTCTCTAAAAGCATAGTGAAAAATGATTTTAAAACATTGACGACTGGAATTTTAAAACACTTCAAAATTGTAGAACTTATTTTCTGAATTGTATGAAGGAGCCATCTATCGGTCGAAATCTGAACTATTAATTTTATTACAGATTTCTTTCCCCCATGGGCTATATAACATATATACCAAGTTTCAACGAAATATGACTTTCAAAACAGCCCTTAATAGGTTCAAATAGGGTAACTTTAATCATAAGCACCGTGTATATTTACATATATTTAAAAAAAACTGTACTTCAGAATTGCCTTTTTCTCTAGGAATAAAAATATCGGCCATCAACAATTACATATTAGTACTAATATTAAATAACTTTTAAGAAAAAGAAAAGGCAAAAAAGAAAAAGTAATTTAACTGGTATTTATATATCATAATAAAATGTTAAATTATTTACAGTATTAAAAGGTTTTTAGTTTTCTACTCCTCATTTACACGAACATAATATTTGAATAATTTTATTGATCTGTTTATCTTCCAAGTTGCAGTTTAACAAGTTTCATGAAAGTTTCAGTCAAGTTTGTAGCAAAAGAAGTTCATTTTGCGGCACTATAACTATTCTAATGTGTTTAGAATGAAAACTTTAAAGGATTCGCAAATAAAAATCGCATTGGATATGTTTTCCGAAGAACTTTCAGATGATAAATAACTGTGAGTTGTTTACAATAGATTTACTAATAATTTAAAATCATCTTTGATAATTTATTGTAATAAAGATTTAATATTTTATTATGAACTTTTTTTGTTATTGATAAAATGAAATTGTATGCAGATAAAAATATTTTTGTTAGATTTTATACAATATTGTTTTGGTAAAAACATTGTGTTTGTGTTGATAAAAAGAGCGTTATAATATAGCCATCATGATGAATATTTTAAATATTTTTAACCATTTAAATTAAGAAGAATATCATAGTTTACATAATTATAAGGACTAAAAACCTTAAATCACAAATCGTCTCTTATAAATTTTACAAAGTAGCTGCCATCAGGACGATCAATCAGTCTGCTGTATTAATTTATATCTGTAAATTTTTATTGGTTCTTTTTTTCCTTATAAGTAAACATTATTAATTTTTATTTTTATGACATACAAGCTGATTAAAAAATAATCATTAAATTTTGGTAAGTATAGGCAGAAATGAACATATAACTTTGTAGAGAGTGCTGTGTGTCTACGACTACTTTCGCGCGTAAAGCTGTGCATGTAGTCATTGCATGAATTGACTTCACATAAGTTACACGAGTCTGAATAAATTTGTTTGGGTATAAACTATACCCAGATCTGAATTATGTGTGTTGAAAACATCTTCACGGATGAAAAAATATACATGCCGGAAAATCGAAGCTAGCGTAAGTTTTCTGCCGTAACCACTGATGAAATTCCACACAGATGGAATAAACAACTACTAGGACAAACTATATTCTTTGTAAAGGTAAAAAGATGCAAACATTCCCCCTTAAGTATTCGACTGTGAAGTATTTTATCCCCACAATGGCACTAAAACCGTATCTGAAATCGTTTGGAATTTTCTTTTGTGTTTTGATAACTGTATGTTGTTTTATTAGAATTCGAACAAGCAACTATATTTTCTCCTTTAAAAGCAAATAAATGTTCTTAGTTTTTATATTTCAAGAAATCGTAGTTTTTTTTTTTTTTTTCTTTTTTTTCTTTTTTTTTTTTTTTTGAAGCTTGAATGTATAAAGATAAATCAGCTTTGCTTAGAAAAGTACAGTCGGTAACAAAAGTGTCCGAACACTAGCAAAAATTCCTATGTAAAAAAGTACACTTCATACAGTTTTGTTAAATAAATTCTTATCGAATCATGTTCTTACTAAGAACAGGATTCGACAAGGATTTATTTATCAAAACCGTATGAAGTGTACTTTTTTTATATAGGAATTTTTGCTAGTGTTCGGACACTTTTGTTACCGACTGGATAAAAATAGCATAGTGATTTAGAATATTTTCGAATTTTCTGTTTATGATGCATTTGGGCAAAAATGGCCTCACCCATTTGAATTTAAATTCCAACTATAAACAAACCAAGTAAAAGGCGTAAGGAAAGACGTAATTAAAGACATTTCAGTAAAGACGTTTCATGTTTCATTGAAAGAAGAAAAATGCTTCTGAATTACAAAAAATATTCAATTTAGTTTACAACCATGATCGGATACATAACTTTTTCTCTCTGGAACTACGAGGTAAACGGAACTCCTCATTTACTTCCATTACCCGACTACTGTAGGTAATGAAAGTATTGTATTCAGTCCAAAAATTCGATATCGAGTTTTCACCTGATTTACACGTTTTAAGATCGTCTGAGTCCAAAAAAAAAAAAAAATAGTTTTTGTCAAGTGGTCAGAGTGTGTGTGTGTGTAAGGAATTTTCTGGCTCTCATATCTCCGAAAATAATAAAGATAGAACTACGAAACTTCAGAATTGAGACAAATCTGGTGTACAGATGAAGTTTCCAAATTTTGGTGAAACTTGGGAAAACCGGAAGTAGGACATCGGAAACCAGAAGTGGGACCGTAACACCGTATCTCAAAAACTGCTCAAACGATTTTCTTTAAAGTTACTACTCTATTCGATGTCGCTTTGAATGATATAGTTGGTTAGTTTGTGACGAACGAATGTTCGCCATAACTCAGTCTGAGATTAACTTAATTAAATAATGAAGTGAGCACGAGACTTGAATTATGCTTATTTGACTTTACTGAATTAGATAATGAAATATCGACAAAGTCAGATTTATAAAATAAATATAGAGCTTTTATTTTGAGCTTAAAGAAAAAGTGGGCGTTGGACTATAATCACTTTTAATACTTTTATAAACTTAAGGGGGGCAGCCTTCATAACTACTTTTAACTTTACTTAATTAACCACAAATAATCTCAATTACTTCTTTTAACTTCGTTAACTCTTCCGACTATATTTGTCTGTCGTAAGTGGGAGGATTCCCTTAACCACTATACTACTCGACTGACCATCTTCTACTATAGCCGTACTACTAACTCCTTTATCCTCCTACTACTTCTAATTCATTATCGCAAACTCCCTTCCAAGCCGCCCCTTACTGCTTCCCCCTAAGCAGCTAACATTCTTTCTCGGCTACCTCTTCTAAGCCGCACGCAACTCATTTACTTTTAACTAACCTCCAGAAACAATCTTCCTTCTCCTTTTATACAATTCACTTTCCAAAATATTAGCATATTACAATTTTAATTTAGCATAGGAACTAACTCCATTCATCAACTGAATCCTAAATTCTTCACATTCACGTGCTGTTCATAAAGTGCGAACTTCGTTTGTAGCATTACGCTAACTTTGCTATACCTCACAGTTCCTCCCCAAAAGAAAAAAATTTCACGTAAAAATCCCCAACGGGTTTTTACCCGTGCAAATTTTAAAATATTGATATGCAAATAAAAATTAGTTGCAGTAACTTACTGTTTAAAATTAAACTCCATAATACTTGAGAAAAAGAGGGGGGAAACTTAAACTCCATAATACCTTAGAAAAAGAGGAGGGAAATCGTAAATTAAACTGCCCAACAATAACTATTGGCTTTTAAAATCTAATAAGGGGAAAAAAATTAAGAGCGCCGGGCTAAAAAACCGTCCACTTAGGAAAAAATTACGAGAATTTTAAGCTCACTCAGCCTAAGGTGGTTTACGACGGAAAACCCTAGCGCTCACAATTAGTTAAATAGTCCAACTGTTTACAACGGGGAATTACAAGAACGTCTTTCCTTAAATGGAAAGGAGAAAATTTTAATTTTATGAACTTCTAACATTAAGTACTTGACTTTAGCACCTTGTAACATTAAGTACTTGACTTGATTTTTAAGATTTGTAACATTAAAATAATTTTATTAAACACAAAATCTTGAAATGTCTTGAGCCATCTGAAGAGTTCGTCTAAGAAAAATTTTCAGTGTTCTATCAGATTTATCTTGAAAGGGTCAATCCACTGCTGGCATGCGTCCAAAAACACTTTCTGCTTCCGAAATCCAAAGTCTTTGGCAAATGTCTAAAAATACCTCCTTCTGCATTTCAAAGTAACTATTGAAGAAACCAGACTGGATTTTCAGATTAACGACTGTACGGAGGGTTTGAATCATCAGAGGACTTCTAAAATACAAAATTCTTTTGAACGTATAAATCAAAATAGAAAGTAAACTACCACTTGTATATAGATAAATGACATTCATGTCATAGATAAGCAATATTCTCACCTAGCTATTCGCATACGGAAAAAACTAAATTGTTAGTTTATTAAAGTTAGTCGTTACACACTAATTTACACGCAAAATAGCTAAAACAAATTTCTTTTTAACCCCATACTAATATATACATACATTGACTTTTAGTAGCATACAAAAGTCTACAATAAGAAATATTCATTTTATACAATTTATAAGACATTTAGCAAAAATATAGATAAGGAATATATATACAAATTTGTTCAAAAAAGTTCTCAAAACCGCCGTTGATGGCTGTGAATAAAAAAAAAACATTAGAATACATACATATAGATCATGAAAAAAACTAGAGGGGGGAAATTTTATATACAGAGGTAAGGAAAAAATTTTATCGTACTAATCTCTGCTGGTGATGGCTATAAGTAAAAAAAATAACTTTAAAGTACATACATGAATATATTATATAACAGAAAAAATTTATGACATGTAAACAATACATGAAATTTCCGTAGTTGAAAGTTCATGCTAAAAGTTTAAATTTTGAATTTTGGAATTTTAGAAAGTTCATGTCTTTCAGATGATAGTTGAAAGTCCAAAAGGCTTTACTACATGTCGTAGATTTCATAACTGCTCTGCTGGAAATACAGTTTATAACGGAAAAAATAATAAACCATAGCACCTGATATATAGATTCCTTTATATCAGCGAAACAAGAGATGCGGGTCATAGTGGCCTGTAGAGTTGCTATAGAGATTTCAGTGCTGGTGGCTTGCAGATTCAATTCAGACGTTGCAGGGTTGCTGTCCTGATAAGACTTCGAACCTGGCGCCTGGTCACTCTCCGAAGGATGTTTTAAACCTGGAGTCCTTGTGTTGAGGGGGTTTCGAGCCCGTCACCTTTTCACTGTTCATAGTTACAACAGAAGACTGCGTTTGCTCCGTGCTTTCGAATGCAGGGCTGCTAGGTGGTCTAGAGACTTCACAAGAGGTTAAATGCACCATTGAAATTACATTCTTTAAAATAACCTCATTTTCTTTTATTATAGTCGGCGGGTCATTTTGACCATTTACGTGCAATTTCTCATTAGAAACAACCGACTCTGTCAGCTGCATAGAATCAAAACTGTTATCTAAAGGCGGGTTACAAAGATTAACCGCAATATTTAATGTTTCGTCACTGTCGCTCCGTTTAACGGTTTTAGCCGCCACATTAAATTTAATCGTATTTTCCTTTACAACCTCCGTCGCAACATTAGATAAATTCTCGGATTTTTTATCCGTAGCCAATGGCTGAATAACAGACTTGAATTTGTCTGTAGTGCTGGTTAAAGGCGAAATTTGCTCGTTTGCTTCAGTTAATTTGTAGTTGACTTTTGTCACTAGAAATACAGTTTTCATCGCCAGTTTTAGGTTGATTTAATGTACTCGAGCTTGCTTCCTGTGGCTCAAAAACTTGTTGGGGTTTTTCCACTGGCTTTATTACCACTTCCCATTGACGTTCTTGAGGGGGGGGTGGAACGGTCATGCTCCAATCTTAATATATCATACCGAGTGGCAAAGAGACTTATCACTCTACTTTTTAAATCTTCATAGGTTGGATTTGGGCCAAGTGAATGGCAGGCGATTAAATTATGCCACTGTCGGGGTTCATCTTTTAAGGAAAACTTTAACCAACTATATTTGTCGGCAATCTCAATTTTATAACAGTTAAAAAAATATTCAAGTTTCTCAAAAAATTGAAGCACACTAGTAGTGCCATCAAAGAATACTGGCTCGGGGCGGGTTTCGACTTGATTTGAGAGCCACTGTGACGAACGAGTGTTCGCCATAACTCAATCTGAGATTAACTTAATTAAATAATGAAGTGAGCACGAGACTTGAATTATGCTTATTTGACTTTACTGAATTAGATAATGAAATATCGACAAAGTCAGATTTATAAAATAAATATAGAGCTTTTATTTTGAGCTTAAAGAAAAAGTGGGCGTTGGACTATAATCACTTTTAATACTTTTATAAACTTAAGGGGGGCAGCCTTCATAACCACTTTTAACTTTACTTAATTAACCACAAATAATCTCAACTACTTCTTTTAACTTCGTTAACTCTTCCGACTATATTTGTCTGTCGTAAGTGGGAGGATTCCCTTAACCACTATATTACTCGACTGACCATCTTCTACTATATAGCCGTACTACTAACTCTACCCTCCTACTACTTCTAATTCATTATCGCTAACTCCCTTCCAAGCCGCCCCTTACTGCTTCCCCCTAAGCAGCTAACATTCTCTCTCGGCTACCTCTTCTAAGCCGCACGCAACTCATTTACTTTTAACTAACCTCCAGAAACAATCTTCCTTCTCCTTCTATACAATTCACTTTCCAAAATATTAGCATATTACAATTTTAATTTAGCATAGGAACTAACTCCATTCATCAACTGAATCCTAAATTCTTCACATTCACGTATTGTTCATAAAGTGCGAACTTCGTTTGTAGCATTACGCTAACTTTGCTATACCTCACAAGTTCAGAAAACTTGATAGGTGTCCTCTATAAATAGCTCAATTTCAGATCTCGCAAGTGTATCCCTTTAAGAACAGCTATACGGATTTTTTCCAAACTCGCCACATTAACTCCCTTTTAAATATTCTTTTGTATATAATTATTGTTTTCCCGTCATTAATTGAGTATGCCAAATTTTGGTATTGGTATCTCAAAAACGGTTCTAACGATTTTCTTAAAAATTGTTACATAAATCGATTTTAGATATCCTTTCTCATGTATGACGTGGCTATTACAGGAAAACCAAAAGTCTTCCTGCTTAGGTAGGTCAGTTTTAGATCTCAGAAATTGGTGTTTCAAAAAATAATTTTGCGATTATTTTTTGTTATTTTTTAACTCGATATGTAAATTGGTTTTACATGTCTTTACACAAGTATCAGCTTTCTCTTACCAAAAAATTTGTAAGTGTCGACTTTTTTCAGGTCAATTTTATCTCTTCTGATCATATTATTCCCAAAAACAGGCATAAAATACATGTAATAGCGGGTAATGGAAGTCGTGTGTTTGTTTCACACCAAATTTTTTATCTGTATGACTGGTTTTGAAGTGAAATTTTTTAAATATATATATACATCAAATGAAATTCTGAAGGCATCTGATTTTAAAGTGGAAATAGAAAAATTAAAAAAAGTAAAGCATTAAAAAGTCTATGGTTAAATTAATAAATAATATTGAATTATAAACTAATACAAATGACATAAAAGTGTTAGAATTTTTATTGGAACGATTTGAAGGTAAATACGCGAATTTGAAAACAGTAAGGAAAGAACTTTTTACATTAATTGAACCAAATGAAATTTAAAATGCGATTGAAAAAATATAAGAATATTACGGGAATGATATAACTTATAAATAACAACATAAACAATAAAATTAAAGAGTTAAAAAATATTAATAAAAGCAAAACAGACATTATTTCTCCTCTAACATGATTTTAAACAGTGACAATAATTCCACTATTAAACTTTCTAAATTTGTTCTAAATAAATTTAATGAAAATCTTAACCATTCACTTTATTTCATAAGTCATCTTGCAAAAACAGTCGATAAAAATAAAAATTTGTTAAAAAAATAAAAATCTTAAAAGTTTTCTAGTCAGGTAAGCCATTAAAACAATTTTGGGTTTGCTTTGAACGAATGTAATTACGGTTCAACTTTAAATTCATTGAACAATCTTTTAGGCAAAACAAGTTTGTTAATTCTGAAGGTGCTTTGTTAAATATTCAACTTGTTAAAAATACGAAAGAAATTTCTAGTTTGAGAAGACTCTCAAATTCTGTTGAAATGAAAATTAGAAACTTTGAAACATTAGGTAATAATTTTAGTATATTTGCTAATTTACTAACATAAATTTTTGTAACAGTAATGTCTTGAGATTTAATTGTACCATTTAATCAGAAAAACACAGATGACAATAGGTCGATTAATTTTTCTTCAAATATAAATTGCAGTTTAATGAACAATTTAATTTATGAAATACGATAGGTGGTACAAACGCAATCACCAAATCATTTCAGAAAAGTTCTGCTCATCAATTAATTGTAAATATTAGAAAATGTTTATTCTGCTAACACGGTCAGGATTCTGAAAAGTGTAATGTTTTATCAATTAATTTAAAAATAATAAAAATAGTAATTAAATAAGAAATGGAGTTACCATTCATGTATGCAGATTCCACATCTATTTTCCGATTCTCCTAAATAATTAAATGCAGTCACAGCAATGAAAAAAAGTTTATTATTTTTATATTAGATATTTCACTTGAAGAAATAAAATGATGAAAAATTTAATGTAAACGAAACTAACACAGTTAGTTAATTTTCAACCACGTTTCTTGTACCGTGGGAGCCTTTGCACAAGTGCTGACTCAACGAATCCAGTGGAAAAAATCTGGTGTGAAACAACCAAACATCTTCCATTACTCACTATTACACGTATTATATGCATTTTTTGGATATGTGATCAAAAGACATAAAACTGAACGAAGATTTAGCTTCTAACGAAGTAGAAATCTATAATTTATTCGATATGAGAAACTTTATATACGTGTAAAGACATATAAAACAAAGTTTACAAAGCAAGTTAAAAGATAAGAAAAAAGTGGTAGAGTTATTTTTTGAAACACCAATTTCTGAGATCTAAAATTAATTACCTAAGCAGGCTGACTGTTAATTTTCCTGTAACAACCACGTATTTCTTAAGAAAAGATAACTGATTTACGTAACAACTTTCAAGAAAATCGTTAGAGACGTTTTTGAGATACCAAATTTAACCAAAACTTGACATATTCAATTATTGACCGGAAAAGCATAATTGTATACAAAAGGATATTTCAAAGGGAGTTAATATGGCGAGTTTGAAAAAAAATCCGTACAGCCGTTTTTAAAGAAACGCACTTGCGAGACCTAAAATTGAGCTATTTATACACAACGTCTATCAATATTCCTTAACTAATCAACTATATCATTCAAAAGGACAAATAATAGAGTGTTTATATAGAATCTTTGAAGAAAATCGTTAGAACCGTGTTTGAGATACGGACTTATGGACCCACTTCCGGTTTCCGATGACCCACTTCCGGTTTTTCAATTTTCACTAAATTTTGGAAAATTCATCTGTACACCAGACCTGTATCAGTTCTAAAATTTCGGAGTTGTACCTTTATTAGTTTCGGAGATATGATAGCCTGAAAACTCCGCACACACATACATACATATACGAGGGTTGCTATTTATATTTCTGGCCTTGGCAACAGTAAGTGTTGCTAGGCGACCGCAGACGATTTTAATCGAAAGTTTGATATTTTTAAACGTAAATTCAGCAGACGATTTACCATTATAGCTTTATTTGTGCTGTTGACAGTAAATTGAAAAGTTCTTCTCTTTCAAAAAATGGAATTGAATCGTGAAAATTTTCGTGCGATTATTTTTCATAACTTTCGACGTGGATTGTCAAGACAAGAGTGCTTCGATGAACTTAATTCTTTATACAGCGATAAAGCGCCATCCTACAGCACTGTAAAAAATTGGTATAACGAATTTAATCGTGGTCGATGTTCGATCCAGGACGAATCCCGTGCAGGTCGTCCAAAATCCGTTGTTGTGCCAGAAAAGATCGATGCTGTGCGTGAACTGATAAAGCAATATCGTCATGTGGCATACCGTGAGATTGAGGCGTCTTTGGACATTAGTATGACTAGCATCAATAAAATATTGCATGAACATTTGAGCGTAAAAAAAATTTGTTCGCATTGGATCCCGCATAATCTGACAAACGCTCAAAAAAAGGATCGTGTCGATTGGTGCAAGGAAATGTTGGAAAAATACGTTCAAGGTACATCAAAGGCTGTGTATAACATCTAAACAGGTGACGAATCATGGATCTATGCATATGAGCCGGAAACAAAACAGCAATCAACTGTATGGGTCTTCCAAGGCGAGGCAAAACCAACAAAAGTTGTTCGAGGAAGAAGCACATCGAAACAAATGATTGCCTGTTTCTTCGGCATTAACGGTCATGTGGCAACAGTGGCGTTAGAGCAACGCAGGACGGTCAATTCTGAATGGTACACGACCATTTGTTTGCCAGAAGTCATCGGAGAAATTCGAAAAAAGCAGAAGAACAGGCGAATCATTCTTCATCATGACAATGCGAGCTCTCACACATCGACTCAAACAAATGCATTTCTGACTGAGCGAAAGATCGAACTGATGGGTCATCCGCCGTACAGCCCTGATTTGGCACCCAATGACTTCTTCTTATTCCCACACATCAAAAATAAATTACGTGGACAACGATTTTCGACCCCCGAAGAAGCGGTTGATGCATTCAAAACGCATGTTTTGGAGTTACCTCAATCGGACTGGAAAAAGTGCTTTGAAAATTGGTTCAAACGCATGCAAAAGTGTATTGATCATCATGGAGAATATTTTGAAAAACAATAAAACCAATTTCGATCCTACATATTTGTTTTTTCATTATTAGGCCAGAAATATAAATAGCAACCCTCGTATTTACATACATACACACACGCACTGACCAATTGCCGAAAACTAATTTTTTGGACTCAGGAGGCCTTAAAACGTGTAAATCAGGTGAAAATTCGATTTTGAATTTTTGGAGCGAATACAATACTTCCATTACCTACGGCAGTAGGTTAAGTGAAATAAAAAAAATAGGGGTGAAAATCCTTGTAGTTGAAAGAAAATAATCGATAATCGAACGTCGAATGACTGGATGTTTACAAATTCCAACCTGTCGGTCAGTTTGGGTTCCCTTCAAGCCTTTAAAATTGTCCTTAATGCTATTCTTCAATCAGATTTCTTGAGACAATGGACGCTTCTGCGCAAATGCTTACTCAACGAGTCCACAGTGTTAAAACAGGGGTGATAGTCAACTGATTGAGACAAAATAAGCGATAAGAGAGCACAAATGGACTGGATCTTTCAGAACCATTATAGAAAACATCCAATAGTGAACTTGAATAACATATTTCAATTTCATTAAGATTTGTGTAAAGTTATTAAAATATGAAAACCAATGTAACATTTAAAATGAGATAAAAAATACAAAAATTTAAAACTTTAAAAATACATTTTAATTAAAAACATTAAAACATAAGACAGACATTTCGGCTAGAACACTAGCCCTCCTCAGTGTCAAACATACAAGCACAAACAACATTTACAAAAATTCACAATACATCATAGCAAGATTAAATATTCAGGAGGAATAGCTTTATCCTCGTTCAAGGCAGAATGTTGCATTTTGGTAATAGCGCCCTCTAGAAAAATACGGGATTCATTCATATTTTTCTAGAGGGCGCTTTTACCAAAATGCAACATTCTGCCTTGAACGAGGCTAAAGCTATTCCTCCTGAATATTTAATCTTGATATGATGTATTATGAATTTTTGTAAATGTTGTTTGTGCTTGTATGTTTGACACTGAGGAGGGCTAGTGTTTTAGCCGAAACGTCTGTCTTATGTTTTAATGTTTTTAATTAAAATGTATTTTTAAAGTTTTAAATTTTTGTATTTTTTATCTCCTTATAAATGTTACATTGGTTTTAATATATTAATGAGACGTATAAATTATGTTTAATTTTATTAAATTATTAAAATATGGTTTATAGAAATACCTCTCATAAAAAGCAATGCTTCGGAGTACTTTCGGGTGTCCCTGTACACAAATCAGTAAAGGTAATTGCTCCACTTTCAATAAGGAACATCCAATGGTGAACTTCAAAAACATATATCAGTTTCAATAGTTTCCATGAATATTTACGGGAGTTATAACGCGGAACGACAGGCAAACAAACAGACCGACTTTGTTACCCATATCTCTAAATCTAATGAAAATTTTGAAATGTTCAATAGATATAATTTTAAGTTGAGCACAGACCTGCCAAGTTTCGTTGAATTTTGTCTAACTGCTCCCAAGTGATACCCGGACAAAAATAACATTACAGACAAACAGACACAACGACCCATACATATATGACAGAAAATTTTCTGAAGGCATTTTTGGCTTTCACGATATGTAAACTGTGACGATGTCGTAAAGTTTTTTTATCCTGGGAGATTTACAGACAAAAGTTTGGTTTTATTGATATAAATTAAGGTAAAGACACCAGTGTTCGCCACTGTTAAAATTTGCACCAGTGCTGTTCTCCGCCCTCATAAATAACATGTTAAAATAACCGTTAATTTACATGTATGAATTTAAATCTGCTCGAGCAAGATTCTCCGGTTCTGTAGAATGTAGCGCTGGCAGATTCAAACTCATAGATGTTATTAGCCCTTATATTAACATGTTGTTTTAGAGGGTGACGAACACTGGTGTTTTTATCTTACATTAACACAACACTTATAATTCATCTGCAGCGAAAGTAAAAATATCTAATGAAAAGGAATAATTAAATATTAATGCACTAAATGTTCTACAAAAAAGTTTCACAAAATAGCAATTTATCTTCCAAAAGACATACCTTTTAATAATAACTATTTTAAAAAATATAAAAAGTAGATTGTCATGCCAGTTAACCAATATATATTTGTATGCATTAATAAAAATCGTGATAAAATTCATTCTTTTATAAAATTCTTTAATAAAATTCATTTTTGTTTCCGTAAAGTTCCAATAATTGAATTTATTTCAGTTAAAATTCTAAAATAAGAAACGCACGCATTTCTAGTTTAAAAAGAAATGTTTGCATTACATCCAAATGGCATTAAACAAGAGAAAATGTGGAAATGCTTTATATAAAAATAATTTATTAATGTATTTTCAAAAATCATACGGCAAGTGCAATAACTTTAGTAAAATAATGAACATAATTTAATATACCTATAATAAATACGACGTGATTCAATATATTGCACACTTAAGCAAATATCTTATATCGTTAATATCAAAATACTTCCTTTCATATAATTATTAATGCTGACTACAATCTTCAATTAAGTTCAGAAGAGATTTTACGTACCAATAACTTCTAAATTTATGAGTTTAACTTAACATAATGAAATCTTAATTAAGACAGATTATTTACAAGATTTAACGAACTTAATAACTGAATATTAAGCATATTAATGAAAATTGATATTTAATTAAGTATCAAATTGATATTTAATTAAGTATACTCCTCACTTTATGACTGAAGTCTTATTTCGTTTTTTGATAAGAGAGTAGCTTATCATGAGTTTAAGAAATGAAAGACCGCTATTAAAATAAGAGAGCTTGATAAAATTTTAAAAGAGTTATAAAATTATCAAAATAGCTATGGAGTAAATGTAAAAGTACAAGAGAGTTATAAAATTATTATTATTTTTTTTTAATAAGCAAAAACATTCTTTCTATCATTTGTTTATTTGGAATCAGCAGTTAAAGGAATATACAAAAATTTAGAACAGTCCAAATGAAACCTGATTGTCGTAAACACGAATGGTCGTTAAATAGATAGATCGTAAACTGTGTACTTTTATTGTAGTACACAACATAAATGAAAAAAAAAATGAAATGGGAAAATTGAGGAATATACTTTTACTACCAAACAATGTTTAAAACTATAAAAATGGAATAAAAGTCAATAGCGGTATTTAGTTGAAATGAAAAGGCATTATGCAAGCAGAATAAAATAAAAATATGGTTTAATTCTTTAATCCTTAAATTTTAACATTTCATGTAAAATATATTAATTTTTTGGTGATTACAGCCATTGTCCTTCTTTTTCAAATCTGAATAATCTAAATAATCTAAATAATCTATCTGAATAATCTAGAATTCATACTATTTGTATAATGGAATTTTCAATTTTCAGCACTAAGACCAACTATTAAAATCAGTTTTTATTTCTTGACAAAATTATGTTTTCACTGACTAAAGTTGAAAACATAATTTTTGTGTAAAACTATGCATATGTACATAAAATACATTAAATAAAATTAATATTTTTTATTATTTGCAAAATCGAATTATAAAAATAAAAATTGAAAACTCGTTAAATATTTTTTTTTCAGTCATTATCATTACTTTTTTGTAATAATACAATTATCAGATAATATTTTGTCCTGTATTCAATTTAAGATACCTGCCTACCTTTAGAATGCAATTTTTGGTCAAAAATCCGTTTTTCTATTTTCAATGTAACATTAAAGCTTGACATTTTAGCTTTCTAAATCAGTTTGAATTTTGTTTCTATCCTGCTTAGAACTTGAGTTACAGGCATTTTAATATTAGTCACTCGCAAGTTTTTGAAACCAGAGACCATAAATGTTTTTTGCATTAATGTTTTACTCATTATAAGCATCAAAATTTGTTACTGTATTTTCTGACAAGAAATGTAGTCAAAGAATATTTGAAAGTTTTTTGTTGAAAACAAATAAATATGTTTTGTCTAATCTTATTTATAAAAACAAAAGAAGATGCAAAGAACAAAATAAACTGTTTTGCATTTGCAGCATTTATAGGTAATTACGCTTTCCAATGATTGTACTTATAGACATTAATTTAACAGGATTACATTTTTACTACTAGTTTTTTCTTATAACCAGTATGAAATTATTTGCTTTTATTTTTATAAATACAATTAATTAGCGAAGTTTTAGGTTATTATGAATAAATAGAATTACCCAAGTCTTAAATTAATTGGAAGGATAATAATAGCTCTGGGACACATCACAACTCGTAATTAAAGTCTGATTTGCAAAATAAATTATTTACAATTAAAGGTTTTAGTTTTAGCTCTCTTGTAAATATCAAGTTGATGAGCATTAGCAGAAATATAATTTAATCACAAATATAAATTATACTTACATGATATTAATTAATCAGAAAATAGTATTAAAATATTAGAATAAATTTTATTATTTTATTTTGTGTCGTCGTTTATGTGCTAATTTTTTTACTTTCATGTAATTTTTTCTCTGTGTTATTATATATTATACAATAATATTTCAGTTTTATGTTTTAGAAAAGCATTATTATTTTTTAAGTTGTCTTTTTTTAAATTAAAGACAGTGTAAGTTCAGGGATACTATAGATATACGAAATAGAGATATCTTTCTACAGACAATTTTCATTCATTAAGATATTTCTGTTTAAATAAATAAATATCGAAAATAAGTATTACAAAAAATAACACGGTTTACCTTATAAGGATTATCAAATCTTTATTTTCTTTTCTCTTTGAAACACATTCACACGTTTCTTTCAAAAATATATGTGTTGATTCGATTACTGACAATTCTGTTTACTTTACTCTAAGCTTTTGTATCAGAATAACTTTTTCTTTCATAAAAGATAGTTCAGTTCAACATTCTTTTCTTTCAATTCACCTTAACAGTTGCCGAACTGTTAGTGTATTTTGAAATATATTTACGATATAAGTAAAGGCAAAACTTTGTTCGAAATTCTTGTATAAAACTTATTTATTTATTGTTATGAAGGTTACCTTTTTAAAATATTTTCTTGTAAAAGTCACTATAAAAGAAGTTAGAAAATAAAGATTAAAAAAAAAACTATATCTAAGAGGCTATAAAGAATTATTTCATACTTATACCAAAGGTATAACGTATGGGACATGAATGTATGATCAAACTATTAATTGAATACTGCAAAAGTGTTCAGGAATTAATTCAAAAAGTAACAATTGAAATTATAGTGATTTTCATTTAATTATATACTTAAGTTTAAATCATCAGTAAATATAGTATTTATTCTGGCAATGATAAAACCAGAGATAACCATCAGGGAGAAATGAAGTTATCAGCAATTAGTTATTTTCAATATTATAAGGTCCAATATTGAAATTAGATAATAATTTTCAATAATAGATGTTTCTAGTGTAAATTGCTTTAAACCATCTTCAATCTAAACTTAGGTAAATCTGTATAGTGCAAATACACAAGGATATATGAGAATCGTAGTTATAGTAATAGAATTAAGTACTTGGATCCCCGACTTTCACTCAGAATCATTGCAAAAATCATTTGCAGAGTGTGTACTCTGACATGTTTTTGGAAATTACCATTACAGAGATATTTTTTTACGGATTGAGTCTTTAGCATTATTTACTAATACTTCACAGAAGAATAAAAAGGCAATAAGTCATACCTATTTTAAAATGCAAGATTCCTTTATCCGTGATTCCATAAATCTAGATTTCTGTCATATTTAACCCTGGCGGGCGTGGCGCGGGTTACCAATGAAAGCTAAGTGTCTTGAAACGAAGGTAGTTCAAATCGTAATGTCATTAAAAAAAAAAAAAAAAAAAAAAAATCCCTAACCTTAAATTTGTATTAAAATCGGTCGAACAGTTTCATAGATACAACAGGTTTCTGTTATATTTTACCTGAGCGGATTACTAGTATATGCTCATTTTCTTGAAGATAAGACAACGTCATATCAGTTTGTCATCTCAAATAACCTTAATATCCTTAAATTTTCATAAAACATGTTAGAAAGAATTAAAAATACCTTACATAAATTCTTTTAAAAAATGAGAGGCCTATATATTTCAGCTCCGACCGGAGCCATCATCAGAGCCTGACGACAACAAAATGCTTGGTGGTTCAATCTTTTATCTTTTCTTCTCCTTCCGTCAATTCTTCACTTCTTTTCTTAAATTCAAAAAACTGTTTCCATTCAGGTGGGATCAGACTGTTCTCTACGTCATTTACTGCGTCATTGGTGGTCAGAGTTTCAAGCGCTTCTCTTTTAAGTGCGTATTTATGTGAATTGAAATTATTTCTTAACTTTTTGAAATTAAGAAAAGAAGTGAAGAATTAACGGAAGGAGAAGAAAAGATAAAGGATTGAACCACCAAGCATTTCGTTGTCGTCAGGCTCTGATGATGGCTCCGGTCGGAGCTAAAATATATAGGCCTCTCATTTTTTAAAAGGATTTATGTAAAGTAATTTTAATTTTTTAAAATAAATTTTAAACCTTTGTAAATAAAATAATGTATGTTAGAAACATTTAAGGTAAAACTACGAACATATACAAGGAGATTCAAAACTCAGCGTATAAACTTTTAAAGGAGGTAAGGCTCATCATAAGGACTGAAAATTGTATAGGAACACTTGGTCGCAAATGCCATTTTAATCATTTAAGAACTGGATATATTTGGATAACATTTAACATTAAAACCCGCATATGGGCGTGGCTTTTCTAAACTGCATTTTTAACCACACGTTATATTGTACGTAATATTGATATATCACTTCTTTTTATGTAAAAACAAACATATAAAAACGCGCAGTTAAAAATGCACCATATAAAATTCATGCTCATTTGTGTGTCGGTGTCTTACGACTAACCTCGAAAATAGAGCCTTTATTCTATAGCCTTACAGGAAATTAAGAATACCATTGTCTCTTCTTTTTGTTTCGAAACAGAATCAGTAGACTTTAGTCAGAACCAAAGATTCAATGTGAAAATGTGATGTCATTAAAAAATAAAAGGCGTGCTCTGGTAGGCTCATAATAATTGTTTTTTTTTTTGTTTTGTTTTTTTTTTCTTAGCCTGATAGAGCTGGCGATTTTTGTGCTACAGGTACCGTTTCAACACTATTTATGTTTTTTTGCTATGGAGATTCCATTTCAATAATAATAATAAAAAAAAGTAGGTGTTGTCATTTGAAATTTTTGAAATTTTGTCACTGTAACCGTAACTGTTAGAGTTTAACTGATGTTTTTAATATGATTCTTGAGCGCATACCTCAAAATACCTTCCACCAAGTTTTTATTTAGTTTCTGTAAACGGTATGATAGCTATGGTCTCATATATCGGGATAGTTTTTTTATAATCACCCTGTATATTTTAATTAATCTAAGAGAATAATTTACAAAGAAATATTTATGAGCCCAATATTCCCTTAGAAAAAAAAATTAAATACTCTTTTTTTTTTTTTCAATTCTTTACAACAAAATTATTTTCATTAATGTCAATAAGATATAAAAAATAATTTTATTTTATGATATCACATGTTACATTTTTGATGGAAGACAATTTGTTGTTTTAAAATTCTAATTAAAATTACTTTTATACTATATAAGCTTTAAGGAAATTGATGCATGTGGCTAGCACAGTTTACTTAAAGTTCATTAAAAGGATTAAACGAGAAAGCGAAATCTTTAAAAGGTTTAATTATTACAAGCCATAAAGATATACACTAGAATCTCGTTAAAATGTCAATTTTAAATTAAGAACTTGTCATCCATATACTTTTTATTGGAAAAATGTATTACTTAAATATTTCCTTCATCCAGATTCTATAGAGGAAATTCATCTCTTTCTTTATATTTTATGAATAGCGTGAAATGTAACTTAAAAGTTATGTTTGAAAATTTTTAAAAGTTTTGAATTTGTTTAATATTTCATAATATTTGTTTAATATTTCATAATACAGACAATTGTTTGCTTAGAATCAATGTAGGCGAGTCATAAAATTGAGCACCTGATTACAAATCTAAAAACCTCATTTTTCCGAAATTTTTATTAGGTTTTTTTTTTTTTTTTTTTTTCAATGAAGTGAAAAGGGATTTTTCAAAGTCATTGCATTGTTATGATATATAAAAAAAATTTTCGTTTTGCCGTGCCTAGTCTTTCGAAAGATAATAAAAGTATTTTAAAATGTTCACTTCGTAAATTTTTTCAGAAAAGGATTGGCAATATAAAGGTTTTATTGATTTTAAATAATAAACAAAAGTATAATTTCACATAAAAATTTCATAATATGCTTAAATAACTGGGTACCTTTTAAACCAAGAAGACTTGTAAAACATAACTGATAAACAAGTTACTGATAAAACTGGAAGACCTGATACAATATAAAAAAAATGTACATTTTGTAGAAACATCAGCGAAAGATAGCCACTGATATCAAAAACCAATCTATGTTGCATTATTTCAAAAGAAAGATACTAATACATTTTATTTACCATTTTTGCTTATAATTATTGTATTCTCTCTTTTCAGTTTCTATTTTAGCTTTTGATAATTAAAATAATCTGGTGTGTCACTCACATGATTTTTCCTTACCCTGCATTTCAGTAGTATAAAGATAGATTGCATATTAAATCGTAGTATCAATAAGATAAAATAATAAACTTCAATCTACATTTAAAAAATTCTAAAATAGGCTTAAGAATGATTTTATTTGACAGATAATTCTGTGTGATGAAGGCTGCCACTCTCTTCAACCACCCGTTCAATTATAGTGTCTTTAAGTGGTAACGTGATACGAACTTCAAAATACCAAATTTGTAAAGCCTACAGTTATTTATAATTATTAATTTCTTCATAAGTTATATTGATAACAAATATACATTCTGATCAACCGCTAAAAATTAATTTTTCTATGCCAGCATACGTATTTTCCTTGACAGCTGGCGCATTGCCAGGCATCTTCACACTATTAATGAAGCATGCGTATTGGCTCCACAATATCCTGTACTTCTACAAATTCCTTGCGCATTCATGTAATGCTTGCATATTATGTTGTAATTGATACTGATGAGGAAACCCGGACGGATTTCGAAACGTCTAGATTTTAATTATTTTTATATGTATATTTTGTTTTTAAATGTATTTTAACTTAAGTTTTGTCTCGTAATTAAAATAGTTTTTGTTTCTATTATACTTTTTTATATAACAACATTAATATATTCCACTTATAAATTTTAAAATATATTCAATCTCTATAGATTCCCACCATTTAACCTATAAACTATTAGACTTGTCTTTCGCACAAATAAATATTTTGATTAAATTTTGTAACACTTGTTTACTTTCGACGTCTCAGTTTACATAGTTTTCATCATTCTTCAGCTAGATAATTATCTTCATGAAAGAAATAGCTATATTTATATATGCAATAATATGCAAATTAAGAATAAATTAGAGAATAACAAGGTTTTTAAACCATTTTTTAAAAGTTATTAAAAAAATGGATGCTTGTAACAGTTTGGAATTTTTCAATTTGCTACCATCGTAATGCATTTATTTTAATAAAAATAAAAATTTAGTTTTAAAAAGTATTATTTTATAAATTTATACCGTTTCATTAAAGAAAATTTCATTTTAGAAAAAAAAATACCAATAACCATACAGATCTATATTTAAAACAATATTTATTATTGACAAAAGAGATAAACTAATTACAGATAAAGAGGCAAAATTAAAATTTATTTTAAGGTTGTAAAACTGGAGAGTATTTTTCTTGTAATAACATTATAAATGTATGAACATTAAGATTTACATATATATATATAAGAATATAATAGAGGGTAGTTATACCTTGATTTCCCTATATAAACTACAATTCCTCTATTTAATTATAAACTTTCGCCATCTTGAAACTAAAACGAGCGAGCAAGTTCCTGCCAAATTTGACATTTCGGCGGTGTGCTGAAGAAATTCAAAGACAATCTTTTAATTCTGAAATGTCCACTAGGTATCATTTTACATAGAAAACAGTATATACAGGGTGTATCACAGCAAATGTGCTTGTCGGTATACATAGTTTAACAGTAGTCCGCACAAGGGGCTCCATGAGCTCAATCTATTTCTCTGAGGTACCTATGAATGGTCTTTGAAGTAAATGAAGTACCAATTTTACGTAGGATCGATGATAATGATCAATTTGGAGCTTTGAGTATCACCGCTCTAACGATTGATCGGTTCTCACGTTCTGTCCTCTCCCTAGGTCGACTGCTTCCTCCCTGACGCTGTAGTCGGCCATAAAACACTCATTCCTGTCAATATCCTCTAATAGTGGCATCGTTCCTATCCAATTGTCAAGTAATTCGCAGAGTTGACCAATCGGCTTCTTTGAGCGCAACTACGCGCCTCTCTCAATTTCTGACGTCTGCGCATATTGTTTGAGCATCTGTATGCGAGTCATAGTTACTGTCTATATGAGTAGACGGAATAAAATTTTCAAAGAAGTTATGACCTGGAATCAAAATGTCTCCTATTTGATATTCTGCTAATTGCGCAGTTAAGATGCGCTGCAGCGTTACATGCTCATTCGATAGCATCCAAACTTTAATATTTTGCATTTTTCATCGAAACCTGTATGCATGTCATTTTGTGTCCAATTTGCATTAATCCTTCTTGGTGTGTCTTTTTTTTTTTTTTTTTTTTTTTGTTCTAGAGTGTATATTCTTTTCGTTCGTGTACATTTATTTCAAAACGAATATTTACTTACGCAGTGCTTTTGCATTTCTCATGTTTCTGTGTATAGCAACAAGTAACGAAAGCATTTTCGGTGTAACATATTGTGTACATAACATACTGTATTATATTTTATAAAAATGTTTCCATATGTAATTCTGTTCCAAATTACCTTAGAATGGCAATTTTTGATGTGTGGACTGCTTATTCCTATTCAACACACACTGCAAAGCGAATTTGTGAAATTCCACCCTAATGCTCAATAGGGGGCCAAGGGGGCAAAAACCATGTATTCATGTGTAACTCTGTAGTAAATTATCTTAAGGAGGAGATTTTTGATGTGTGGGTCAGTTATACGTATCTAACTCACAATCCAAAGAGATTTCGTATTTCGTGAAATTTCCTCCCATTCTTTCCTTTAAGAGCGAAGCGGGAGAGGGCTAAAAAACACGTTTTAAAACATAACTCCGCTTCAAATAATCTCAGGATCTCGATTTTTTTAATGTGTCGGTTAGGTATGTGTATGCAACATGCACTATAAAGAGATTTTGTGAAATCACTCCCCCACCCTGTGGGGTGGGTGGGGCAAAAAACACGTTTTCAAGCTTAAATCTGCTCTGCTCCAAATTACCTTAGAATGGCGAATTTTGGTGTAGAGTGTTCATTAAATGTAAGTAATATGCACTTTGGTGTGATTTTGTAAATCTTTCCACATTACCCGCAAGGGAGAGGAAGTAAAATGAAGGTAAGGCGCTACCGAAGGCATTTTGGCTCCAGAGTCGAAGTGTGGTGAGTGGGAAAACCGCTACCGAAGGTAGCGAGATCTGTTACTTAGATTTTGACTGATTTCATTGACTTATTATTATTATTATTATTATTATTATTATTATTATTATTATTAATGATACGGTATTTTGAGAATTCCTTTCAATATAATGATCAGAGAGGCGGGCAAAGCCTACTAGTACATTATAAACTATTTACAAATAATTACGTTGCGAGTTAATAAAGTTAGAAATAATAAAATTTAAAATAAAAACTAATTTATTGTGGCTAAAAAGCGTTCTTCTACGTCATTCTTTGGGTTGCAGAAAGGAAAAGTTATACCTCTAGTTAAATTTTAACAAATATTTAATTATAACTCATAGTAAATATTTTACATATGCAGTCTGATGCAATTTTAATTATGAAATACTGAGATGTAGCCATATGGGAAATCCGATAAAATGTGTTTTAAAAACGTCACTTATTGATCTGTATATATACCCAAATTTAGTCACATTTCTTTTTTGTGAAAGTCATTTCAGGTATCGAGCTTAGTGCATTTATATTCAATAGAAACTGAGATATGATCTTTTTGTACATAGAGAATAATGCACTGTAGTAGCGCCATTTGTCGATCTGTGTACACCTATATTATGTCATTTTTTGTTACACTAATGTTCATCAGCAATATCAGTTTGGTGCATTATACACCCTAGAAACTGAGATATAGTGTGAAATATAGTCTGAGAAATAGTGTTTGCATACACGGGAAAAACTGCAGCATAGCAGTGCCACCGTTCACCAATATTCTCAAATTTTTCTAAACTGAATCAGCATAATATTTCATAATAGTCCTGTTACATATCAAGTTTTGGGCATCTATACTCATTAGAAGCTGAGGTATAATCTTTGTATAAACAAGAGAAATCCCAACACAGTAACATCAACTGTTGGGCACCAAACGCTTATTGGCTTCAACTCATATCAAGGTGGAATTAAAAATAAACATTCATTGCCGAAACGTCAGTGTAGGCCCTCTGTTGAGACTCAAAACGGTTTTGGGTTCCGTCTGTGTGTGTGTTTATCGCGCGATAGCGGCCGCAAAAACCTCGCTGTTGACTTGAAATTTGGTAAAAATGTTCATGCTCCTCACGAAATTAGCTGTATAGTTTTGGGTATGCATTCTATTTGTAGTTCGAGTACAGGGACACGCCCAAATTTTTTTTATCATTACAGCCTATGGGGAGAATTTGTATGTACGGCGATAGCAGCCCCAAACATCACACTATTCACTGGAAATTTGGTACACATGTTCATGAGCTCAACAAAAATAGCTGTATAGTGTTAGGTGTGTATTCCATTTGTCGTTCGTGTACAGGGACATGCCAAAATGATTTTTATTATTACGGCTTATGGGAAGAATTTGTATGTACCACAATAGCGGCCGCAAAATTCCTTCGATTGACTTGCAAATTGGCACACACGTTCAAGCTTTGCGTAGAAATAGCTGTATAATTTTATTTTGGCTATATTGTTTATAAACTGTGTACAGGGACACGCCAAAATTCTTAACATTACGGCGTATGGGGTGCATTTCGTTTAAACGCATTTTAATATCATTACTTTGCAATGAAGAAAATGAAACTAGCGTACGTGAGTAAGATGCTTAAACTTATGTTGTTTGAAGGAAATACGTGCTCTTAGGCTTTCTAATTAATGTACAGGCAATTACAAAAGTGTTCTGACAATGTCGCGTAATCATCCAAACTATATTAAATTTGGATCAATTATTAATGAAAAATGCAGAATAAGTTGAATAGTTTTTACTGGTGTATATATTGGTTTTGGTTCGTTTATAGAACACAGAAAAGAATTCCGTGACATTAGAGCCTTGGGACAATTTTCCATTTAAACGGATATTAGTGTATTTATGCTCTATTGAAAAGAATGGAATTAACATACATTGTAAAGACGCGTAAAAGCATTTTTACTCTTTAAAACGATATGTATAGACTAAATAATTTATTTATGGGATCACACAAAATAATTCCGATGATTTACTATACTCATCCAAATGATGTCAAATTATTCTGAAAAAATAATAAGTTATAATTAATTCTTAATTAATTAAGTTATATTGTATTCTTATTATTGCCGTAGATAATAATTGTGGCTACTTTCCGGGATACATAAAAGAATTTTGTACTATTACGGTCTATGTCGATATTTCTTAAAAGTGTATTTACAAAGTGGTTATACCCCCATTAAATATAATGAAATTTTACTGAAATCGTAAAAGCATATTTTTCGGTGGAAAAGTGTGGGAATAGAATTGATAAATATTTTACAGAGTTTACGCAAAATAATTCCGATATGCTATGTAATATTTTTGCATGAAATTTGGTACAAATGAATTTCAGGGAAATAATACAAGACTGTCTGTTATTAAGAACACATTTATATGATATACAGATAGGTATAGAAAGAGAGATACAGCGGGGGGTCGAGGGGGGCTGCCGTCCCCCTCAGGAACACATCTGTTTTTGTACTAAGTCAATCGAATCAATATATACATTATATAATAAGGAATACATAAAAATGTTCTGTTGAATAATGTGTGATGCAAATAAGACGTTGAGGCTCCTGATCTGAAGATGCACTAGTTTAATTCTGCACATTATTTCTTGAGATATTGCTGTAACAAAATTTCTCAGACACAAGCAGATTTCTAAAAATTGTCAAATTCAGTTCAAGGCATCTCAAAACGTGTAACCTCTGGGAAATTGGAAGTCTAAAATTTTTACTAATCCAATATTTTTTTCTAATAAATATAGAAGAAAATAATGCAAAACACATAAACATATACCATTAAAATGCAGACTTTCTGTAAAATTTGAATATTGTAAACGTGTCGAAACATTTTGCTGAATTATTACAAATACATGCACGACCATTTTTATAGATCGCACATTCCAGGAGATAAATAAAAAAGGTAATTAATCTACTGTAGAATTACAAGTGTTACACAACTAAGGATATATACATATACAAATATACATGAGTATGTTGTGGCCATCACAAAACATTCTACTGTAATTTCCTATCCCCATTAATGGAGTGAAATTATTTATAAAATTAATATGTAACAATTATTTTTGCCATGATTATTTCAAATAGATTTTATCTCGGAACTTTTTAATTTTAAATATCCCATAAAATTCAATGTTGTGTCTTATAGACGACATTTCAGTAAATGCAATTATTAAGGATATTTTTCTCTCTTTTATTATTATTATTATTATTATTATAAATGGGGAAAAAATCAATATCTCCTTTTAAATTATCACAGATAAAACCAGGTGAATTAAGCAACTATTCGTTTTGAATGTTTTGAAGATTTCTTTAGGAAGAACAATTATATTGAAAATTTATATCCTTCATGGAGAAAGTAGAATCCCTTTACCTACAAAGATTTTATCTTGGTTGGGGCTCCTGATCTGAAAATGCACTAGTTTAATTCTGCACATTATTTCTTAAGATATTGCTGCAACAAAATTTCTCAGACACAAGCAGATTTCTAAAGTGTATATATTGTATATGTTCTTATTAGTGTATATATCTTATAATTATTATTATTATTATTATTATTATTATTATTATTATTATTATTATTATTATTATTATTATTATTTCGCAAAAATTGACTTAAAATAATCTATATTGTGTACACGACAGTGCCCCCTATTGAACGATATGTACCAAATTATGTCAAGGTGCAAAAAAATGCACTTTTTGAAGTAATTCTGTGCATTAAATCTCGAACTAGAGTTGGTTGAAAATTTTTGTCATACATACTCAGACAGAAACACTGACATTTTCTAAAAAATGGTCAAACCATATTCAGGACGACTGAAAATGTATATATCCATCGAACACTGGAAGTCGAAATTTTTTAAGATATTTTATTTTGTTCAATACAGAATAAATTAATAAATAATAATTTATTTTGTATATTTTCATTCGTCTTTAAAACCATTGTCCGGCTAATCCGAATATCACAATTCAACTCTCTGTCATGTTCGGACGCAAACATCTCAACTCAATTCTATCCAGAGCTGCGCCGTGAGGCAGTCATATCCACATAGTTTAGTTACGGATAGAACATTCATCGTATAGCAGTGCTTCCACGCTGCTCTTCGCAGTATAAATTTTAATGATATTGAACACTTACTTACATTACGAATGTTTTATGTCATTAATCATTTAAATAATTCTATTCAATCGCAACATGTATAAAGAGATATATGTCTAAATCTTCTTTATATTTCAAATATATATTTTTGTGTGTGATAAAATTCTTGTTCATTTCAACATGCAACTCATTAAATGACGCAAAAACCGTTCAATTTTCTCAGTAAAAATAATGCTGGATATAATAGTTAATGTTTAAGTGTTCTTAAAATGTACAGGAAAGATATTTTATTTTTTCAGGATAGAGACAAAAAATAATCTGGTGTGTCACTCACACGACTTTCTCTTACCCTGAAACTTAATACTATAAATACAGGTTGGAGATTAAGATAACGAGTAAGATAACGAGTTATGTTATGTAACCCTATGTTAAAACAATTCAAATTAGGCTTCGGAAGACTTTTATATGATAATTAGTTCTGTGTGAGGGAGACTGCCGGCCCTCACCCCCTCCCCTCCGTTTCATTACTGCACCTACATTTAAATAGAATTTAAATCTGTTATTAAAATTAAAAGTTAACTTAAATTATTCAGACAACTTTCGCACGCAACATTCCTTGGAACTTATTAGTCTTGATCAAACTTTTCCAGCAAGAAACTTATATTAATTTGAAAATACAACTTTTGGATCTCCTGAAATTCTTCGTTTTTAAGTTACTCTAAGACGCACAGATAACGATCAAACGTTAAAAAACTTGACATCGATAATCAGGAAGCATCCAAACATGTAAATATGAAAAAAACAAGCGATGAATATTTAGCTTAGAAACATACATTAATTATAATATGAGGATTTCATTTCAATTCCTGAGCAGCTTTCCTGGACATGGTAAAATATTATAGTAAAACACTTCACCTAACAATAAAAAAGAATGTTATCGCTTAAATATTGGCAGGCCTGTATATCTTTTGAAGATTATGTACAAAGTACATGGTGTCCCTAAATGTAATCCTATAGTAATAATACGCGGCACAACCTGAAATACACTTCTACCAATTTTCAACTATTGTCGCACTATAATCTAGTTCTTTTGGGTAGCCCTGTAAACCCGTAAACGAACAGTGAATGATATCACTACCATATTCTGCATGAGACATGTTTTTACGTATATAAAAAATATATATCAATTTCATTTTGTTTAGTGCAGTCTATAGACGTTAAACTCTACTTACCTGCAATTTCCCCCATAGAAAAAATGTATATGAATTCTCTTGGGTATCCCTGTACACAAACCATTTGCTTCATCTCAACGAAAAGCTTAGAGTAGCATCCCTATATGATACACATTTAGAATACCAAGTTTGGACTTTCTGCTATTATTTGTTCTTGAGATATGCTGATAACAGACACACATACAGACACACACAGAGATGCAGAGACAGACAGACACACACAGAATAACCGCTAAAAACATGATTTTTAAATTCACGGAAACCTCAAAACGTGTAAATATAACAAACACTCGCTCTCGAAAATTTGACCCAAGAACAATACTTTCTCTACCTTATGGGTAAGAGAAAGTAAAATAAAAATTACATAACTGAATTTTATAACTATAGTAATAAAATATCGCGTTAAAAAAATTTACAAAAGTTTAAGACCTGTATCGAATTTTCAGTATTTTAACACATTGCATCATTTGCGCAGATTATTGCGTCATCAGATGTGCTGATTGCATCAGACGCATTCTACTGCTATAAATAAAGGTGGTCGGCACGTTTATCACTAGTTGTTTATTGAATTTTGCCGTAGACAGTCCTGTTGTGTAATTATTGTATTGGGATAGAAACCTTCACTTACTGTTACAAAAAGGTCTGAAATATGTAAAATATGTATGTTATTTTTGCAGAATTCTATTAAATCTTATTTTTCTATGGGTGGTCTTAAACTTTTGTGAATGGCTGTATATCTGGTGTTTTCTTAATCTATCTCTCACACGATCATAATACTTAATTAAACTATAGAATTGTTTGTCTTTCAAAAATGTCAATTTATTAAGTTTTTATGAAAGTATTCTGCCTAGTTTTCGGCAAAAGAAATAAATTTTATCACATCAGTTACTCTTCTAAAGTATTTCGACTATAAACTTAAAGGATTCAAAAATAACGACACATCAGGCACGTTTTTGAAGGACACTGAAGATAATAAACAGCAGTGAATGGCTTAAAATAGATTTATTGAAAGTTTACGGTTAAATTTATTGCAGTAAATATTTAAAGTTTAATATGAAAAACTTTTATGTTTTGGATGAACTGAAATTGTATCCAGGAAAACATATTTATGAAATATATTATAGAAAAAGTATTCTTTTAATAATCCACTCACTCTAATAATGCTATCAATCTTAACATTTGATTTATATCTGGACCTATAAAGAAAGGGAAATTTAATAATTCTCATGTAGATTAACAAATAAATCCGACGTCTTTATTTTAAGCAAAAGTTATAAAATAGCAATCGAGTCAAGCAATCCTGTTGTTTTAATGAATTTTTACTTGCAAATGTGTACTGTCCCTTTTTACTTCCATTACCCTACTACCGTAGGTAATGGAAGTATTGTATTCGGTCTGAAAATTCGATATCGAGTTTTCACCTGATTTACACGTTTTAAGGTCCCCTGAGTCCAAAAAAGTGGTTTTTGGCAATTGGTTAGTGTGTATGTATGTGTGTGTGTGTGTGTGTGTATGTATGTGGAGAATCTTCTGGCTACTATGGTTCAGAAACTAATAAAGATAGAGCTACGAAATTTTAGAATTGAAATACGTCTGGTGTACAGATGAAATTTCCAAATTTTGGTGAAAATTGAAAAACCGGAAGTGGGACCGTAAGTCCGTATCTCAAAAACGGCTCTAACGATTTTCTTCAAATTTGGTATATAAACACTCTGTTAGATGTCCTTTCGAATGATATAGTTGGTTAGTTCAGGAAAATTGATAGGCGCCCTGTATAAATAGCTCAATTTCAGGCCTCGCAAAGGCGTTCTTTTAAAAACGGTTGTACGGATTTTTTTCAAACTCGCCATTTTAACTAACTTTTAAATATGCTTTTGTATGTAATTATTGTTTTCCTGTCAATAATTGAGTTTAAACGGAAGAGGGACATCGGAAACTGGAAGTGGGACCGTAAGTCCGTATCTCAAAAACGGCTCTAACGATTTTCTTCAAATTTGGTATATAAACACTCTGATAGATGTCATTTCGAATGATATAGTTGGTTAGTTCAGGAAAATTTATACGCGTCCTGTATAAATAGCTCAATTTCAGGTCTCCCAAGGGCGTTCCTTTAAAAACAGCTGTACGGATTTTTTTCAAACTCGCCATTTTAACTCACGTTTAAATATGCTTTTGTATGTAATTATTGTTTTCCTGTCAATAATTGATTTTTTGTAAATGTTGGTATCTCAAAAATGGCTCTAACGATTTTCTCTTTAGGTCAATTTTATGTTTTCTGATCACATTATCTCTCAAAAATGCATATAATACGTGTAATAGTGGGTAATGGAAGTCGTGTGGTTGTTTCACACCAGATTTTTATAATTATTATTATTACTATTATTATATCGAAATCAACATTTTTCTTTTCATTTTTAAAGAATGTATCTTTTTATATTATTCATAATCAAATATTCGTAAGTTAATGTTTTCACAAAAATAAAAGAATTGCATGAAAGTAGGTCTTTTTATAGAGGGATCGGTAGCCTGGTCGGTAGAGCGCCGACCTCATAATTGAAAGATTGCGGGTTCGATACCCAAGCCGGCCGAATACCGTCGTGTACACTAATGGTGTCACGTTAAATGGTTAAAGACTAAAGGTGGCACAGAGTTTCTTGTTATTACTAATGATGGCTGTTGCATGCAAAATCTGTCGTCAGTTCCCACTCAGATTATACAATCGCTGATAAAATCAAGTACTTAGTAGATGACTGTGGGAAGTTTATGAAAATTTTTGTTTTATAGCACTCAGAGCTGATTCTTGATACATTAAAGAGATATTTTTAGAAGTTAACTGGATGACAATGAATTATTTACCTAAGTTTTTGAAAGAATAATGCTTGAGTAGTTCATTATGAGAACTTAGATATTTGTAAAGATGATTATTGAATTTAGCTAGAAGTGGAAAAGCACTGAATTATACTCTAAAGCTTTTACATTAAATGATGAAAATTTTTGATCAGAATTCGTAGATGTTTGTATGTGATTATCGGATAGGCCATATTGAAGCAGTATTGTCTGAAAAAGGGTTGGTTTGCGAAATACGTTGAAGATGAGATTTCTCACGGAATGCGATACATTAATTAATGGGAGGTGATGACCAATTATTGCCAATTAATCCACTGCTAAAATATTATTAATTTACTGTTAAATAAAATAAGATTAGAAAGATCAGGAAGTTTAGATTTGAAATATTAGTTAGAAATTCATATACTTTTAGTGGTTTAAATCGTAATAAGGAGCGATCGAGAATATTATTGAGCCAGTTAGAATTTAATACGAGGGGGAAGGGGGCGTATAATTTGCCTACTTGCTGTCAGAGGGCAAGTGTAGTAAGCATGTTCATGGGGGTCCCACGACCACACTCACAAAGGGAGTTTCGAGGACTATAAAAACGAAATAAGTATGACTTGAAAATTTAATTGCGGCTAAGTTGTATAATGCAGCTTCTTACAGTGTCGGGTCTCAATGATTGCCATTTTCCAGAAATCCTCCGAGATGGCATGACATTTTAAATGCTCTATGTGTGTACCTTTCAACTGATTTCAAACTATTATATTACTGTGTTTCTCTAACTACATGCAAAAAAAACCTAAGATTAAAGCATTCATAATTATTAAGATGAACTGTATAAATTCTATCTGAAGCCTCGCTATACCTTATACCAAGATTATTAGGTGCATTGCTCAAACTGAAGGGCTACTCCATTTTTTTCTCGACTATTCCATGTATAATAATTTGGAACTGCATTGTAAAGGGTACGGGTAAAATTATCTTCCCTACAAAGTTTCAAGAAAGCTTTCAGAGAAGTTACTTGTGGTGCTTGTACTCTTTTTATAACATTATTCGGAGTAAAATATACACTTTGACCATTTCCAAGATGGACACTCAAATGAACAACATTTGGATAGAGTTCATGAATATAAAATATAAACATTTTCCACGCTGCCACATTGATACTTATTCATCTACTAATCTGATATAGTCTTTTTTCATTCTGCTCATTTTCTGGATCCCAGAAGTGAAATACTGTCAAATCAGATTCTTTGCTAATGCATTTATCCACATTAACTGAACAGACTTATAATGTTCTACATTGATATGGGCTTTAAATATTTTCGAAAGTAAGGAACAATGTGGTCTGTACCATATCGCTGTACCATATCGCACCCATCTGTACCATATCGCTATTAGCCACTGCACCATTCCCATACAGCACAGAATGTTTCAGTTATGTTGCAAAAAACTTACAATCTTTCAAAAACGAAACATATTTAAGTATGCTCTCTGATATCTTTTTGAAACATTCGCCCTTTTTGATTTTCCATCTGTTAAGTGATTAAAAAGTTTCTGTTACGTAACTGATTTTTTGTTACGATCGCTGACATTTCTATGTTTTTGAAATTAATCAGAAAGCAATCTGAACATTTTTAAACATTTCTGAAATATTTATAATGTTTCAATGTTATATTATTGTTACGTTTCTGGAACATTTTGTGCTGTTAGTCATCTATATATTGTCCTCTGTACCATTAACCGCTGAAACTTGAAAGTCGCTAATGGAAATGTTAACTGTCAGTCAACCGTATTCAGGACTATATTGATGATATAATAGGTATTGGTAATCATCAACTCCTGTTTGTGTTTCTTTCAGAAATTTCTTTGGGTTCTTTTTAGAGCATAATTCACTCTTAATGCACGAGGATTCTGGATTAATTAGTCCACAAGGACTATGATCCATTTGTGTTCTAATCAAATAAATAACTGAGGAATTTGGAAATTCCGTACAAATAAATTCATCAGTGCGCTGTGCATAAATTTTCTCCTAATATCTGAGCATGAAGAAGACTCCTTTATTGCCATTCAGTCGTCTATATGAAACATTGTACATATTCAAAATTTTTTACTTTTGAAATAAGTTGCATTAATGTTTCGCTTTAACTAAAACATTCAAATTAATAAATCCTGTCGATCTTATAGTCTTAGTCCAGGAAATAATCCTCTTCCGGTTTCTTTACAAATAGTTAATTTCTTTACAAATAGCTCGCGAAAGTTATGTAGAGGTTCGGTCTACCATAGTTCGTACGTATGTCATGGCATTCTCGGTTCGGTTCTTTCGTGCAAATATCCATTGGAACTCGAGGTAAATATTATTTATTTTCTTTTGTCATTAACATTGCCATTATTTATGATAGCATCTTGGAGATGAACATAATCATTTGATATCAGTTGTCGTTGATTAAAGATATAGAAGTCTTTTAACTCTAATTTTTGAATACATCTCTACAATAAATCGATAGAAATGCACCTTCTTTTTAAAATAATATTAAATATTTGCGACCAAATCTTAAGCCTGAAAGAATAAGAATCCGTTGCGAAAAGAATTTTGTTAATGAATAAATATGTAACAGAATTTATTTGTTTCATTTCGAAGATATATCTGTCTTCACTTTTCCAAAATAAAACAGCAATAGGTATTGTAAAGCATTCTGAAATTGATGAGTTTCACTAATTTTTGAAAACTGCCACTTCTCAAATTTAATATTATGTCCCAGCTTTATGCCTTTCTCCTGTAATTACTATGAAAACTTTCGATGAAATAGGAACATTGTATCTTCTTATGTGTTCATTTTTGGAATTCTTTGCGAAATTAGCCTTAAAGAAAGTACTGATGTTCTATTCGCCATAGCCGTTTTGAAATTTCTAACATAATTTTTCTGCCTGTGTATAACTTCCTATAAAGATATCACTAAATTTTCTCTTGTATTTGAAAATTCCTGCAACGTTATTCAACTTGCTGTTGATAATCACCGATGAAATAACGCTGTAAAAATGTAGGAGCTTCAATTTCTGCAGCAAGTAAAATATCAATTCTTGGGTATATTTCTCCTTTTATTTTAAATGTTGGCATGTCATCAGATTCTATAATTTGTTCTGTTTTTCCAAAAGATGTCATGGCAAAGCAGGCTTTATAACGTCTTATGTAATTAATTGTTAGAAATGTATCGCCTTAGCTGATCTATTTGATATTAAAGAATATAAAACTTTGGGATAATCAGTTAATGAAGGTAATTTAACTTTTTCAAACCTACAGCACATACTTCGTGTTACTTTCCATTTCGCAGCCGCACAATATTCACACTGAAAGGACATGGAACTAATATCACAGGATGAATCGGATGAATAATCAACATCCACGCTGTAGTTGAATGCAGCATTTTTTTCTTGTTTCTCCAAATACGCAAACGTGCTGCTAATATGGCACTTCTAGAAATATCCAATCGTACTGCCCGTTCTTCAAGTGTTTCCTGTGCTCTCACTGCAGATTGTTCGACTTTAATCTTCTTTCTTGCTTTCATGTGTTTCTTGTGACCTTGCTGCCGATGCTGAAACCCTATTTAACTGCAATCTTCTTTCTGAATTTTATTTATTTATTGTGATTTTTTTTAACAATATTGATACTTTTTTTGGTTCCTATCTTTGTGTTCGTTCTGCCTCTCTTTTAACATTTCTTCTGTTCTGTACTATTTCTCTGTCTAGTTTCTGCCTTCTTCTACGACACCGTTTTTAAGTTAAATGCTGCAAAAACTGAAATTATCGATAGAAAAAGTGTCGACCGTATTTTTAAAAATGCAGTTAAATATACCACTAATTATTATATGCTTATAATATAAATTTAAAATGTTTTTTAAACAGTTAAACTGAAACAGGGTGATAAATACACACAATTGAGAGATTTTTTTTTAACATAAAGAGACTTGTGGATGCATACACTACGAAAGAAATAAAATGTCAGAATATAAAATAGGAATTATAAAAACACATTCATATTATTATTTACGTTAAAAAAATAAATATGTTTCTTTTATGTCGAAAAAAAAATGACTATGTAAACTTTTTCTGCATCAGCTAAAGCTAATTTCAAAGCTTATATGAAGTTTTCCTTTTCACATTTTAATTAATTAAAAATAAACTAACCAAAAATTTGTATCAAATTTTGATAGAATAATGAAAGGTCAAAACGGACCTCTATGCAAAACTTCGTAGCTCTGCGATCAGCTGTTTGACCAACTGATACACACACAACAACCAATCACCGAAATCAACCGATTCACACACATAAACACATATACATCTTCCTTTATTACATGTACATATTATTTATTTAAATTGAAATACTAAACATAGGTTTTTAATATTTATAGGAATGTTAGCTCTTAATTTCAAATATATTTAGACATTAAAATTGAGAAAAAAAAAATATTATAGAATAAATAGGAAGTAATAAAATGTGTTTCACTAACTGTACTGTCTCAATAAAACCGAGATTATAATTACACAAAAAGAAATATATTTATTTATTTCACGTGAAAGATAAAAAAGGTAAAATTTTATCAATGTGTATAAAATGCTAAAAGTTATAATGATGTCAATAATATCAGATTCATAACTAAATTTAATATTTATATTTTTTTATTATGTAAAAAAAAAAAACATTTTTACGTAGTATGTTCTATTTTTAGACCTTGTTCCATTAAATGTCAACCAATCAAACAACCATAGATAAATATTCTCTAAAATTTTATTTTAAATTAAAAAGGTTTTAAGGAAATTATATTCTTGATGTAAAACAAGCATTTAAAAAAAAAAAAAAAGGGCCAGTGTTTGATTTGAGTATATTCAAATAATTATGAGAAGATGAAAAATCTCTTCATGCGAAATAATTCAAAAGAGAAATATACTGTTTAATAAATCGAAAAAACTATTACCTTAAAAAGTTCCAATATGTCTACTTATTCAGATATAGTCTATGGTATAAAATAAAGCAGTTTGTAACAAAGTGACTTCATTGCTTAAGGCATTGTTAAAAGCATATTCAAAAGACAGTAAAGTAATACTATAATGAAATTTCTACGAAATAATTCGTTTTAAAGCAAACAAATTTGACGCAAACAATCACATGTAGTACAAAAAGCTTTGAAAAGTTCGGCAAACACTTTTAGAACAATGGTTATACATTTAAAGTAATGTTTACACGTTCCATTCAAGCGTATATGTTGTCAATTTTTATTCCCAGATTCTGTCTAATTCATGGAATTATTATTATTATTATTTTGCTTTTAGCAGTTGACTAAATAATTAAATAAATAAATAAAAATAAATAAATTTTTAATAGAGGTTACTCAAATTTATGAACATTCTGTTAGAAATTGAATAGTTAGATTTCAATTTATTAGTATTTTTATTGAACAGTAGATTATAAGATTAAATTATTTATTCTAAAAACATGTCATGTTTTAATTTTTACCCGCGTTTATAAATAATAAATTCTTTGTGTACGTGATTTTCTTTAAAAAATTGGCAGTTAAGTTGTTTTGGCATTCTTTAAAAATCTTTCTTAATTCTATGACATCGACATATTATAGAAACTTATTCTTACGTTTCTATAAGTAAAAAAATATTGTATAAAACCTTTACATGACTTCTGTTAAATCTGTAACACATATTATATATTGTACTTGGTGATAATGTGGCCAGAATATAAAAAAAAAGTACTTAATAAATCCGACACATAAAATATTTTCGCAAGAACAAATGAATACATACGTCAGACTGCAAAACGGAGTTTATATAGCGAGTTAAAATAAGATTGATAAAACTGATTTTTGATAAACCAGTTTCCAAGATCTAAAACTGACCTACCTATCAGGACGACTGTCAGTTTTCCTGTAGTAACCAAACAATACATACAACGAGACATCTAAAAAGAGGTTTATGTAGCAAATTTAAAGAAAATCGTTCGAGCCATTTTTTAAGATATAGAATTTTGATCCCGCTTCCGATTTCCGCCAAAACTTGGCAGACATCTGTTCATAGAAAAGAAATAATTACACATACGAAAGGATAAATAAAAAAAATAATAATATGTCAAATTTGAAGAAAATGTATAGAGCAGAAAGCAAATGCGAGAGATCAAATTGACCTATTTATACAGGTCGCCTTTCAATTTTTCTGAACTAACCAACTAATATATACAAAAGGTTATCTGTATGAGTGTCTATACAAAATTTTTGGAAAAAAATATTACAGCTGTTTCCGCGATATGGATTTACGGTCTTACTTCCAATTTTTAAATTTTTCCCAAGAGTTAGAAAATTCCTCTTTACAGTGGCAACCTGTCTTAAATCTAAAGTTTCGTCGTTCTATACATTGATTTCGCAGACGTGATAGATTCCACCTCTCCCCACCTCAAACACGCACACATACATACTTGCGCATACACACACATTAACAAATTGTCAAAAAAAAAAAAAAAAAAAAAAAACATTGTTAGACTCAGGTGATTTAAGAACATGTAAATAAAGTAAAAACTCAATATCGAACACTTTAGCCAAATACAATTCGTAAGAATATGGCCGAATGCGTACTATAATCGTGTAATAGAAGTAAACAGTCTTAAGGTAATCTTTAATTTTATGTAATTTTATCTTATCTTTTTCACATCGCATGTGCAGTTTAATTTAGTGCAAAAAAATAACCTCGGGACAAATTAGCACTTGGACAAAATACCCCTGTCAAATTATAGCCCTAGAATAAAATAGCTCAGTACATAAAAGCACAAGGACAAATTCATGTTAAGACAAAATACCCCCACGATAAAATAGGTCCACGATAAAATAGCCTCAGGGCAACATATCCCTCAAAAATTACCCCGGAAAATATAGCCCAGGGACAAAATGGTACAGAAAAAACAGTCCTGACAAATTAGCCTGACAAAATAGTTTAAAAATACAAATTAGTAGAAGGACAAATTAGAACCAGAACAAATTAATTTTAGGACAATATACTCCGAAAAATTAGCCCGAGGAAAAATGTACCGGAAAAACATTCCCAGGATAAAACTGTCCCAATAAAATAGCCCCAGGGCAAAATGGTCCAGATGAAAAACCACTATGAAATAGCCTCAGGATGAAATAACGCCGAGGATAAAATAATCTCTATAAATTAGTCACGGCAAAATAGCCCCAGGATAAAACAGTCTTCGGACAAGATAGCCTCGACGACGTTGCCTTTAAATAATAGCCCAAGGACAAAATATCCCAGACAAAACTGCCCCCACAAAATAGCCCACGAAAAATTGCACTAGAATAAAATAGCCTTGAAGCATAACAGCAATAAGAAAACAATTCCGAGGGAAACAGCCTCGTCAAAATCAGCCCGACAAATCAGTCCTCACAAATTCGCCCGACAAAGCATTAAATATAAACTACCTTTATTTTCCTTTTACCCCGACAAAATACCGCTAGAGGAAAATACCCTCGACAAAACAACCCCAAAACAAAATAGCTCCACTACACAATAGCCGCAACAAAATTGCCCGAAAAAATAGCCCGAGGAAAATTAGCCCTGAGAAAATAATCCGAGGCAAAACTACATAAAAAAATAGACCGAGAAAAAATAACCCCGATAAAGCAACCACGGAGTAATAGCTCCCAGGAGAAAATAGCCCTAACAAAATTCCTAAAAAGTAGCCCCGACAACATAGTCGCCCCAAATTAGCCCGATAAAATAACTCCTACAAAATAGCATTGATAAAATAGTCCCGAAAAATCAGTCCGAGAACAAAATAACCACGAAAAAATAGACGCGATAAAACAGTCTTTGCACAAAATATCCCAAACCTCTCCGACAAAGTAGCCCCTACAAAATAATTTGAGAAAATAGGCTTAGTCCTGGGACTAGGATAGGCTTAGCCCTAACAAATTAGCCCTAGGACATAATATGCCCGAAAAATCAACCTAAGAAAAATGTCCGAGAAAAATACAGCCCTGACGGAATCATTTTGGATAAAATAATCTCAGGAAAAAGATAATAATAATAACTTGAACAGCGACAAAAAGAAAAAAAAAGTGTCTACAAAATAGCAAGATAAGTTAACACCTGGAATATAGCACCCACAAATTAGCCAGACGAAATGGCCACAACAAGATAGTCTCAAGAAATTAGTCCATGTACAAAATAGCCACAAGAAAATAGACACAGAAAGAAGTATTCCCATAACAAAATATCCCCACAAACCACTCCGACAAATTAGACCGTAGACAAATTGGTCCCTGTAAAAGTACTCCGTTAAATTAATCCAAAAATAGCCCCGAAGCATCAGCCCATGAACAAAATACCCTCAAGAGAAATTATCCTTTGGGCAAATTATCCCATACAAATTAATCGGAGAACAAATTTGCTCCAGGACAAACTAGCCTCGATATAATTGCTCTAGAAAAAACTATCCCCTACAATATTAACCTCGGAACATTAAGCCCCACAAAATAGTCCCAGAACAAATTAGCCCTAGGACAAAATACCTTAATAAATTAGCCCGAAAAAAAAAAGCTTTAGGACAAAATATCCTGACTAACAACCACGGTAGAATATCCTTAAGATAAAATAGTTTCAGAAAAAAAAATTCCTGTAAAAACAGTCTCGATAACAATCCCGAGGATAAAATAGCCTTTACAAAGTAAGGCTAATAACAAAGTAATAACTCCGACAAATTAGCACGGTAACAAAAAAGCCTCGACAAATAAGCTCCTATCAAATAGACTTTTTTTTTTTCAAACTGCTGATGTATTATTATTTCGATATAGACAGCGTTCATTGCAAGTGAAATATGCAAAAGAATAGAACTTTGATCTTATTGAGATGCAAATACATGGAGAAGTTCAAAAAGGGATATGCAACATAATGTAAATAAAAAATGCTGATAGCGTTTTTTTTTTTTTTTTTTTTTTTTTTTTTTTTTGAAAGATATAGTAATTATTAAGAACACTGTTAATGTAAAAATTTCTAATATATATTTTTTATTTAAATGAATATATAGTCAAGTTTCGACTATTAGACGATACTATTTTTTTATTATTTTCCGACAAATTGTAGCGAAAATAAACGAAACAAAACCGAAAAACAACTAATTTAAATGATATACAAGGACTTGCTCACCTCGTCGGAACTTAGTATTTGCGCGCGCGCGCTTGAATGAAAACTATTTTCTCATACCCATATCATAAAAGAAAGCATTAGTTGAACTGCAATTCTCAACGTTGATTCTTTCATATAATTATGTGTTTTTAAGTACGTTTAGTACTAAAATCAAAATTTTAATGGTTGATATATGTGTAAGTCTTTCATCACCATAACATAAACATAAATATTTTCTGAAAATTCAAACATGGTCTTAGAAGATCAAATGGGGCTACACTTAAAAAAATTACTCTCCAAAAAATTATATGGAAAATAAACTAAACGAAAACGAAAAACAACAAAACTGAATGATATGCAAGCAGTTGCTCGCATTTGCCAAAGCTTAGGATTTGCTTAGGAACGATAACTATTTTCTTGATGTAACTCATATGATTACTCATATGATAAAAAGGTATTAGTTGAAGTACAATTATCAATGTTGATTTTTTTATATATATAATTACGTGTTTTGAGGTCCGTTTAGTACTAAAATCAAGCTTTTATCGGTTGATATATGTGTATGACTTTTATTGCCATAACTTAAACGTAAATGTTTTCTGAAAATTCATACATGGTCTTAGAAGATCAATAAAGTTACCACATATATATATATATATATATATATATTGGAAGGAGTGAGAAGTGATGTATTGGAAAATTGTCTAAATAAGTTTGAATAAATTTTAAATTTAATAACAGTCTTAATCATTTTTATGATTGTCAGAACTATATTTAAACGGAGGTGTGAGTGAAGGGGTGTGGGTATACCTCTCTCACATAGAAATATATATCAAATAAAACTGTTTCTAAGATTATTTTTAACTTTTTTTTAGCATATTCTTAGTGTATCTCTTAATCTGAAATCTGTCTTTAAAAATTGAAATTCAGGTTAAGTGAAAGTTGTGTGAGTAATGGTCAAAATATTCCTTTCGTTAATAATTTCTCTTTATCATGTAAGAGAAAGTAAGTACCTTATCTCAAAAAGGTACAAAAATTTAAATTTCCATTGTCTAAAATCTTCAGTAGGCCTTTTTAAGATTTTGGACAATGTAAATTTAAATTTTTGTTTCTTTTTCAGAAACAATTACTTTTCCTTAGAAATTATTACAGTAAATTTAACCTTGATGAGTTTAAGTATAGTACTGAACTTAAAAAAAGTATTAAAAATTTAAAAGATCAATTTATTATTGCTACAGTAGATAAAGCAAATAGTAATTTTGCAATTATTTGTAAAGTTTTTTATAAAAATCTTCTTTTAAAGGAATATTCAAGTAACAGTTCTTTCAATAAGTTAACTGACCACCCCTCTTTTATCACAAAAACGTATATTGGCATTTGATAAAAAACTAAATTTAAGTAGAAATTGTTTTAATTTTCCATATCTTTTCGTTACTGCTAAATTTCATAAAAATCTAGTTAAATTTCGTTTTGTTACCTGTGGTACTAATAGCTATAATGATAAAGCCGGTAAAATCTTATTTAAATATCTAAATTCAGTCTTAAAAGTGATAAATTCTGCTAATGATTGTAACTTTATAAACAATAACCTGAAAGTTATAGAATATTTCAAGATTTATTCAGAAATCATTGCTTCCGTAAATACCTATGATTTTGAAAATTTGTTTGGCAGTATTCTGCACAACTTGGTAATAGAAGTTTTTGAAAGCATTTACGATGAATTTGGCAGTTACTTAAATTGTGAAAAAAATTACTGAATTAATCTTATCAAGTTCTGTATTTTTGAAAACGTTTTGTTTAACGGGAAAGATTATATTTTACAGCGTAGGGGGATTCCAATGGAAACGTGTTTTCGACTGCTTTCGCAAATTTATTTTTATTTTTTCGAAAAAAAAAAAAAAAAAAAATTATAAATATTACTTTCTTCATATATATTGGTGATTTAATTGTTTTTAACTGTAATTGTTTCGAAAATATTTCTGGAAAAATATATCCTAAAGAATTAATTTTAAACCGTACAGATACTGACAAAATTTCTTTCCGAGATTTAAATATAAAGAGAAAGGAAGAAAAATGGCTCATTGGATTATACGATAAAAGGAAGGATTTTAATTTTAAAATAAATAGTCTTACTAATTGATTTTCAAATATCAGTAGAAAATTTTTTGAAAATATTATGTCCACACAGCTTAAAAGAATTCGTAATGTTTACAATAATGAAAATGATTTAAAATATACTCTTGAAGACCTAAAAAATACCTTGCAAATTAACTGTTACCCGTCCCAATATTTAACTGTGTGTTTCCAGAGATTTCCTATTTCGGTTTGTTCTACTTTTTCATTCAAGGGCGAAATTTAAGTACCGACGAGTAGCCCCGTCAGCCGAAGTGTGTTTGTTTATCAGATGAAGGGCTTTATTTTATTTCATTTTATACTTTCTTGTTTACCTTCAGTAATTCTTTATTGTATTGTATATTTTTTAAATGAATTGATGTAATTTTGTAACTTTTTCAATTTTATAACTTTTTTAGTATTTTTTTACATTATATATATGTTTGATTTCTCTTCAGTTATTGGTGGTTTTCTGCTTGATGAGAAGTTGAGGGCTAAGGATAGTTATTAGCTAATTGCTACTGTCCTTTCAGAAACTTCTCTTTCATCCCTACACTGAGGGGCCTCCCTGATGAAGATCTCAGTGTTTTTTGGGGTTTAATTTCATTCATTTGTTTATATATTCCTACATTTAAGTTTTGCATTTCCTTTCGCTGCAATTTTGCGCATTGGTTTGTAATCCTCCTTTTGGTTTTTCTAATCTTTAAACTTTATATATACATATACATATGTATATATATATATATATATATATAAATAATAAATAACGTAATAAAATTTAATCTTAAAATTTAGCAATTAATAGAACTAAAACAATAACAGCACGCTAAAATATAGAACTGAATTTAACATAGAGGAAAGAATGACACAAAAAGTTGCGATATAGATTAAGAACCAATGAGTTACGATAGTAACTTAAAATACTTACGCCGACCTGAATGATAATAAAAAAGGACCAATAAACTTATGAGAGAGAAAACAAATAATTAACCACAGAATTAATTGGATATAAATGCTTAAAATTAGAAGCATACCTATCAAGGGGCGCATACTTCATAAAGCTGTGAAAGCTGCAACGATTTCGTAAAACGATATTGCTAATCATAGCAATTTATATCATTTCACGCCCCCGATCGAAGCAGCAAGAACCATAAAGAATGAGAAATAAGTGAAATATTAAATTAAAACAAAGATTAAATAAAGATTAATTAAAATCTTAATGGAAACCAAAGTGATAACATGGAAGAAGCAGAGTAACCACATGTATAACAGTTAACACAAACTGGAGAAAAGGATGATGCCAAAACCTAAATTGAAGTTAAAATAAAAGCTCGACAGATATCGATTAATCGAATATACTTCAGAGCATTTTCATTAAAGATAAAATACACAGAGTAAATATTAAATGATAATGTTAAAATAGATTTTAAAGTTAATTAAAATTAAAACTAGTAGAGTTAAATTAAATCGTACCAAAAGCATTAATAATTAAATCGTTTAAGTTAAGGACTGAAGAATGAATGCATAAGACATCAGAGTGCAAGCGCCATCTTTCGGTTAGCTATAAAAACAATAAGTCAATTAAATTATTTCAGGAGAAAAATCCAATGCAATAAGGAGTGTAATTAAGATGTATTGACTGAAAGATTAAGATAATTTATAAGTATTGACTGCAAGATTAAGATAATTTTTAGCACCGATCAAGTAATAAGAATAATTTTTAGCACCGATTAAGTAATAAGAAGAATTGAACTTATATGATTAACCCAAAATTAAGTAATCTTGAAGTCAAAGTATTAAATGTTAAGTTTTAAGAAGACTCAATTACAAGCAATAATGCCAAAGAGCACACATATAAGGATAAGCATTATAAGGCAGTCATCAATAATTAAAATTATAATTTAAAAGATTTTTTTTTTTTTTTAGTAATAAAACATCTTATTTTTGTTATGCAAATAGATGGATTGTTCAAACTTAACAAGGGAAGCCTCAAATAGCCAGATGCACATAATTAAATTTAACGATAAAAAAGAATATATATATATATATATTCTTTTTTTTTTTTTTTTTTTTTTTTTTATCAGTATTAAATTCAATTTGTCTATTTTAAAATAATTTACTATTTGTCAAAATTAAATTTTCATTCTATTTTCTGCTTAAAATTGCAAAACAAATACTATTTACCTAAAGTTAATTTTAAATCACTTTTAGAAACTTAGATTCGTGATGCTTAAATATTCAACTAACGCAAACAAGCGTGTGACAAGAAAGTAAATGTTTGATTTGGGCATGTTCAAATAACTACGAAGATGAGAAATTTTCTCATGCAAACTAATCAAATGAAGAAATATATTGTTAAATAAATCGAAATAATTATTATCTCGGCAAGTCTTTTAACGTTTAATTATTCCAAAATACCCTATGGGATTTTTTAAAGGAGTTTCTAATAAACGGTTTATTAGAGATGTTCATTGTTTGAAAAGTTAAAAACGTGTTTCAAAGCAAGTAAACTAACACTATAACAAAATTTCTGGGAAATAATACTTCTTCAAACAAAGTTAATGTGCACAATCACATGTGTTGCGTAAAACTTTTGATAAGTTTGGTAAACATTTTCAGATCGTTTAACATTTACTTAAACTAATGATTTCATGTTATTCATGCATTCAGATGATTGTAATGCTAATTTTATAAGATTTTTTTTTCCAATAATGGACTTTCATAACATAAAAAGAAAATGTTTCTAAAAATCCTATATTTATTAACTCTTTCAGGGACGTTTTAATTACGCCCATTTAAAATCGAAAGCTACCAGAATTTACGAGTAAAATTGGAAGAATAAAATGGGAATGATTTTTTTCCAATAAGTTATAAAATTCTGTTAACAAATTTCGAAACGAACTCATGCAGTAAAGAAGTAAAATTTGGTAAGAATAATATACCCCCAACACCCTTGAAAGGGCTAAACAACGAAAACTTTATTTTCGTTAATTTTATTTTTAACCTTTTGCTTAAAGTAATGAAACTTTACAGTTAAAGGCATGTTTTAAAGAAAGTGAAATTAATACTATAATAAAATTTCTTGGAAATGATTCGTTTTAACCCTTTGCGGCGCAAGACAATTAGGATCATTTAAATTATACTGCCACCGGAATTCATGAACTAAATTAAACTAAAAGAAATTTTAAATTTTAAGGTTAAAAAAACCGGTCTCTTCTGCTATGTTATAAACGTAAATTTTTGCTAAAACATTTCCCGGATAAATTTTTGCCGCTGGATTTTTAATTTTGCGTCCTCGCAGCAACGAAAGAGCGCATTAAAGGGTTTTAACGAAAAACAGAGTTAATATAAACATTTATATGTATCTTCCAAATCTTTGAAAAGTTCTTTTAATATTTTTAGACTATTGAACATGTACTGAAACTAATCATTTCATACTTTATCCGCTAGTTAAATGCTTATGCTGTCACTTTCTTTTCTAGATTTCTCTAGTTCTAGAACTTTATAGTATTGAAATATACTATAAAGTTTACACACATTTTGCTGAAAGTTATCTGAATAATTTGGAATAAACTTTTATATTTACTAACAGCCCTGAATTTTCTATTAATGTAAGAATCAATATAATTTGATTCAATATAGTTTGAATTATTTTTAACGTAGGTTTATATAACAGTACTCGTTATCTTAGGTTGTATTTTGAAGTTTATATAAGGTTACTACTTGAAAGGTTTGATAAGAGTTGATCAGTTTTAAGGTGTGGTACAAATGAAAGCTGTCTGAATAATTTGGAATAAACTTTTAAATTTAATAACAGCCTTGAATCCTGTATTGATGTAAGAATCAATATAATTTGATTCAACCTAGTTTGAATTATTTTTAACGTAGGTTTATATAACAGTACTCGTTATCTTAGGTTGTATTTTGAAGTTTATATAAGGTTACTACTTGAAAAGTTTGATAAGAGTTGATAAGTTTTAAAGCGTGGTACAAGTGAAAGCTCTCTGAATAATTTGGAATAAATTTTTAAATTTAAAAACAACCCTGAATTATCTATTAATGCAAGAATCAATATAATTTGATTCAACCTAGTTTGAATTATTTTTAACGTAGGTTTATATAACAGTACTCGTTATCTTAGGTTGTGTTTTGAAGTTTATATAAGGTTACTACTTGAAACGTTTGATAAGAGTTGATCAGTTTTAAGGCGTGGTACAAATGAAAGCTGTCTGAATAATTTGGAATAAACTTTTAAATTTAATAACAGCCCTGAATCCTGTATTGATGTAAGAATCAATATAATTTGATTCAACCTAGTTTGAATTATTTTTAACGTAGGTTTATATAACAGTACTCGTTATCTTAGGTCGTATTTTGAAGTTTACATAAGGTTACTACTTGAAAAGTTTGATAAGAGTTGATAAGTTTTAAGGCGTGTTACAAATGAAAGCTGTCTGAATAATTTGGAATAAACTTTTAAATTTAATAACAGCCTTGAATCCTGTATTGATGTAAGAATCAATATAATTTGATTCAACCTAGTTTGAATTATTTTTAACGTTGGTTTATATAACAGTACTCGTTATCTTAGGTTGTATTTTGAAGTTTATATAAGGTTACTACTTGAAAAGTTTGATAAGAGTTGATAAGTTTTAAAGCGTGGTACAAGTGAAAGCTCTCTGAATAATTTGGAATAAATTTTTAAATTTAAAAACAACCCTGAATTATCTATTAATGCAAGAATCAATATAATTTGATTCAACCTAGTTTGAATTATTTTTAACGTAGGTTTATATAACAGTACTCGTTATCTTAGGTTGTATTTTGAAGTTTATATAAGGTTACTACTTGAAACGTTTGATAAGAGTTGATCAGTTTTAAGGCGTGGTACAAATGAAAGCTGTCTGAATAATTTGGAATAAACTTTTAAATTTAATAACAGCCCTGAATCCTGTATTGATGTAAGAATCAATATAATTTGATTCAACCTAGTTTGAATTATTTTTAACGTAGGTTTATATAACAGTACTCGTTATCTTAGGTCGTATTTTGAAGTTTACATAAGGTTACTACTTGAAAAGTTTGATAAGAGTTGATAAGTTTTAAGGCGTGTTACAAGTGAAAGCTGTCTGAATAATTTAGAATAAACTTTTAAATTTAACAACAGCCCTGAATCCTCTATTGATGTAAGAATCAATATAATTTCATTCAACCTAGTTTGAATTATTTTTAACGTAGGTTTATATAACAGTACTCGTTATGTTAGGTTGTATTTTGAAGTTTATATAAGGTTACTACTTGAAAAGTTTGATAAGAGTTGATAAGTTTTAAGGCGTGGTACAAGTGAAAGCTCTCTGAATAATTTGGAATAAATTTTTAAATTTAATAACAACCCTGAATTATGTATTAATGCAAGAATCAATATAATTTGATTCAATCTAGTTTGAATTATTTTTAACTTAGGTTTATATAACAGTACTCGTTATCTTAGGTCGTATTTTGAAGTTTACATAAGGTTACTACTTGAAAAGTTTGATAAGAGTTGATAAGTTTTAAGGCGTGTTACAAGTGAAAGCTGTCTGAATAATTTAGAATAAACTTTTAAATTTAACAACAGCCCTGAATCCTCTATTGATGTAAGAATCAATATAATTTGATTCAACCTAGTTTGAATTATTTTTAACGTAGGTTTATATAACAGTACTCGTTATGTTAGGTTGTATTTTGAAGTTTATATAAGGTTACTACTTGAAAAGTTTGATAAGAGTTGATAAGTTTTAAGGCGTGGTACAAGTGAAAGCTCTCTGAATAATTTGGAATAAATTTTTTAATTTAATAACAACCCTGAATTATCTATTAATGCAAGAATCAATATAATTTGATTCAATCTAGTTTGAATTATTTTTAACGTAGGTTTATATAACAGTACTCGTTATTTTAGGTCGTATTTTGAAGTTTATATAAGGTTACTACTTGAAAAGTTTGATAAGAGTTGATAAGTTTTACGGAATGGTACTAGTGAAAGCTGTCTGAATAATTTAGAATAAACTTTTAAATTTAACAACAGCCCTGAATCCTCTATTGATGTAAGAATCAAAATACTTTGATTCAACCTAGTTTGAATTATTTTTAACGTAGGTTTATATAACAGTACTCGTTATCTTAGGTTGTATTTTGAAGTTTATATAAGGTTACTACTTGAAAAGTTTGATAAGAGTTGATAAGTTTTAAGGCGTGGTACAAGTGAAATCTGTCTGAATAATTTAGAATAAACTTTTAAATTTAACAATAGCCCTGAATCCTCTATTGATGTAAGAATCAATATAATTTGATTCAACCTAGTTTGAATTATTTTTAACATAGGTTTATATAACAGTACTCGTTATCTTAAGTTGTATTTTGAAGTTTATATAAGGTTACTACTTGAAAAGTTTGATAAGAGTTGATCAGTTTTAAGGCGTGGTACAAATGAAAGCTGTCTGAATAATTTGGAATAAACTTTTAAATTTAATAACAGCACTGAATCCTGTATTGATGTAAGAATCAATATAATTTTATTCAACCTAGTTTGACTTATTTTTAACGTAGGTTTATATAACAGTACTCGTTATCTTAGGTTGTATTTTGAAGTTTATATAAGGTTACTACTTGAAAAGTTTGATAAGAGTTGATAAGTTTTAAGGCGTGGTACAAGTGAAATCTGTCTGAATAATTTAGAATAAACTTTTAAATTTAACAATAGCCCTGAATCCTCTATTGATGTAAGAATCAATATAATTTGATTCAACCTAGTTTGAATTATTTTTAACGTAGGTTTATATAAGAGTACTCGTTATCTTAGGTTGTATTTTGAAGTTTATATAAGGTTACTACTTGAAAAGTTTGATAAGAGTTGATAAGTTTTAAGGCGTGGTACAAGTGAAATCTGTCTGAATAATTTAGAATAAACTTTTAAATTTAACAATAGCCCTGAATCCTCTATTGCTGTAAGAATCAATATAATTTGATTCAACCTAGTTTGAATTATTTTTAACGTAGGTTTATATAATAGTACTCGTTATCTTAGGTTGTATTTTGAAGTTTATATAAGGTTACTACTTGAAAAGTATGATAAGAGTTGATCAGTTTTAAGGCGTGGTACAAATGAAAGCTGTGTGAATAATTTGGAATAAACTTTTAAATTTAACAACAACCCTGTATTATCTATTAATGCAAGAATCAATATAATTTGATTCAATCTAGTTTGAATTATTTTTAACTTAGGTTTATATAACAGTACTCGTTATCTTAGGTCGTATTTTCAAGTTTACATAAGGTTACTACTTGAAAAGTTTGATAAGAGTTGATAAGTTTTAAGGCGTGTTACAAGTGAAAGCTGTCTGAATAATTTAGAATAAACTTTTAAATTTAACAACAGCCCTGAATCCTCTATTGATGTAAGAATCAATATAATTTGATTCAACCTAGTTTGAATTATTTTTAACTTAGGTTTATATAACAGTACTCGTTATGTTAGGTCGTATTTTGAAGTTTATATAAGGTTACTACTTGAAAAGTTTAATAAGAGTTGATCAGTTTTAAGGCGTGGTACAAATGAAAGCTGTCTGAATAATTTGGAATAAACTTTTAAATTTAATAACAGCCCTGAATCCTGTATTGGTGTAAGAATCAATATAATTTGATTCAACCTAGTTTGAATTATTTTTAACGTAGGTTTATATAACAGTACTCGTTATCTTAGGTTGTATTTTGAAGTTTATATAAGGTTACTACTTGAAAAGTTTGATAAGAGTTGATAAGTTTTAAGGCGTGGTACAAGTGAATGCTCTCTGAATCATTTGGAATATTTTTTTAAATTTAAAAACAACCCTGTATTATCTATTAATGCAAGAATCAATATAATTTGATTCAATCTAGTTTGAATTATTTTTAACTTAGGTTTATATAACAGTACTCGTTATCTTAGGTCGTATTTTCAAGTTTACATAAGGTTACTACTTGAAAAGTTTGATAAGAGTTGATAAGTTTTAAGGCGTGTTACAAGTGAAAGCTGTCTGAATAATTTAGAATAAACTTTTAAATTTAACAACAGCCCTGAATCCTCTATTGATGTAAGAATCAATATAATTTGATTCAACCTAGTTTGATTTATTTTTAACTTAGGTTTATATAACAGTACTCGTTATGTTAGGTCGTATTTTGAAGTTTATATAAGGTTACTACTTGAAAAGTTTGATAAGAGTTGATAAGTTTTAAGGCGTGGTACAAGTGAAATCTGTCTGAATAATTTAGAATAAACTTTTAAATTTCACAATAGACCTGAATCCTCTATTGATGTAAGAATCAATATAATTTGATTCAACCTAGTTTGAATTATTTTTAACGTAGGTTTATATAACAGTACTCGTTATCTTAGGTTGTATTTTGAAGTTTTCATAAGGTTACTACTTGAAAAGTTTAATAAGATTTGATGAGTTTTAAGGCGTGGTACAAGTGAAAGCTGTCTGAATAATTTGGAATAAACTTTTAAATTAAACAACAGCCCTGAATCCTCTATTGATGTAAGAATCAATATAATTTGATTCAACCTAGTTTGAACATTTTTTCAACGTAGGTTTATATAACAGTAGTCGTTATCTTAGTTTGTACTTTGAAGTTTATATAAGGTTACTACTTGAAAGGTTTGATAAAAGTTGATGAGTTTTAAGACGTGGTACAAGTGAAAGCTGTCTGCATAATTTGGAATAAACTTAAAATTAAATATCGTCCTTGAATTCTACACAGAATTATATGTCAAACAAAACTGTTTCTAAACCTAGTTTGAATTGTTTTTGGCACTGGTTTTATATTAAGTTCTTTCTATATTGCACTTTAATCTGCAATCTGCCTCATAATATTGAAAAGCAGGGTAAGAAATAGTCGTGTGAGTTAACAATGTTAACATCAGACTTTTTTTTCCAGCTTTATTTCTAGCTCATTGAAATAAAAAGAAATATGTATTTCTAAATTTTCTGTATTTATTAAATAACAAATTATACTAATTTTTAATCTTTGCTTAGAGTAATTACATTTTAGTGCAAGGTATTTCAATTTTACGAGCATCGTATTAAAAATTTAATGGTCAATTTTCTGTTCTAAAGTACTTAACTTGTCTCTATATTATGAGATTACTTATTCTAAAAATACGGCATTTATTAGTTTGTGAATAAAATGTTAATATTTTTTCTATATGTATTTTTCTTTTTTTTTTCTTTCAAAATTGCTATTAAATTATGTTAGTTTATTAAAAAATATCATTCTTTTTGTTTAATGACGGAAATTTTAGAAATTTATTATTATGTTTTATAGTAACATGTACTTAATTTAGTGCTTAATTTCGTGACCCAAATATGGTGCATAAAATTAATTTTAAATGAAAGTTATTAAGCGATAATTAAGTTTATCGGAGATTTAAATTTTGAAAGAAAAAAAAAATTTTTTTTTTAAGTACACCTTAGGAAATTTTAACCTCCAATGATGTAAATAAGTAAAATTTGGTAAGATTAATATAATTTATTTCGATATTATTCGTATAAATTACCTAATGTTCAACCATGCTGCATTTTTTCTCTCTCTGTTTTCTTTTTACCTGAAAGAGGATTTTGTTCAATTTATTACTAAAAAGTGTTTAAATTGATTTAAAAAAATATATATATTTAAATCTAATGTTGAATAAATACGTTTTATTCATAGACTCTTAGCTTCTTTTTAGGGAAAGCTAGAAACTTTTATTGAAACGAAAAATTGATATAAATTCTGTAATAAAGAACCAGGTTTATGTTTATCTGTCTGTAATTACACATAAAACAATCCACTGAAGTCGTTGGATGTTTATAATTTAAAATACTAATAATAATAATAATACTGTAATAATAATAGTAATAATAATAATCATAATAATGAAAGGAAATAAAAAGGTCAAATTCGCTCACAAGTTTACTAAGTATGATCTTTGAATCATGCGATTTTACTATAATTTTCATTTACATTAATTGTAAATTTGTTTTGATTTTATTGTAAGCTTTATCTTCAAATTTTTATTGTAAGCTTTATTTTATTGTAAGTTTTATTCTAAGCTTATTATTATAAAGTTCCAATATTATACAATTGGGTCATTTGACTCTGAAAATTTTTCAGGCCAGTCTATGTCGCCTAAAATGTTAATGGTTGACATCCGAAAATCCCTTTCTTTCGCTCTGGGTTAGAACTTAAGCCAACACACTCTATAATAATGCTTCAGAACTTAACTTTACATGACAAAAGGTCGGTCTATTCTAAGCAATCAACTCTTTCTATAATATTTATAAGATAATGTGATGTAAAGCGCATCTCGGAGGCATTATTAGAGATGTTGTTGCCTAAGCCGGCTTAAAACTCACACCCCGGTGGGTGGTTCATTCATTTATTCATTACATACATAAAACATTATGCTTCTGTTTTTAAATGAACAAATAAAAAATACATATTTTTAACAGTTTCTTTAAATCTTTATAATTTGATAGAGTTGTGAGCACTCATAGTTACTATTTCGCAGGAATGTCGAACGTTGCGAATTTTTGAGAATGATTTACTTATGGTTGAATGATTCTGTCGGTTGAAGCAAGATTGGTTGATTTGTTGATTAAGTAGATTTTGCGCCACACTAATGCTACCCTATGTGAAATTGATGACGGTCTGGAACTCACTTTTTCAGGTGGTCCAGGTTGAAACAAGCTGCTGCTCCGAGTAGGTTATTGTGAATGAACTTGCCATGACAGTAGTAGTGGAATTGTGAATTCTAGCTTTCGATGAAGTTTTAGTGTATAGTTGGATCGCAAGATAATTTTTAGAAAGTTTGTTACGGCTATTATTTATAGTGACACGCTAGTAGTAACCTATGAAGGTAGTAAAATTCAAGATATGAGAGTTTTGTTTCAGAAAGTTTCCACAAGACCCTTTTACTTAGTGAGCTGAAGTAAGATATCACAAGTGATTTCTGGAAGAATATTAGTAACACTTTGAGTTACTTCAAGCAGAGTGATGTTACATTACTAGTACAGTTAAAATTAACTTGTTGCCAGTTTTTTTTCGACACAGGCACGTTCCACGCAATCATTGATTACACACAGGAGTGTTTCAATACTTAATATCCTAATTAGTCATTACTCTCCCCCCCCACCCCTCTTTACTTAAGTGCTGAATAAACTGGTGTATATTTTAAACCTTCGTTTTTATTGTTCTATTCTCATACTTTTAGTAGTAAGATGGTATCAAGTGGTTCAAGGAAACGCAACCTCAAAGATTGAACCCAACCGTAATATTATTTATACTCATAGATTCGTATAGGTTAAGCATAGACTAAATGTATGTATTTATGAAACTAAACACATATGGAAATACTAGCTGTTATAAATCATTACAATAAATGATTTATAATAATATATGCTGATTAATATTAAGAGATAAAATAAAATTAACTGTTTAAACTCCCTGATACTGGTACAAATTTAAGCATTCATCTGTTTCATATTTTTTCAATCTTTTATGTTATTAAAATTGGAGGCATACAATAGAAATATGGTTACGAATATATAATTACGACGTAACAGTTATTACACAGGTTTTTAAAATTACAGAAATTGATAAGTTATGATGAAGCACAAATAATAATAATAATATAATAATAATAATGATGATAATTTATTTGTTCAGAATTTAAAGATAGAATTGAATTAATTTAATTAGAACCTACACAAATTGAAAATTTGTAATTTAGATTTACAATTAATTGACGCTTAAATAACCATGGCCATTACTTTTTGTTTTCAATGCAATGATCCCTTAATGCAGATTTAAGTAAAATATTGCTCTATTCTGCTACGTTAAAAAAAATCTTAAATTTCCAATAACTTACGAAATTTTTAAATTTGTATATACATAGTGAATGATGTTCAAAGCAATATCATAAAGGATATTTTCAGAGTAGTCTGACACGTTTACGAGGAAAATATCTCTCGAAATGTACGTTTGTGTGAAATATTGCCCAATTCTGCCATGTTAAGAAATTCCTAAATTTCAAATAACTTAAGAAATTTTCAAAGTTCAGTTTTTTTAGTTAATGTTGTTCATGCCAGCATCATAACTGATAAAGCTGGTCTGATATCTTTACAGTAAAAATATTCATTTTAATGCACGTTTAAGTGAAAATTTCCCCTATTTGTTCATATTATGAAAATCGTAAATTTTAAATAACTTACGAAGTTTTAAAATTAGAATATAGTGATAGACATTTTGCAATAGACATTTTGCAGTGTCATAGATAATATTTTAGAACTGGTTCGATCTCATTACAACCATTTATTCTCGAGATATCGTGTACATAGACTAACAAATTAACTCACTAACAAGCTAATACACAAACTAACCCACTAACAAATTAACTACACTCTGCAGAAGGACAACACGTAGATTTTGTGATTTTTGGATTCCTCAAGCCTCAAAACACGTATGAAAAAAGATGAGAAACTGAATAAAAATGTTAAGAAACCGAGGTTGAAAAATTTCACTATTCCCCAAGTGCCCAAACTAAAACTTCCTATTTAGAGAACTGAAAAATCCCCTTTAGTTGTTTGGTTATAGACCTGGGTTATTAATCCGCCGCTAAATGAAATTTAAAAAAAATGGAAAAATAACCTCTTTTATTTACAAAGTGAGTCAAAATCTCGAAAGAATAAAAAAAATATAAATAAATAAATAAAAAGCCGCATGAATTTAAAAATGGGTTGGGGACAAAATCTCGCGGGGCAAAATCTCGCGAGGACAAAATATCGCTTACAGAGATGAATGGAAAGCAAAAAGGAGTTGGTAATTATTAATAATGTTGTACAAAATTTCATGAAAGCGCATACCTCAGTCAGAGCACTGAAATACAGACAAACCCACCGCAAAAAATATTATAAATTTTCCTTAAAAAAGTTTTCAAACTATGTTTATTAATTTTGTTAAGATTAAACATATGTATTTAGTCCTGCTCGTCAGTTTTAAAATTTTTTAAATTAGATTTGTGAACAGTGTTCAGCTTTGATGTCAACAGTCATGTACAATATTTTAAAAGTATATTTTGGATGGTAAAAAGCAAATGATAAAATAACTTAAGTATAGGTGAAACAATGAAATTTCACTCTGTGATATACATATATGTATATATATTTATTTATTTATTTTAATTAATTTATTTATTTTTATAAGGCCCTGTGTCCCCCTCCAGTGATCACACGTAAGACAAATTCAAATTTTTAAATAGATCGTTTTGACGCGATTTTTTTGACGCGATATTTTTTCCGGCGAGATTTTGTCCTGTGAGATTTTGTCCGGATCCCTTATAAAATAAGTATATTAAATTGAGGAGCAAACATTCAAACTGTGTTTTCTGCTTCGTATGCAATTTTTCAGACAGCACAAAAACTAATAAATGAAAAATAATTAAACTTAAAACCTAACAATCGTTTGTTTAGATTATTACTAGATACTAGGAAAATACTATGTAAAAATATCTAGGGAGGTATGTAGGAATACTATGTGTATCGTAAGTTTAAAGAAAAATCACTGCCTCAATTTTTCTATTTTTGGAGAAAACACGGTTTGAATGTTTGCTCCTCACTTAAGGATAATATATATATATATATATCCTTTTTTTTTTTTTTTTTCCTGGATTTCTATTTAGTTTGAGTTTTTCTGTTGGGATTTGGTTGAGTTGGTTTGTTGTATCATTTCTTTTGCGGGCTGTTAAAAATTAAATTTGGTTTCTTTAAATATGTGTATTTCATATTCTGATGATTTTTTTTTCACCTTTCTGCGCATCTCCTACATAGAGATTGTTCATTCTTATCGGTCTTTGTGGTTTTGGTGATCTTGTGTCTGTTGCGTGGCTTCTACTGCACTTAATGGGTCATTATTGTTCATTACAGGGTTATCTTTTTTCACCTCGAAATATTGTCCTAGAGTCAACCTTCTTTTCATCAGAGTCTAATTACGTTTTCAACAGGTATTGTTGTACAGTGGATTGGCGTCAGTGCTATTGTTGAACTTGATAATTGAATCAATTTGGAAAGTCTTGTTGCTTTGTTTGACGTGTGTATGTCTCTATGGTGAATTGTTTGACAAACTATTCTTCGTTCTCATTCTTTGCTTCTACTATCAAAAGGATTATACATGTATATATATATATGCATGTATATATATATTAGAATTTATTATTTACCATAATTTATATCTGTCAAATCCGATATAAAATGACATGCTGTAACATCGTATAAAGTTCAATCACTTATTTATAACCGTGGTAACTTTCTAACAATATTTTCGAATTTCACAACACTAACATCTAAAGTCAAGGAAGAGTAATTTAAAACCACTGTCTTATCTAATGTTAGACTTTGTTTTATTAAATTTGCTCAACATAATGAACTTTTTTTTTTTTTGTGTGTGTGTGTGTGTGACAAACTCAAACAAAATTATTAATTTTTTAATTTTCAAATTATCTAAAAATAAAGTTCTGTCTTCTTCTTCATCAGTTTCACCATAACGTCTAACATAAAAATAAAAAAGTAATAAAAAATTGTTCTCCTTATCACTACTTGTACCAATATTTTCTTCAGAAATGGCGCCATTCTACTAATATAATAGAATAGTAATATAACTAACCTAAATAGTGGTTTTATCTAAAAACAATAACAGCCAGCTAACAGATTCATATATTTAAAAAGAAAAATTAGATTCAGTATATTTGAACTTTTCGTTCTATTTACATTTAAGAAGGCAAAATAAATTGCTATAATTTTATTTTAATTTTCAAGACCTTTCAGGAACTTAATCTGAAGAAGCTTATACAGTGAACAAACCTAATCAAACGTGTAATAAGAAAGTCAATGTTTGAACGGAGTATGTTGAAACAATTACAAAATGAGAAACTCCGTCACGTGAACTAATCAAACTAAGAAGTATAATGTTAAATAAATCGAAATATCTATTATCTTGGCAAGAACCCATACGTATATTTACTCCAATGTATCTTGTGGGATTAAATAAAATATTTTCTAATTTACTGTTAAAAAAAGATGTTCATTGTTTGAAACAATTGAAGACGCGTTTAAAAGCAATTAATTCTTGTTAAATAATATGTATATGATTTTATGTTTCGTAAAGCTTCAGGACGTTCGATAAAATATTTAGAATTGCAAATATATAAATAATTATTGATTTCATACTCTATTCATGAGTATATTATATATTATATATATTTTTAGTTCCACATTTTCTTGTTCTTAGAAATTAAAAAATACATTTGTTTATTTATCAAACTACAATCAATGTTTCTTTCTTTTTATCAAAAATAATTATTTTTACATGCGAGGGTGCTTAACTTTATGAGCATCATATTAAAAATTTAATAGACAATTTTCTATTCTTCAATATTTTATTCATCTATATGTAGATTATGAGGTTAGTTTATAAATGGTATACATTAATTTTAATTATGTTTTCAAGAGTTAATAATTGCTCTTCATAGGGATTCTTTTTTTTTTTTTAATCAAACTTACTTATGATGTTATTTTAGCGCTCTTTAAAAGCTTTCTTTTTTTTCTTTTCTTTTCTTTTCTTTTTTTTTTTTTTTTTTTTTTTTGTTTACAATGAATTATTGTTGAAATATTTTCTGATCATTTTCTAAAGTAAAAAATTCTGAAAGTAATCGTTGACTTTATGATTATCGTGTAGCTTATACAATTTATTTTAATCGAGGGTTATTAATAGGGATTTAAATTTTTAAAGAAAATGTCTCAGTTGCGTTAAGTATCCAAAAGGAGATTTTAATCTTCAATAATATATGCTAGTAATAGTCATTTGCAAGAGCATTAACGTTATTTTGGTTTTCACGATACATATATAAACAATGTAACATACAAAGCATGCTGTAATTCTTTTTTTTTTTTTCTTCCTTCAAAATTATTTGTGTTCTTTTAACAATAAAAACATCTTTTCGTTTGTCCTGTTGCCATTCAAATTTTAAAAAGAAAAAAGAATAATCTTACCTGATATTTTGGCCGATTATGTTGTTAATAGAAATTATAATTTATCTACCTAACATATTTCTTTAAAATAGGAATCCTATTCAATTGACAAATCAACGACTGCAGAAATAAAACTCAGATTTTTTCATCACTGCATTTATAATTTTAATTGTTATAATATATGTTATCATATTCAATTTTTTGAAAGCAAAAGAAAACTTTTCCTCACTTCTTTATTGCAGCTTCAGTAGAAAAAAATAAAAGAATTTAAACAAGTTACATTTGACAGCCTATTTTTAGAACATATTTTTAGAATATTTATTTATTCATTAAAAAAGAGAAGAGGGAAGTTGCTCCGAATCACCTGTAAAGCATTAGCACTCCTTACCTGAAAATTTAAAGCATGTCGGGATTCATGCTTCGGAATACTAGACAGGAAGATCATAACCACTAAAAATACCACTGGGAATAATCTTGCCGCACCGCCCACAAAAGTAGGATAAGGCGCAAGTACGAAGTTTGAAGTAGCTAATATACAGGGTGAGGCAAAAAGAACGTACCGATTTGGAACGTAAATAAAAAAGTACAAAGCAAGATAAAAAAAACATATATATTTTATATCTGATAAGTACATAGTATGCCATTGTCACCCATAAGTTTTGAAGAGTACATCTGTTAAATTGCTTCTCAATATTAATGCAATTTTGAAGTCTCTTTCGGAAATTTGGCATTACTCTGTGAACCGCCCAGTGAAATCGCAGCAATTGCTGCCTTGAGTGGTTGCAAATTTGTTGGTCGGTGTCAGTACATTTTTAATTTGAGATAGCCTCACAGTGAAAATAATAATAATAATAATAAGAAGAAGAATATGGGCCAAAACAATAATTACGCAAGAAATCATAACAATACCTCAGGACATTGCCTGTAGAGTCATAGCCTCCTAAACTAGATGCCTTCTGCGTGGCTCGGAAACCTGGCAACAGTTCAAGCGGTAGACAGCGCATATATATCATATATCACTTTTAAAATTTTTGGTGGCTGTTGAACAAAAATGTCGCGCAATCTGTACGAGGAGGTGCTGTCTACCGCTTGAACTGTTGCCAAGTTTCCGAGCCACGCGGAAGGTATCTAATTTAGGAGGCTATGGTAGAGTAATTCAAAATTTCTGAAAGAGACATTAAAATTACATCGGTATTGACGGTCGTGATTTAACATATGTACTCTTCAAAATTTCTGGATGATAATGGCATGACGTGTACTTGTCAGGTATAAAAGATTTCTTTTTCTATCTATCATTAACTATTTTTTTTTATTATTATTTGATTTTTAACGTTCCAAACCGGTACACGCTTTTATGGAATAGAAAATCGAAACGCTAGCGTTGAAAGAAATACCAGCCAACTACTCATTACTAAGTACTCATCTTAAACAGCCTGTGAAATATATATTTGTTGTATCCCCTCACTAATGAGTACGGCATTGGACGAGCACTCAGAAGGTTATGTGTTCAAAGCCATTTCCCGTCACTATTAAAGTTGATTTGTAAGTAGGGAATATCGAACCAAGTATCTGTGGTATAGAGAAAGAAAATGCTATCGTCAAACAAAAGACCATCGAAATGCTAATTTTTCAGTACTCATCTTCAACTTCCCGTGAGATGGCGTCGTTACACATATATAACACATCAAGTTAAAATATTCTAAACAAAGAAAGAGTTATATATAAATTGTTTACTATTCCCTCATTACACACAAGAAATAATGTGATTGTTTTCCAAAAATGGAAATAAAAATATTATTGGCTTAAACAATTTTTATGAATGTGGTTTAAACAAAGATTAAGTAAAATCAGCACTTATATCATCCACACAGGTATATTTTAACAGATTAATAAAAACGTTGTGTTTATTATTTGACATATTTATTTGAAAGTAGATTTTAAATTTTTCTTCTGTGTATATAAGAAGAAAATATTAGATTCGTGAAAATTTTCAACCTCCAGTTTACGATGGACTTATACGTTTTGACATGTCCTGAGTACGATTTAAACATTTTTTAAATACCTGTCTATTTGTTTGTGCGTTTGTGTGTGTGTGTGTTACCAAAGTTTTTTTAACTCTTTATCTCAAGTTATACCGCTCAACAGGTGCTTCTGTCTTTCCGTATTTTTATATTTTTAAATATGGCTGCAAAAGAAAAAAATTCATATAAATGTACGCAATGAGAATTGCTTTTTTCCAACAATTCTGAAATTTAAAGAAATTATTTATAATAGTATTAGTCAAGAGGTGGAGGGTATGTGTATGTAAGAGCATTGCTTCACCATTGGATGAGTATACAGGGATGGAGAAATTTTTGAGTATGGATATTTTTTCAAAAAAACTCAACAATATCTCGAATGGCTGACCACCAGTCTAAGATAATTTGAAACAATATTAAAATGCATGTTGTCAGATGTTTGTATTGCTCAAAATATACTACTTTTCAACATTTGGTGTTATACATCTCTGAGATGAAAATCAACTGCATTCGTCATGGAAAATAATTTTAATAAATAACAGTTTAAATAGACAATAATTTTAATAAATAATTTGTTTCACGTGAATTTTTATAGAAAAATATGGAAGATGTTTTTCTGGTGGCCGCAACGTACTAGTTTCCGAAACTTTTATTTATTTATTTTTTTTTATTATAAATTTACAAAAAACTAAGCATAAATAAAAATATTTTACAATAATTAGTATTTTATAAAATTCATTTTGATTAAATATACAAAACTAAAATTAGATTAAATGAGTGAGTATACGTGATTGCCTTAAAAATCTTGAACTTTGGATGATTCTGTCTTTTTTTTTTTTTTTTCGTTTATTATTATTATTATTATCATTATTATATGTTAAAAATCAAATGTAATATAATAGAAAATATAACTATGAAACATTTAATTATGACGCTACAAATAAATAGTCAAATACATGGAGAAGTTCATATAGGGATATGTAACATAATGTAAATAAAAATGCTGATACCTTTTTTTTTTTTTTTTTTTTTTGAAAGATATAGTAATTATTAAGAACACTGTTTATGTAGAAATTTCTAATTTATATATTTTTTATTTAAATGAATATATACTCAAGTTTCGACTATTAGACGATGCTATTTTTTTATTATTTTCCGACAAATTGTAGCGAAAATAAACGAAACAAAACCGAAAAACAACAAATTTAAGTGATATACAAGGACTTGCTCACCTCGTCGGAGCTTAGTATTTGCGCGCGCGCGCGCGCTTGAATGATAACTATTTTCTCATACCCATATCATAAAAGAAAGCATTGGTTGAACTGCAATTCTCAACGTTGATTCTTTGATATAATTACGGGTTTTTAAGTCCGTTAAGTACTAAAATCAAGTTTTTAAAGGTTGATATATGTGTATGCCTTTCACCATAACATAAACATAAATATTTTCTGAAAAATTGAAACATGGTCTTAATAGATCAAATAGGGTTACCACTTAAAAATTACTCTCCAAAAAAATTGTATCGAAGATAAACTAAGTCAAAACGAAAAACAACAAAACTAAATGATATACAAGCACTTCCGAAGCTAAGTCGAAGCTTAGGATTTGCTTAGGAATGATAACTATTTTCTTATACTCATATAATAAAAAAAGGTATTAGTTCAAGTACAATTCTCAATGTTGATTTTTTTATATATATAATTACGTATTTTCAGGTCCGTTTAGTACTAAAATCGAGCTTTTATCATTTGATATACTATGTGTATATCTTTTGTTACCATAACTTAAACGCAAATATTATCTGAAAATTCATGCATGGTCTTAGAAGATCAATAAAGTTACCACTTATATATATGTTGTTTTTTTTTTTTTTTTTTTGAAGGAGTGGTGTGTTGGAAAATTGTCTAAATAATTTAGAATAAAATTTTAAAATTAATAACAGTTTTAATTGTTGTTAGTGGTTGTAAGAACTATATTTAAGCTGAGAGGACAGTGAAGGGGGGATGGGGGGGTATACCTCTCTCACATAGAAATATATATAAAATAAAACTATTTCTAAGATTACTTTAAACTTTTTTTTTTCTTAAGAATATTCTTAATGTATCCCTTAATCTGTAATCTGTCTTTATAAATTAAAATTCAGGTTAAGTGAACGTTGTGTTAGTAAAGGTCAAAATATTCCTTTCGTTATTCCTTTCTCTTTATCATGTAAAGTAGAAAATATTGAACTGGGATTAAATTTTCGAAACTAAATTTTTGAAATATTTACACATGTTGAGGTCCCATGAATCTGAAATTTAGATTTTGAGTGGCTGATTTGTGTGTATGATTCTATTATAAGTATAATCCAAGAACAATTATTAGCAGGAAGTTTGTATTCAAATCATTATCATATGGGAATGTTACTTGATTTTTTTTTTCTTTTTTTAATATAAAATCGGACAATTAGTTCGTATACAGAGACATTCAAAAATATTCAATTATATTATCGATTCTGTGCAAAATCTCTTATTGGTAAACTTAAGACTACACTAAAGAAAAGAAAATAAACGTGCTTATCTTATAAGCTTAAAAGCATGCTTAACATAAATTGTAATATGAAAAGCATTCTTAATTTGTTTACAGGATCACGCAAAAGAATTCGAATTTATTAGGCTCTATACATTTAAAATAATGGTACGTGTTTCTTCTTACTATGCTAAAATTAAGTATAATATATAATGTGTACATAGTTCACAGACATTTTACAGATTATCCAAAATTAATCGAATACATCCTTTTCTATTGGATATACCTGGGAAATACTCTAGCAAATTATACATTGTCAAAAGAAAATCGCTAAAGAATGATAATTGTTTTTCTCGTAAGACAGAAAAAAAGGTTCTTTGCACTACAATTTTCAACGTCAGGTTTTTATTGTAAGTGCACGTTTTGAGACACCTCGAGTAAGTAAATTATATTTTTATCTCTTTATCTGTTTATCTGTTATTAGCATACCCTAAAAAAATAAATTTAGTATTTTGATGATCATATGGGGATGTTAATTAAAAATTTTGACTAACAAGTAGAGGTCACGACATGGAAAATTCAGATAGGGACGAAATTGTGCAAGATTGTAGTATACTATGAAGGTAACAACATATTAAAGCAGTAGCAACCACTACCCACAGAATTTCAAGAAAAAAGCATTTAAAGTTTTAGAAATCTTAAGTACAAGTTATTTCGCAAGCGAGTCAGCGCCCCTGTGGCGAGAGCGTAAAGCACGAGGCTTCCGAGGCTTCTGGGTTCGAAGCTACCTACGGATTTTTTTTTTTTTTTTTTTTTTTTTTATGTAATCTAAACTTTTTATTTATTTTTACTTTATTTTATAATTCAATTGAAAATTTGAATAAAAGATTATTTAATTTTCTTGAATACAAAATAAATAATTTTTTCTATTTTTAATTTTTATAACTTAAAAATACAATAAATTTCTATAACTTAAAAAAATAAAAAAAAATAAAATAATTAAAAAGTAAGCAAGCTGTAAAACAAAGTGTAAAATAGTTTGCAGGTGCACTTAAATCTTGGTTTGAGATTCCTGATTTGTTTTTAATGAATATAAATTACGTAACAGCTTATTAATAATAGAGAGTAGCTGAAATTTTATTTCGTGCACAGAAGGATTAAAAAAAAAAGTCGTTGTCGAAAAAGAAAGTATGTTGATTAACATTTAAAATCTACATTTAAAGATGATATTTCTTTGCCTGTAATAATTTACTAGCATCGTAATCCTATACTGTATATTTTCAAGAAGCTGTATTGATTGGAGAAGTAATTATTTAATTTGGATAGTAATTATATATACAATAAAAATCATCATTTCTCTGTAATATTTTTGTTTTTTATTTTTTATAGTTTAAAAAACAAAATTTTGTATTGTGTTAAATATTCCTAAAATAAAATAAAATATTTAGATAAATAATTAAAAACAGTTTCTTTAGTTTTACCTTATTTTATAGTTAAAACAAAACTGAAATTTATTTTTTAAGTTATAGAAATTTATTGTATTTTTAAGTTATAAATATTAAAAAATATTAAAAATAGAAAAAAATATTTATTTTATATTCAAGAAAATTATTTTTTTTTTTATTAAAATTTTCAAATTTTGAATTGAATTATAAAATAAAGTAACAATAAATAAAAAGTTTAGAATACATAAAAAATTAATGACGAAAAAAAAAAAAAAGCCCCGTAGGTAGCCTTGAACCCAGGTCGTCTGGATGGAAGCCTCGTGCTTTACGCTCACGCCTCTGGGGCTCTGACGCGCTAGCAAAATAACTTGTATTTAAAGATTACTGAAACTTTAAATGCTTTTTTCTCGAAATTCTGTGTCTAGTGGGCCCTACTGCTTTAATATGTTGTTACCTACATAGTATACTACAATCCTGTGTAATATTGTCCCGATCTGAATTTTCCATGTCGCTACCTCCTTGTAAGATAGATAAGTTTCTAAGAGTAGCATGAATGAAAGTTCGAATAATTTAAAATGTATTTTTAATTTAATATCAACAATAAATGATTTTTTAAATGTAGTTAAATCATTAAGCCAGAAAGAGGGTGGGAGGGTTGGATTGCCTTACACGAAACAATCCGGAGAAATACAATACATGTAAAACAGCATCTAAAATTATCAGTGAAAGATAAATTAGCGTTTGTGACACACTATTTTAAAAGAAAGTTTAATTTATTATTATTATTATTATTATTATTATTATTATTATTATTACTACAATATGAAGCCATTGAACATTGAAATTTTCATCATAGTTATAAAAAAAACTTGCTCTACAATATCAGAACAATATAAATGCACATATTATTGCAGTTTGATATATATATATATATATTTCAAATCTGTATTAAATTAAATTTGTCTATTTTAAAATAATTTACTATTTGTCAAAATAAAATTTTCATTATATTTTTTGCTTAAAATTACAAAACAAATATTTACCTTAAGTTAATTTTAAATCACTTTTAGGAACTTAGGTTTGTGATGCTTAAATATTCAAATAACGCTAACAAGTGTATGACAAGAAAGTAAATGTTTAATTTGGACATGTTCAAATAACTACGAAGACGAGAAATTTCCTCATGTAAACTAATCAAATGAAGAAATATATTGTTAAATAAATCGAAATAATTATTATCTCGGCAAGTCTTATAACGTTTACTTATTCCAAAATACCCTATTGGATTATGCAAAACAGTTTATAATTAACGGTTTATTAGAGACGTTCATTGTTTGAAAAGTTAAAAACGTGTTTAAAAGCAAGTAAGCTAACATTATAACAAACTTTCTAGGAAATAATGCTTCTTTAAACAAAGTTAATGTGCACAATCACATGTGTTGCGTAAAATTTTTGATAAGTTTGAAAAACATTTTCTGATTGTTTAACATTTACTTAAACTAATGATTTCATGTTATTCATGCATTCAGATGATTGTAATGTTAATTTTATAAGACCTTTTTTTTTTTTTTTTTTTTTTTTTTTTCCAATAATGGACTTTTATAACTTAAAAAGAAAATGTTTCCAAAAATCCTATATTTATTAACCATTTTTGGGACGAATTAATTACGCCCATTTAATATCGAAAGCTACGAGAATTTACGAGTAAAATTAGAAGAAAAAATAGGAATGAATTGTTTCCAATAAGTTATAAAATTCTGTTGAAAATTTTCGGAATGAACTCATGCAGTAAAGAATTAAACTTAGGTAAGAATAATATACCCCCACCACACTTGAAAGGGCTAAAGAGCGAAAACTTGTAATTTTATTTTGATCCTTTCGCTTAAAGTAATGAAACTTTACAGTTAAGGGCATGTTTTAAAGAAAGTGAAACTAATATACTATCATGAAATTTCTTGGAAATGATTCGTTTTAAGGACAAACAAAGTTAATGTAAACATTCATATGTGTCTTCCAGAGCTTTGAAAAATTCCGTTAATATTTTTAGAATATTGAACATGTACTGAAACTAATCATTTCATATTTTATCCTTTTGTTAAACGCTTATGCTGTCATTTTTTTTTCTAGATTTCTCTAGTTCTAGAACTTTATAATATTGAAATGTACTATAAAGTTTACACACATTTTGCTGAAAGTTATCTGAATAATTTAGAATAAACTTTTAAATTTAATGACAGCTCTGAATTTTCTATTAATATAAGAATCAATATAATTTGATTCAATCCAGTTTTATTTATTTTTAACGTAGGTTTATATAACAGTACTCGTTATCTTAGGTTGTATTTTGAAGTTTATATAAGGTTACTACTTGAAAAGTTTGATAAGAGTTGATAAGTTTTAAGGCGGGGTACAAGTGAAAGCTTTCTGAATAATTTGGAATAAACTTTTAAATTTAATAACAGCCCTGAATTATCTATTAATGTAAGAATCAATATAATTCGATTCAATCTAGTTTGAATATTTTTAACGTAGGTTTATATAACAGTACTCGTTATCTTAGGTCGTATTTTGAAGTTTATGTAAGGTTACTACATGAAAAGTTTGATAAGAGTTGATAAGTTTTACGGAATGGTACTAGTGAAAGCTGTCTGAATAATTTGGAATAAACTTTTAAATTTAACAACAGCCCTGAATCCTCTATTGATGTAAGAATCAATATAACTTGATTCAACCTAGTTTGAATTATTTTTAACGTAGGTTTATATAACAGTACTCGTTATCTTAGGTTGTATTTTGAAGTTTATGTAAGGTTACTACTTGAAAGGTTTGATAAAAGTTGATGAGTTTTAAGACGTGGTACAAGTGAAAGCTGTCTGAATAATTTGGAATAAACTTTTACATTAAATAACGTCTTTGAATTCTACACAGAATTATATGTCAAAAAAACTTTTTCTAAACTTAGTTTGAATTGTTTTTGACACAGGTTTTATATACAGTACTTGTTATATTGCACTTTAATCTGCAATCTGCCTCATAATATTGAAATGTAGGGTAAGAGAAACTCGTGTAAGTTGCACACCAGATTACTTTTTTCCAGTTTTATTTCTAGCTCATTGAAAGAAAAAGAAATTTTTAAATTTTCTGTATTTATTAAACAACAAATTATACTAATTTTTAATATTTGCTTAAAGTAATTACATCTTACAAGGGAAGTATGAATTAGTAAAATTGGTATTGAAACCAAACCTAGCTTAAATTAAAGAGCATAGTCGAAAACATTGGGTACTGTACAAATTTGCTGCAACAACTCCCATGGGGGTGAGATATGCCCTCTATTAGTTTTAGTTATTTCTATAAAAGCAAACAAAACACACAACGTAGTGTGAACAGTTGGTACAATGTTAGCGTGCTTGACTTCGGATGCGTAGGTCGTGGGATCGAGTCCCCGCAAGGGCGTTTTGTAATTTTTTCAATTTTTTTTTCTTTGCGTTTTTAATTAAATTAAATTATTAATAAAAGAGAAAATATTTATTACATTAAGATGATTTTTTTTTTCTTTTTGAGTATTCCAATTAATAAAGTACTGAGAATGAATTTAAAAAATGCATTTTTTTTTTTTTTTTTTTTTTTTTTTTTTTTTTTATATATAAAAAAGAAAACCATGTTTAAAGCTACGAATATAGTTTCTAATTTATAACATTTATGATTAAAAGTAGAAAAATCATGGAACCATAAGTATTTTTCACAATTAGAACAAGATATATAAAAAGATTGATCACAAATATTTGAATTACAATTTTGTTCACCGTCAATTATTGTCCATCACGAACATTTTGTCAAATATTTGGCTTTTCGTCGAGATTACTTGATTTGTAAAATCCATATTTGCCCAGATTTTGAATTTTTTTAGATGTAAATTAATTATAAATTAGTAAAATCATTTTGAGAAAATTTGGCATTGTCTTCAATGTTATTGTCAGTTCTTCCGACACCACGGAATTTGACAGTTGTTTAATGAAATATTTGAAATAAAAGTTAAATGCGACGTCGAATAGTTAAGCAACAGCTGTTCATCATTCAGGATTTTTCATGCAAAAACTTGCTTGAATAAATAATACAATTGAGTGCAGACGATAAACTCTTGCTATTAATGTCGTCGTTAAAAAATAGTAATTAATAATTTATATAAAACATCATTAACAAAATTTTACCTGAATGTAATCATTAACAAAATCTTACCTAAATATAATATAAAAGTATTTCCCGTTAAATTATTAAATTCTTTAAATTTAATAAATAAATAAATAAATTGGTTAAAAATAAAAAAATATATATATAAAATTGTCCGCGCTGAAAAAAAAAAAAAAAAAAAAAACCTTGTTTTAATATAATTAATATTTTCTCTTACAATAATGATTTAATTTAATTAAAAATGTCAAAAACAAATATTTCAGTTGAAATAGAGAGATGAAATACAAAACGCCCTTGCGGGGACTCGATCCCACGACCTACGTATCCGAAGTCAAGCACGCTAGCACTGCGCCATCTGTTCACACAAGGCTGCGTGTTTTGTTGGCTTTTATAGAAATAACTAAAACTAATAGAGGGCATATCTCACCCCCATGGCAGTTGTTGCACCAAATTTCTACGGTACCCAATGTTTTCGACCATGCTCTTTAATTTAAGCGTGGTTTGGTTTCAATAGCAATTTTACTGATTCATACTTCCCTTGTTAGTGCAAATTTTACGAGCATCATATTAAAATTTTAATGGTCAATTTTCTATTCTAAAGTACTTTACTTGTCTGTAGATTATGACATTATTTATTCTTAAAATACGGCAATCATTAGTTTGTGAATAAAAATGTTAATAATTTTTCTTTGTGTATTTTTTTTTTTTTCAAAATTGCTGTTAAATTATGTTAGTTTATTAAAAAGTATCATTCTTTTTTGTTTAATAACAAAAATTTTAGAAATTTATTATTACGTTTTATAGTAATATGTTCTTAATGTAATGGTTAAATTTGTGACCCACATATTGTGCATAAAATTAATTTTAAATGAAAGTCATTAAGCGATATTTAAGTTTGAGAGTTACATTTTGAATGAAAAAAAAAAAAAAAATTATGTACACCTTAGGAAATCTTAATCTTCAATGATGTAAATAAGTAAAATTGGGTAAGATTGATATAATTTATTTGTATATTATCCGTATAAATTACCTAATATTTGACCATACTGCATTTTTTCTCTCTTTTCTTTTTACCTAAAAGAGGATTTTGTTCAATTTATTATTATAAAGTGTTTAAATTGATTTTAAACACAAAATAAATTTAAATCTAATGTTGAATAAGTACGTTTTATTAAAAGATTCTGCAATTTTTTCTTGGAGAAAGTTAGAAACTTTTATTGAAACGAAAAATTAATATAAATTCTGTAATGGAGAACCAGGTTTATCTGTCTGTAATTATTCCCTTCACATAAAACAATCCACTGAAGTCGTTGGACGTTTATAATTTAAAATACTAATAATACTAATAATAGTGTAATAATAATAATAATAATAATAATAATAATAATAATAATAATTAAATTAAATTAAATTAAATTAAATTAAATGGTCAAAATCGCTTACAAGTTTACTAAGTGTAATCTTTGAATCTATGCTATTTTACTTTAATTTTCATGTACATTAATTGTAAATTTGTTTTCATTTTACTGTAACCTTTAACTTTAAACTTTTATTGTAAGATATATTTTATTGTAAGCTTTATTGTAATCTTATTATTGTAAAGTTCTAATATTAGACTATTGAGTCATCTGACTCTGAAATGTTTTCGAGCCAGTCTATGTCGCCTAGAATGTTAATGGTTGATATCCGAGAATCCCTTTCTTCCGCTCTGGGTTAGGGATTAAGCCAACACATTCTATATAATAATGCCTCCGAACTTAGCTTTCCGTCACAAAAGATCGGCCGATTATATGCAATCAACGCTTTCTATAATATTTATAGGATTATGTGATGTGATGTGGGTTGAATGTAATCGACCAAACTTCGATGGCGTAAAGCTCAGATCGGAAGTATTATTACAGGTGTGAAGTCGTTCCTTCACATATATGAGTTTTAGTTATAGCTTTAAATAAATGCAATAATTAATTACTATATTTTCAATAGATTAAATGGCTAATAAAAATATCTAACGAATTTCTAAATTACTTTTATATTTATTCCCATTTGTCTCTATATATAAATATCTTAATTCTAATAATATTTTATCCGTTAAGCTATTAAATATATCTTCTGAGAACAAAAACATATTCTTTAAAATAAATAATTTATTTCTGCTAGTCATCTTTTTAAATGACGTCTCTCAGAATTATAATCTCTCCTAAATCATTTAATAAATAAAATATAAAAAAATATTATTTTCATTTATAAACCGTTGTATACATAATTACATTTTCATTCTTTTAAATTGCGCAAGTCCACTTTGTTATAAATAAATTAAGCAATACATTTCCGTTGTAATATCATTAAAGGGTAATTTATATTTTTCTTAATGACAGGATGTGCAATAAATCGTAGTCTTTGTGTCTCCCTTACGCAACGATTTTCTGGCGATAAAATTTGGCATAATCTTTGGCATAAACTGTTATAACGGACTTGCTAAATTCAAAATATTTATATTAATTTATTCTAGAGACAATGGATTATGTTTGGCTGTAAAAGTTGGCACTATTTCAAAAATCTTGGCGTAATTCAGCAGTTTAATCTTGATCGCAATATAGAGAACTTAAGAATTCGCTCCTAGATCGTTGTCAAGTGAATACGTTCTCTAAAACCCTCTCTCTCACCTCATGCCTTTGCATTCTCGAAACTGACGGACTATATGTACTGCCACTTTTTGCTTTATGAAAATCTTCAAAATAAAAAAATATATTATCATTTATTGCTCAGTCTTTTTACTTTCTCGGCCATTTAAATCTTTTACAGCAAAACGGACCTGGACAGTGTATGCAAACACTTATACAAGAATGCTGGAACTTCTACATTATAACAGGTGTTGTTGAAAAAGCCGGCCTAAAACTCACTCCAACGTCAGTGATTCATTCATATATTCATTATGTACATAAAACATTTTACTGTTGTTTTTAAATGAACAAATAAAAAATACATATTTTTAATATTTTTAACAATTTCTTTAAATCTTTATAATTTTATATAGAGTTGTGAATGCACGTAGTTATTACTTTGCAGGAATGTTGAACGTTGTGAAGTTTTGAGAAGGATTTACTTATGGTTGAATCCTATCGGCTGAAGCAAGATTGGTTGATTTGTTGGTTAAGTAGATTTTACGTCGCACTAATGCTACGCTATGTGAAATTGGCGACGGTCTGGGACTCACCTTTTAAGATGGTCCAGGTTGAAACAAGCTGATGTTCCGAGTAGGTTGTTGTGAATAAGGTTGCCATGATAGTAGTAGTGGTTGAATCCTATCGGTTGAAGCAAGATTGGTTGATTTGTTGATTAAGTAGATTTTACGTCGCACTAATGCTCTCGCTATGTGAAATTGGCGACGGTCTGTGACTCACCTTTTAAAATGGTTCAGGTTGAAACAAGCTGCTGTTCCGAGTAGGTTGTTGTGAATAAGGTTGCCATGATAGTAGTAGTGGAGTGGAGAATTCTAGATTTCGATGAAGTTTTAGTATATAGTTGGATCGGAAGGTAATTTTTAGAAGATCTTTTACGGCTATTATTCATAGTGACACTTTAGTAATAACCTATGAAGGTAGCAAAATTCAAGATATGAGAGTTTTGTTTCAGAAAGTTTCCACGAGACCCTCTTTATTAGTGAGCTGATGTAAGATTTCACGAGTGATTTCTGGAAGAATGTTAGTGAGACTTTCAGCTACTTCAAGCAGAGTGATGTTATATTACTAGAATAGTTAAAATTAACTTGTCGCCAGTGTTTTCTGACACAAGCACATTCCGCGCAATCATTGATTACATACAGGAGTGTTTCAATACTTAATAACCTAAGTATTCATTATACTCTCCCCCTACCCCTCTTTACTTAAATACTGAATTAACTGGTGTATATTTTAAACCTTCGTTTTTATTCTTCTATTCTCATACTTTCAGTAGAAAGATGTCAAATCAAGTGCTTCAAGAAAACGTAACCTTAAAGAGTGAACCCAATTATTATTTATACTCATAGATTCGTATAGATTAAGCACAGACTAAATGTATGTATTTATGAAACTAAACACAGATGAAAATACCTGTTATAAAGCATGACAATAAATGATTTATAACAATATATGCTGATTAATATAAAGAGATAAAATGAAATTAGCAGGTTAAACTCAATGTTAAAAAAGCCTGATACTGACCCAGATTTAAGCATTCATATGTTTTATATTTTTTCAAGCGTTTATGTTACTAAAATTGGAGGCATACAATAGAAATATGGTTATGAATATATAATTACGACGTAACAGCTATTACACAGGTTTTTAAAATTACAGAAATAGATTAGTTATGATAAAGCACAAATAATAATAATAATTTATTTGTTCAGAATTAAACTATTGGATTGTATTAATTTAATTAGAACTTACACAAATTGAAAATTTGTAATTTAGATTTATAATTAACTGACACTTAAATAAACATCTCATTACTTTTTGTTTTCAATGCAATGATCCCCTTAATGCAAATTTACGTAAAATATTGTTCTATTCTGCTACGTTAAAAAAAATCTTAAAATTTCTAATAGCTTACGAAATTTTTAAATTAGTATATACATAGTGAATGATGTTTAAACCAATATCATAAATGATGTTTAAAAAGTAGTCTGACACATTTATGTTAAAAATGACTTCCGAAATGGACGTTTATGCGAAATATTGTCCTATTCTGCCATGTTAAGAAATTTGTAAATTTCAAATAACTTATGAAATTTTCAAAGTTGAATTTTTCTAGTTATTGATGTTCATGCCAGCATCATAACTGATAAAGCTCGTCTGATATCTTTACAGTAAAAATATTCTTTTTAATGCACGTTTAAGTGAAAATTTGCCCTATTCACCTGTATTAAGAAAATCGTAAATTTTAAATAACTTACGAAATTTTAAAATTAGAATGTTACAAATCAACAAGGTTTATGCAGTGTCATAGGTGATATTATAAAACTAGTTCGACCGCATTACAACCATTTATTCTCGAGATATCGTGTACACAGACTAACACATTAACCCACTAACAAGCTAATACACAAACTAACCCGCTAACAAATTAACTACACTTTACAGAGGGACACCACGTATATTTTGTGATTTTTGGATTCCTCAAGCCTCAAAACACGTATGAGAAAAGTTAAGAATCTGAATAAAAATGTTAAGAAACCGAGGTCGAAAATTTTCACGATTCCCCAAGTTCCCTTACCCATACTAAAAATTCCTATTTAGAGAACTGAAATATCCCATTTAGTTGTTCGGTTATTAATCCTGTGTTTAATTAATTATTAATTGTATTAATCCGCCGCTAAATGAAATTGAAAAAAAAAAATGAAAAAATAACCTCTTTTATTTACAAAGTGTGTCAAAATCTCGAAAGAATAAAAAAATAAATAAATAAATAAATAAAAAGCCGCATGAATTATGAATGAGGAGCAAACATTCAAACCGTGCATTCTCCTTCGGATACAATTTTTAAGACAGCACAAAAACTAATAAATAAAAAATAATTAAACTTAAAACCTAATTATCATTTGTTTAGATTATTACTAGATACTTGGAAAATACTATGTAAGCATATCTAGGAAGGTATGTAGAAATACTATGTGTATGTTAAGTTAAAGAAAAATCACTAACTCAATTTTTCTATTTTTGGAGAAAACACGGTTTGAATATATATACACTGCTCGACATTGAAAATGCAACACCAAGAAGGAGTGGTCAGAAAGTGATAAAATTTGGAAAAAAGACAGAGACAGCAAGGAACAATAAGTGATCTTTATTTCAAAATGATAGTCAGAATACAGAGCGAGAACGGCGTCGGCTCAGTAGGATGTAGGACCACCGCGGACGGCGATGCACGAAGAAACACGTCTAGGCATAGAGTCAATAAGAGTGCGGATGGTGTCCTGAGGGATGGCTCACCATTCCCTTCCTACCATTTGTCACAGTTCGTCTTCTGAGCGTGGCAGGGACAGAGTCTGCAAACGGCGTCCAATCACATCCCACACATATTCGATTGCTGACAGGTCAGGACAGTACGGTGGCCAGGGAAGCATCTGTATACCTTGCAGAGCATGTTGGCAAATGCGAGAACTGTGTGGTCGGGCGTTATCCTGCTGAAAAATTACATTAGGCAGCCCCTGAAGGTAGGGGATTGCCACCGGCCGCAGTACATTATCCAAGTATCGTTGGGCCGTCATAGTGCCCTGAATACGAACTAGAGGTGACATGGAATTATACGCAATAGCGCCCCAAACCATTGTGCCACGTTGTCGTGCGGTGGAGCGTTCCACAGTTACTGCCGGATTAGATCTGTCTCCACGTCGACGCCACACACGTATGCGGCAACTGTCACTGGATAAACAGAAGCGTGACTCATCTTAGAACACGACGTTTCGCCATTCTGTCATCCACGTCGCTCTAGTCCGGCACCATTCCAAACGTTGGCGTCTATGCTGTGGGGTCAACGGCAGTCTTCTTAGCGGACGCCGTGAGTGCAGGCCACGTGCAACCAATCGACGGGAAATGGTTCTGGTCGACACGGGAACATCCAGGGTATCGTGCACATGCTGCAGAATCGAGGTACAAGTGACTTGCGGGTCCGCCACAGCTTGTCGGCGGATGCGTCGATCCACGCGTGCTGACGTCACTCTGCCTGCACCTGCAGCCCTCAATCTTGCCACATTTCCTTGTTACAACCATGTTCGCCACAGCCAATTCACCGTGCTCGCATCCATGTGGGTATCAGCTGCGATTTGACGTAAGGACCAACCCCCGCTCCCTTCTCAGTCCGATCACCATACCCCTCGTAAAATCGTCTATCTGCTGGAAGTGCCTTCGTTGATGGTGGCCTAGCAGTCTCTCCTATTACACGTATCCTTCGAGACAAAAACAAAATTTCTTCGATAATTCGTCTGGCAGAAAAAATGACACGAATATTGCCCATTCTGCAAGTTCCTTCCCTTAAGGTCATTGTGCCTAAATGCGACGTGATTTTTGGTAAGTTTATCGCATTTAGGAAACTTATGACATTTTAGTAAACAAATGATTATGAAAAGAAAGAAAAAATGGTTAAATATTATACTCATAGTTCTAAACTAGTGTTTTGAGTCATTTTTTTTTCAAGAAATTAAAAAAATATCAGTAATTTATGAAAATATATACCAGCGTCGCATTTAGGAAATTTTTGTCGCATTTAAGGTACTATATCTTAAATGCGATGTTCAAACTCCCTAAATGCGATAATGCATTTAATGCATGGGAGTTACTTTAATGTTATTAACACTTTCCAAAGAAGGTTGAAAACTGTTATTAACACATTCCAACAAGGTTGAAAAGTGTTTGACTTCCGTTTGTCTGTCTGTCTGTCCGTCTGTCTGTCTGTCCGTCCGTCTGTCTGTCCGCGCTCTAACTCCCGTAAATATTTATGGAATTTCTGTCCGCGCTCTAACTCCCGTACATATTTATGGAATTTCTTGAAACTGATATATGTTATTCAAGATTACTATTGGACGTTCCCTATTGAAAATGGAGTTCATATCTCTACTAGTTTGTGTACAGGGACACCCGAAAGTATTTCAAAGCATTGTGTTCTATGAGAGGTATTTTTACAAACCATACTTTCTTACCTTTACTGTAGACATATCTTAATGAAATTGCAATATGTTATTAAAGTTTACTATAGGATGTTTTCTGTATCAAATGGAGGAAATATCACCGTCGGTTTATGTACAGGGACACTCAAAAGTATTCCAAAGCATCGCGTTCTATGAGAGATATTTCTATAAATCAAATTTTAATAACTTTACTTTCCACGAAGTTTTTGGAAATTTAAATATGGTATTTATATGCACAAATGAATGCTTGCACAGAATATAGCATGATTAGCATTAGATTTACAGGGTGGCACAAAAATATCCAGTTACATTAACAGCTATTAAAAAAAATGGCTAGAATTGTACTTTCGTTTACGTTAATATTTATGGAATTTCTTGAAACTGATATATGTTATTCAAGATTACTATTGGACGTTCCCTATTGAAAATGGAGTTCATACCTCTACTAGTTTGTGTACAGGGACACCCGAAAGTATTTCAAAGCATTGTGTTCTATGAGAGGTATTTTTACAAACCATATTTTCTTACCTTTACTGTAGACATATCTTAATGAAATTGCAATATGTTATTAAAGTTTACTATAGGATGTTTTCTGTATAAAATGGAGGAAATATCACCGTCGGTTTATGTACAGGGACACTCAAAAGTATTCCAAAGAATCGCGTTCTATGAGAGATATTTCTATAAATCAAATTTTAATAACTTTACTTTCCACAAAGTTTTTGGAAATTTAAATATGGTATTTATATGCACAAAAGAATGCTTGCACCGAATATAGCATGATTAGCATTAGATTTACAGGGTGGCACAAAAATATCCAGTTACATTAACAGCTATTAAAAAAAATGGCTAGAATTGTACTTTCGTTTACGTTAAGCGTTTTTAACACATTCTAACATTTTTTAAGGGTGAATATGATACCGCTACTGGTTTGTGTACAGGGACACCTGAAAGTATTCCAAAGCATTGTGTTTTATGAGAGGTATTTCTATAAACCATATTTTTATACCTTTATTGTAGACATATTTCAATGAAATTGAAATATGTTATTCAAGATCACTATCGGGCGTTCCCTATTGAAAATGGAGTTTATACCTCTACTGGTTTGTGCACAGGACACCCAAAAGCATTCGAAAGCATTGTGTTCTATGAGAGGTATTTCTATTAACCATATTTTCAAACCTTTACTGTAGACATATGTTAATGAAATTGAAATATGTTATTCAAATTCCCTATTGGATATTTCCTGTATAAAATGGAGGAAATACCACCACCGATTTATATAGAGGGACACTCAAAAGTATTCCAAAGCATTGCGTTCTATTAGAGATATTTCTATAAATCAAATTTTAATGACTTTACTTTCCACGAAGTTTTTGGAAATTTAAATATGGTATTTGTATGCACAAAAGAATGCTTTGCACAGAATATAGCATGATTAGCATTAGATTTACAGGGTGGCACAAAAATATCCAGTTACATTAAGAGCTATTTAAAAAAAATGGCTAGAATTGTACTTTCGTTTACGTTAAGCCTTTTTAACACATTCTAACATTTTTTAAGGGTGACTATGATTTCAGTTTTGTGTATCTGCCTGTCCGCCTGTTTGTCTGCCTGTCTGTCTGTCCGAGCTCTAAATCTCATAAATATTTATGGAATTTCTTCAAAGTGATATATGTTGATCAAGTTCACTATCGGATGTTCCCTATTCAAAATGGAGTTTATACCTATACTGGTTTGTGTACACGGACACCCGGAAGCATTTCTAAGCATTGTGTTCTATAAGAGGTATTTCTATTAGTTTTACTGTAGCATATCTCACTTAAATTGAAATATGTTATTGAAGTTCACTACTGGATGTTTCCTGTATAAAATGGCGGAAACACCACCACCGATTTATGTGCAGGGACAGTTAAAAGTATTCCAAAGCATTGCGTTCTATGAGAGATATTTCTATAAATCAAATTTTAATAACTTTACTTTCCACGAAGTTTTAGGAAATTGAAATATGTTATTTATATGCAGAAAAAAAATGCTTTGCATAGAATACAGCATGATTAGCATTAGGTTTACAGGGTGACACAAAAATATCCATTTATATTAAGAGCTACTGATAAAACAATTCTAGAATTGCACTTTCGTTTACATTAAGCGTTTTTAACACTTTCTAACATTTTTAAGTGTGAATATGATTTCAGTTTGTGTATCTGTCCATCTGTCTGCCCGCGCTCTAACTCCTGTAAATATTTATGGAATTTCTCGAAACTGATATATTTTATTGATGTTCACTATCGGATGTTCCATATTGAAAATGGAGTGAATATCTCTTCTGGTTTGTGTACAGGGACACCCAAAAGCATTCGAAAGCATTGTGTTTTATGAGTGTTATTTTTATAAACATTATCCCTATAGAATATTCCCCATTCAAAACGACATTAATAGGTCCTGTACAACTAGTTTGTTTACAGGGACAAGACAAAAAAAAAAAAAAAAAAAAAAAAAAAATGCCAATGCATTACGGTTTAGGACAGAATTTTTTGAAAGTTAAGTCTTTCTATTGCAAAAATCATAAAAATATTGAAATGTATTGTTAATATTCTAAAATAATGTTTTGTATAGAATATGGTATGATTAACGTTCTGATTTAAAGGGCTACACTAAAATATTCAGAGAGATCAAAAGCTGTAATTATAATTTAATGGCTGCATTTTATTTTGCGTTAAGCCTTTTTAACTCTTTCCAAAATGCCTAAGAGTAATTTTAAAATCAATTAGTCTATCTGTATATTTTTCAGTCCTTTTGTCTGTTGTGTGATAACGTTGTAAAGTTTGCGTTGACGCAAACTCCATCTTAACTTAATTAGATCACTAAATGGATAAGTAAGAGAACACAAGACTTGAATTAACAATAACTAAAGTTTATTTGAGCAGATTAATGGGGAGGGTGGCCTGGCAATTAAACTAGCTCAGTCAGTGTATTACTCAATCAAAATATATATATCAACAATTAAATTAGATTATCTTAAATATCTCATCCCAGCAAGCAATTGAAGGTGTAGCGACGGTTGCACTCGTAACTCCACTGCTGCGACTTCACTTTCGATCAGAGGATTCCCTACAGATCGAAATTCACTTTCACGAGCGCTAGCAAATACTCGTACTAACACTCATCATGACTTATTCCTCACTCCTCTAAATTTCTACTACTCAATATTCGCCAAAATAAGACTTTTAACAATCCACTATAATACTCCAATATCCACACTATAATATCCTCCGACATCCACTATAATATCCTCCAACATCCACTATAATATCCTCCAACATCCACTCCCATCTACTAAAACCATCGCCATTTTATACTTCTTCCTACATCCTCCTCTCTCTTCATTTCAATCCGTCCTTTTAAAATCACTTCTAATTTATCTAACATTCAAAATCTAAGTCATTCATTGCAGCACCCTACCGACACAAGCTAACTCGACCTTAACTTTCGCCGAGTCACTGGCGACGAAGCGATTTTAACCGTCCCCACTTTCTACTTTGCTGGATCCAGCTTAATTAAAACAACTGTGGTGACGTTCTGACGTCTCAACCTCACAACGTAGGCAAAGAATATTAAAAGTTATTCGATACAACAATTACGTACAGTTGGAAGGTGTTACTAATCAATGAGTACTGCATGATTTTTCTTTGTTTAAGTCTTAACGTGTTTTCAATTTCTGTATCTATGTGCCCGAATCTCCATTTGTCTATTTGTCCGTGTACCGCACTTAGCGTCCGGAAATATTTTCTGAATTTTAAAAAATATATATATGTTGTTCATATTCACTATTGAATGTTCCCAAATAAAAAGGGCATTAATAGGTACTGTACAACATGTTTATGTACAAGAACGCGCAAAAAATGCCAATGCGTTGCATTTTAGGACATACATTTTTATAATTTACATTTAAAGAACTTTCATACTGTACTTTCAACTGTAAAATCATAAAGAAATTGGCATTTATTGTTAATTTGCTAAAATAATGTTTTGTATAAAATATGATTTTGTTAACCTTCAAATTTACAGGGCTACACTGAAATTTTCAGATAGATTAAGGGCTGGAATTACAATCCAAGGGCGACGGTTTCTTTTGTGTTAAACATTTTTAACACTTTCAAACAGTGTTTAAGAATGATTAGGAATTCAATTAGTCTGTCTGTATGCCTTTCAGAACTACTGTTTGTTTGTTGTGTGATAACGTAGGTACAGAACTTTCAAAGTTATAAGATACAACAATTACGTGCAGTTGGAAAGTGTTAATAATCATTGCGTAATGCATGATTTTTCGTTCTTTTTTTATAGTTTATAAAATACTTAATACCGCATAACTATTTCAAGATAAAATGTTGTGTAACTCTATGTGCAACTCTGCCTTTAACAGTGTGTGTAACTCTTCCTTTATATTAACAGTGTGTGGAACTTTGTGTCTAAATCTGCTGTTTGTTAACAGTGTGTAACTCTTCTTTTTTTTTAGCAGTGTGTGTGTAATTCTGTGTGTATTGCTGAACTTTTCTAACAGTGTACGTAACGCTATGTGAAACTGTCACTGTGTGTGCAACCCTGTATGCAATTAACAGTGTGCTCTTCTTTCTTATTAACAGTGTGTGTAACTCCATGTGTAATTTTGTTTTTTATTAACAGTTTTTTTTTTTTAACATTGTGTGTGCAACACTGTGTGTATCGCTGATTTTTTGCAAAAAACGTGTGTAATTTTACTTATGTGTAACTAACAGTGTGCGTAACCCTGTACGTAATTAAATGTGTGTGTGCAACTCTGCCTTCTTATTAACTCTGTGTGTGTAACTCTGTGTGTAACTCTTTATTAACAGCGCCTTTTTATTAACAGTGCATGTAACCCTGTGTATAATCCTGCCTTTTTATTAGCAGAGTGTGTAATTCAATGTTCATTTCTTTTTTTTTTTTTTTTTTTTTTTTTTGAACAATGTGTGTAACTTTGCGCGTATCACTGATTATTTGCTGTGTATAATTCCGCCTTTTTATTAACAGTGTGTGTAACTTGTATGTAAATCTCTTTTTTTTTTTTTTTTTTTTTTTTTTGACAATGTGTGTAACGCTGTGTGTACCGCTAATTTTTTGCTAACTGTGTGTGTGTAACTCTGCATTTTTATTAACAGTTTGTGTGTAATTGTGTGTGTAACTCTGCATTTTTATTAACAGTTTGTGTGTAATTGTGTGTGTAACTTTGCCTTTTTATAACAGAGTGTGTAACTCCGTGTTTAACTCTTCATTTCTGAGTAGTGTATGTGTAACTCTGATTCCATGAATATTTACGGGAGATAGAGCACGGACAGACAGACAAACCTAAGTCATTAACACTTTTCAACTTTATTGGAAAGTGTTAAAAACATTTAGAAAGTGATAAAAACGCTTATTGTAAACGAAAATGCAATTCAAGCAATTTTCCAACAATACCTCTTAATGTATCTGAACATTTTTGTGTGGCCCTGTAAATATAATGCTAATAATATTGTATTTTATGGAAGGCATTCTTTTGTGCATATGAATAATATATATATATATATATTTACGACTTGTGCAAAGTAAAATCATTAAAATTTGGTGCTTAGAAATACCTTCCATAGAACGCAATGCTTTTAAATACTTTCGGATGTCCCTGTATACAAACCAGTGATGGTATTTACTTCAATTTACATAGGGAATATTCGGCAGTGGACTTAAATGATATATTTCAATTTCATTAAAATTTGTTTAAAGTAAACGTATGAAAATACGGTTTATAGAAATATCTATCATGGAACACAGTGCTTTGGAAAATTTTGGGTGTCCCTGTAGACAAATCAGAAGAGGAATTCCCTCCATTTTCAATAGGGAACATCCGATAGTGAACTTGAATACGATATATCAGCTTCAAGAAATTCCATGAAAATTTACAGGAGTTCGACTGCGGACAGACAGACAAACCGAAGTCATTGACACTTTTCAACCTTGCTGGAAAGTGTTAAAAAAAGAACGAAAAATAATGCAGTACGCACTGGTTATTAATACTTTTCAATTGTACGTGCTTGTTGTATCGTATCACTTTCAATATTATTTGCCTGCATTATCAAACAAAGGAGAGAAGCACAGAAAAATATACAGATTGACTAATTCAATTTAAAACCGCTCTCAGACATCGTTGAAGAACGTTAAAAAGGCTTAATGCAAAAGAAAATCCAGCCGTCAGATTATAATTGATCCCTTAATGTATTTGAATATTTTAGTGTAGTCCTGTAAATCTGAATATTGATCATATCATATTCTATACAAAACATTATTTTAGAATATTAAAATACATTTCAATTTATTTATAATTTTTACAGTAGAAAGTTATTTAGATGTGATTTATAAAAATGTCTGTCCTAAAACGCAAAGCATTGGAAGTTCCCTGTACACGAACACGTTGTGTAGGACATATTAATGGCATTTTAAATAGGAAACATTCCATATTTAACTTTAATAACATATATCAATTTTTCAAAATTCTGAAAATATTTAAGAACTCTTGGGACGATAGAAAGACAGACAATCGGACAGAAAGATAACCAAATTAAAATCATATTCGCGCTTAAAAATTGTTAGAAAGTGTTAAAAATGCTTATTGTAAAAGAAAATGCAATTACAGCAAATTTTTATTAATAGCTCATAATGTAACTTAATATTTTTTATGTGGCCCTGTAAGATTAATACTAATCATACTGTATTTATAAAAAGTATTCCTTTTTGCATATGAATAACATTTTTCAATTTCATTAAGATTTGTGCAAAGTAAAGTTATTAAAATTTGGTTTGCAGAAATACCTCCCATACAACGCAATACTTGTAAGTCTCCCTGTACACAAAACAGTGGTAATATTTTCTCCATTTCACATAGGAAACATCCGATAGCGAACTTGAATAACATATTTCAATTTCATTAAGATTTGTGTAAAGTAACGGTATTAAAATATGGTTTATAGAAATGCCTCTCATAGAAAAAAAAATAGTTTGCAGTACTTTCCGATGCCCCTGTACACAAACTAGTAGAGGTATTCACTCTATTTTTAATAGGGGACATCCGACAGTGAACTTGAAAAACATATATTAGTTTCAAGATATTCCATAAATATTTACCGGAGTTAGAGAGCCGAAAGACAGAGAGATGGGCAGACAAACAGATACACAGATACACAAATTGAAATTATATTCACACTTAAAAATTGTTAGAAAATGTTAAAAACGCTTAATGTAAACGAAAGTGCAATTCCAGCAAACTTTTCTTAATAGCTCTTTATGTATCTGAATATTTTTTTGTTGCTCTGTAAAACTAATACTAAACATACTATATTCTATAGAAAGCAGTCTTTTGTGCATATGAATAACACATTTCAGTTTCATTAAGCTTTGTGGAAAGCAAAGTTATCAAAATTTGGTTTATAGAAATAATTCTCATATAACGCAATGCTTTGGTATGCTTTCAAGTGTCTCTGTGCCCAAACCAGTGGTGGTATTTACTCCATTTAATATATAAAACATCCGATAGTGAACTTGAATGACATTTCTCAATTTCATTAAGGTTTGTGTACAGTAAAGGTATTAAAATATGGTTTATAGAAATATCTCTCATAGAACACAATGCTTTGTAAAAGGTTTGGGTGCCTCTGTACACAAACCAGTAGAGATATTAACTCCTTTTTCAATAGGGAACATCCGATAGTGAACTTAAATAACATATATCAGTTTCAAGAAATTACATAAATATTTACTGGAGCTAGAGCGCGGACAGACGAACAGACAGATACTTAAATTGAAATTATATTCACAGATGAAAATTGTTAGACAATGTTAAAAACGCTTAATGTAAATGAAATTTAAATTATAGCAAATTTTTATGAACAGCTCTTAATGTAACTGAATATTTTTGTGTGGCCCTGTAAATCTAATGCTAATCATGCTATATTCTATGCAAAGCATTCTTTTGTGCATATGAATAACATATTTACATTTCATTAAACTTTGTGGAAAGTAAAGTTATTAAAATTTGGTTTATAGAAATACCTCTCATAGAACGTAATGCTTTGGAGTACTTTCGAGTGTCCCTGTGTACAAACTAGTGGTGGTATTTATTCCATTTTATATATGAAACATCCGATAGTGAACTTAAATAACATGATTCAATTTAACTAAGATTTGTATACAGTTAAGGTATTAAATATGGTTTACAGCAATACCTCTCATAGAATACAGTGCTTTGGAATGCTTTCGGGTGTCCCTACAGGAATTAGAGCGTGGACAGACAGACAGACAGACGGACAGAGGGACAGACAAGTCTAAGTCACTTTTAAACCTTGTTGGAAAGTGTTAAAAAGGAAAAAATGCTTAAACTTCCCTTAATATATCAACTGTAAAATTCGCCGCATTTAAGGGATAAAATTTGTCGCATTTAGGAAAATGGTGTAAACAGACCCTTAAATGCGATAAAAATTTTAAACCCCTCTTTTTAAAAAAATGCAGTATTTTTTTTAATTTTCTTCTGGTAGGTATGAAGGGTATTCAAGCACATGACGTAACAGTGATTATTTGATCTTGAAAGATGAAAGGATAAAATTACAGTTACTATTTGAAAATATTTTATCGCAATTAGGAAAAGACGTCGGAAAGCCATAATGGACAATGTTTACTGCAAAAGAAAATTCTACTAGAAAAAAACCTTTAAAATTTAATGAAAAGTTTCGCGAACCGTTCTTGAAATGTGTATGTTCCATTATGATTTATAAGTTTGTGATTTAAGCATTTAGATTTTCAGTAGAAGAACTTTGTCGCATTTATGGGTTATCGCATTTAGGCACAATGACCTTATATCTTACTTCCCGTGCGTCGGAAAGCTGCGCATTTCACATCATTCGCATAAATCAGTGACGTGTGTCTACTCTAAAATTTGCATAAATTTCTGACCACTCCTTCTTGGTGTTCCATTTTCAATGTCGAGCAGTGTATATATATATATATATAAGAATTTATTATTTACCATAATTTATATCTGTCAATTCTGATATAAAATGACATGCTGTAACATCGTATAAAGTTCAACCATTTATTTATAACCGTGGTAACTTTCTAACAATATTTTTGAATTTCACAACACTAACATCTAAAGTCAAGGAAGGGTAATTTAAAACCACTATCTTATCTAATGTTAAACTTTGTTTTATTAAATTTGCTCAACATAATGAACTTTTTTTTTTTTTTTTTTTTTTTTTGTGACAAACTCAAACAAAATTATTAATTTTTTAATTTTCAAATTATCTAAAAATAAAGTCCTGTCTTCTTCTTCATCAGTTTCACCATAACGTCTAAAATAAAAATAATAATAATAAATTGTTCTCCTTATCACTACTTGTATCAATATTTTCCTTCAGAAATGGCGCCATTCTACTAATATAATAGAATAGTAATATAACTAACCTAAATAGTGGTTTTATCTAAAAACAATTACAGCCAGTTAACAGATTCATATATTTAAAAAGAAAAATTAGATTCAGTATGTTTGAACTTTTCGTTCTATTTGCACTTAAGAAGGCAAAATAAATTGCCATAATTTTATTTTAATTTTAAAGACCTTTGAGGAACTTAAACTGGAAAAGCTTAAACAGTGAACAAACCTAACCAAACAAAGAAAGTCAATGTTTGAACGGAGTATGTTAAAACAATTACAAAAATGAGAAACTTCGTCATGTGAACTAATCAAACTAAGAAGTATGATGTTAAATAAATCGAAATATATATTATCTTGGTAAGAACCCATACGTATATTTACTTCAATGTGTCCTGTGGGATTAAATAAAATATTTTGTAATTTACTGTTTAAACTAGTTGGCATAGGTGGACTCAGCTCAGTTCCCCATCATATTTATGTTCTCAGAAATTTCTAGTGCGAGACATATTACTAGTGGATCTGCAGATCAGGAGCCTTAACGTCCTATTTGCATCAGACATTATTCAATAGGTCATTTTTATTTATTCCTTATTATATAATAGTATATATTGATTCGATCGACTTATTACCAAAATCAAACACATTCCTGAGAGGGGCGGCAGCCCCCCTCAACCCCCCGTTATATCTCTCTTTGTATACCTATTTGTATACCTATATGATATAAAGTGTTACGAAATTGTAAATAATTGCATTTATTTTTGTATAAATTCTTTCAAAGAGGTTTAGTAAGTTGATAAAATGCTAATTTTGTGCCTTTATAGTCGTTTTAGCGTTAAAATAGCCAAATTTTCCTTTAAAAACGCATTATAAAGCTCCTATAAGGGAAGAAATAAATTTGGCGCCAAATTTGGCGACTATTTCCCTCCTTGGCGATTTTTTTGGCGATCTTGGCGAGGAAATCCTTATTAGGGATATACCAAATATGGAAGCTCTAATCTCATTGGCTGATGTGATACGAGAATTTTCCAGAACAGTCTGTTTTCGATAGAAAAGTATAAAAGGAGCATTATTTTCGCCAAGGCGGTCAGTCTCAGATCTATATCAGTTTCGTCAAATGCTTTCTCAATGGGCTCATGAATATGTGTACCAAATTGCAAGTTAATAGCGTTATTTTGGGGGCCGCTATCGCGGTACATACAAATTCTTCCCATAGGCCATAATGGTAAAAAAAACTTTGGCGTTACCCTGTACACGAACTTACAAATGGAATGCACACCGAAAACTATACAGCTAATTTCGTGGGCATCATGAACATGTGTACAAAATTTCAAGTCAATAGCGTGTTTTTTGCGGCCGCTATCGCAGACAGACAGACAGACAGACGGAATCCAAAATCCTTTTGAGTCTCAACAGAGGGCCTCCATTCACATTTCGGCAAAAATTGGAAGTCAATAGCTTGATTTTTGCGGTGGCTATCGCGGTACATACAGATTCTTCCCATAGGCCCTAATCATAAAAAATCTTTGGCGTGTCCCTGTACACGAACTACAAATGGAATACACACCTAAAACTATACAGCTGATTCCGTTGGGCTCATGAACACGTGTACCAAATTGCAAGTCAATAGCGTGATTTTTGTGGCCGCTATCGCGGTACATACAAATTCCTCCCATAGGCCGTAATGATAAGAAAAACTTTGGCGTGTCCCTGTACACAAATTACAAATGGAATACACACCCAAAACTATACAGCAGATTTCGCGGGGCACATGAACACGTGTACCAAATTGCAAGTCAATAGCGTGATTTTTGTGGCCGCTATCGTGATACATATAAATTTCTCCCATAGGCCGTAATGATAAGAAAAACTTTGGCGTGTCTCTGTATACGAACTACAAATGGAATACATACCAAAAACTATACAGCTGATTTTGTGGGGCTCATGAACATGTGTACCAAATTTCAAGTAAATAGCGCTTTTTTGGCGGCCGCTATCGCGCGACAGACAGACAGACACAGCCCAAAACCGTTTTGAGTCTCAACAGAGGGCCTCCACTGACGTTTCGGCAATAATGTTAAAAGAAATCAATTTGACTAAAGCTTCATACAGTGACAGAATGAAATCCCCGCCTAATAGGCTATCCACCGTTCATTTCGATATATTTATCTTATTCTAATCTATTAATTTATTTTATCAGGGTCAATTTCGTTGTTTAGTTTTCATGCTACTATTTCCAATGCAATAATCCTCAAATTCATATTTATATGAAAAATTTACAATTTCGCTATGTTGATAAAATCGTAAATTACGAATAATTTACGAAATTTTCCTATTAGAATATTTGTATTCAATCATGTTCAAACAAATATCATAAACGTAATTTTGAAGTTGTCTAACGTATTTAGGATCCTCAAAATGGAAGTTTATGCTCAATTTTGCTTTATTCTGACATGTTAAATAAATCGTAAATTCCAAATAACTTACGAATTTTTTAAATTGGAAAAATCATAGTCTATGATATCCATGCCAGTATCCTAAATATTATTTCGAAAGCGGTTTGACATCTTTACGATGAAAATATCCCTCAAGATTGACGTTTATGTGAAATTTTGCTCTTATTCAGCCATGTTAAGAAATTCGTAAATTTCCAATAACTTACGAAATCTTTATATTGGAAAATTCATAGTCATTAATATTCATGCCAGTGTCCTAAATAATGTTTCAAAAGTAGTCTGACATCTTTACGATGAAAATATCTCTCAAAATTGACGTTTATGTGAAATTTTCCCCTATACTGCCATGTTAAGAAATTCGTAAATTTCCAGTAACTTGCGAAATTTTCAAAGTAGCATATTTATAGTTACTGATGTTCATTCCGGCATCAAAACTGATATTTTAAAACTAGTCTGACATTTTTACAATAAAAAGTTTTCATTTAATGCACGTTTAAGTGATTTTTTGTCCTATTCTCCCATGTTAAGAAAATCGTAAATTTCGAATAACTTACGAAGTTTTTAAAATCGAATGTTGCAAATGAATAGGGTTCTTGCCAGTGTCGAAAGTAATATTTTAAAACTGATCTGACCTCTCTGCGACCATTTGTTCTTGAGATATCGTGTACACAGACTAACAAACTGACCCACTAACACACTAACAGACTAACAGACTAACAGACTAACAGACACCCTACAGACAGACACCATAGAAATTTTGTCATTTTCGGATTCCTCACACCTGAAAACGTGTAGAAAAGTCAAAAAACCGAGGTCGAAATTTTTCACGATTACCTAAGTTCCCCATACCTATAGTATGATGGGGAACTAAAAAGTTGTTCATTGTTTGAAACAATTGAAGACACGTTTAAAAGCAATTAATACTTGTTAAATAATATGTATATGATTTTATGTTTCGTAAAGCTTCGATAAACTTTTTAGAATATCAAATATATAAATAATAATTGATTTCATACCCTATTCATGAGTATATTATACATTATATATTTTTTTAGTTCCACTTTTTCTTGTTCTCAGAAATTAAAAAATCCATTTGCTTATATATCAAAATCAAACAACAATCAATATATTTTTCTTTTTTTTTTATAATTATCTTTACATGCGAGGGTGCTTAACTTTATGAGCATCATATTAAAAATTTAATGGACAATTTTCTATTCTTCAATATTTTATTCATCTGTAGATTATGGGTTAGTTTATACATTCTAAGAAAATGGTACACATTAATTTTTAATTATGTTTTCAAAAGTTAATAATTGCTTTTCATAGGGATTTTTGGATTTTTTCTTTTTTAATCAAAATTATTTATTATGTTAGTTTAGCGCTCTTTAAAAATCTTTCTCTCTTTCTCTCTCTCTTTTTTTTTTTCTTCTTTACAATGGATTATTGTTGAAAAATTTTCTGATCATTTTCTAAAGCAAAAAATTCTCAAAGTAAACGTTGACTTTATGATTATCGTGCAGCTTATACAATTTACTTTAATTGAGAATGATTAATAGGGATTTAAAATTTTAAATAAAATGTCTTAGTTGCGTTAAGCATCCAAAAAGAGATTTTTAATCTTCAATAATATACGCTAATAAAAGTCATTTGCAAGACCATTATCGTTATTTTGGTTTTCATGATACATGTAAACAGTGTAACATACAAACCATGCTTTTTTTTTTTTTTTAACTAATTTGTGTTCTTTTAACAATAGAAACAACTTTTCATTTCTCATGTTGCCATTCAAATTTTAAAAAGAAAAACGAATAATCTTACCAGATATTTTGGTCTATTATGTTGAAAACAGAAATTGTAATTTAATTACCTATCATATTTCTTTCAAATATGAATCCTATTAAATTGGCAAATCTCGACTGCAGAAATAAATTTTAGATCTTTTCATTACCGCATTAATTTTAATTGTTTTTATTTTTTTATAATTGTTAATTACATTTATAATTTTAATTGTTTTGGTTAATAAATTATCATATTCAGTTTTTTTAAATCAAAACAAAACTTTTCCCCACTTCTTTATTGCAGCTTCAGTAGATAAAATAAAAGAATTTAAACAAGTTACATTTAACAGCCTATTTTTAGAACATATTTTAGAATATTTATTTATTTATTAAAAAAGAGAAGAGATAAGTTGTTCTGGATCACCTGTAAAGCATTAGCACTCCCTACCTGAAAATTTAATGCATGTCGGGATTCATGTTCGAGAATACTCGACAGGAAGTTCATAGCCACTAGAAATACCATCGGGAATGATCTTGCCGAACTACTCACAAAAGTAGGACAAGGCGCACGTAAAATGTTTGAAGTAGCTAATATACAGGGTGAGGCAAAAAGAGTGTACCGATTTGGAGCGTAAATAAAAAAGTACAAAACAAGATTTAAAAAAAAAAAAATCCTTTATACCTGAAAAGGACACAGTATGGTATTGTCATCCATAAGTTTTGAAGAGTACATCTGTTAAATTGCTTGTGAATATCAATGCAATTTTGAAGTCTCTTTCGGAAATTTGGCACTGCTCTGTGAACCGCCCAGTGGAATTGTCGCAATTGTTGCCTTGAGTGGTTGCAAATTTATTGGTCGGTGTTACACTTTTGATTTAAAATAGCCTCACAGCAAAAAAAAAAAAAAAAAAATTATAGCCAAAACAACAATTACGCAAGAAATCATGACGATTCCTCAGGTTTGTAAGGCAATGCCAAATTTCCGAAAGAGACTTTAAAATTACATCGTCATTGACAGTCGTGATTTGTATGCACTCTTCAGAATTTCTCGATGATAATGGCATGCTGTGTACTTGTCAGGTATAAAAGATTTCTTTCTCTATCTATCATTGTATTATCTTTTTATTTTATTTTATTTCATTTTTATTATTTAATTAATTTTTGACGTTCCAAATCGGTATACGCTTTTACGGAATAGAAGATCGAAACGATAGCGTTAAAAGAAATACCAGCCAACTACTCATTACCAAGTACTCATCTTAAACAGCCTGTGATATATATATATTTATAGAATCCCCTCACTAATGAGTACGGCATTGGACGAGCCCTCAGAAGGTTATGTGTTCAAAGTCCTTTCCCGTCACTATTAAAGTTGATTTGTAAGTAGGGAATATCGAACCGAGAAGCTTTGGTACAGAGAACGAAAACGCTAGCGTCAAACAAAAGACCATCCAAATGCGGATTTTCAAATTCTCATCTTGAACTGCCCGTGAGATGGCGTCGTTATGTATATATAACACATCAAGTTAAAATATTCTAAATAAAAAATGAGTTATATCTAAATTATTTACTATTCCATCATTACACGTAAGAAATAAAGTGATTGTATTCCAGAAATGGAAATAAAAATATTATTGACTTAAACAATTTTTATGAATGTGGTTTAAACAAAGATTAAGTAAAATCAGCACTTATATCATCTACACAGGTATATTTTAACAGATTAATAAAAACGTTGTGTATATTATTTGACATATTTATTTGAAAGTAGATTTTTACGTTCTTCTGTGTATATAAGAAGAAAATATTGGATTCGTGAAAAATTTTAAACCTCCAGTTTGCGATGGACTTATACATTTTGACATGACCTGAGTAATATTCAAACATTTTTTAAATATTTGTCTGTTTGTGCGCTTCTGTATGTGTGTTACCAAGGTTTTTTGGACTCTGTATCTCAAGTTATATCGCTCAAGAGGTGCTTCTGTCTTTCCGTATTTTCATATTTTTAAATATGGCTGCATAAGAAAAAATATCATATAAATGTACGCAATGAGAATTGCGTACATTGTGAAATTTAAGGAAATTATTTATATAAGTAATAGTCAAGGCGGGGAGGGGGGGGGGGGAGAGGGAAGGTGTTGTACGTAGGAGCATTGCTTCACCATTGGATGAGTATAGACGGAGGGAGTAAATTTTCAATATGGATATTTTTTAAAAATAACTCAACAATATCCGGAATGGCTGACCACCAATCTAAGATAATTTGAAACAATATTAAAATGCATCTTTTCAGAGGTTTGTATTGCTCAAAATATACTACCTTTCAACATTTGGTGTTATACATCTCCGAGATGAAAATCAACTGCATTCTTCATGGAAAATAATTTTAATAAATAATAGTTTAAATAGACAATAATTTTAATATATAATTTGTTTCACGTGAATTTTTATAGAAATAATTACAAGATAAAAAGAACTTTTTACGTACCATGTTTTTAAATTTTCTGTTGAATCATATAAACGCTACCGAAGGCAGCGTGAACCCGGAGCAATTGGATAAAAGTATTAAAAAAATTCATTTCTATCGTGTTTTGAGCTATTTTAAAAGTTTCAAATGGTTATTTATCCGGGACGTTAGTTAAAAATTGATTGCAAGCTTTGTACTTATAACGCTGCCGGAAGGCAGCAGGGTCTCGCAGCAATTGGTTAAAAATATTTTAAAAATGCATTTTCACCATCTTCTGAACTATTCTGAAAGTTTCAAATGTCTAGCTAGTCGGGAAGTTAGTTAAATAAATTTTCAGTTGAATAATATAAACGCTGCCGAATACAGTAGGGACCTGAAACAGTTGACTAAAAGTATAAAAAAAAAGTATTGTCACCATGTTCTGAGCTATCCTGAAAGTTTCAAATTTCTAGGCTAGTCGGGAAAATAGTGAAAAATCGATTGCAAGATTTGTACTGGTAACGCTGTCGAAGGCAGCAGGAACCCAAAGCAGTTAGTTAAAAATATTTTTAAAATGCATTTTCACCGTATTCTGAACTATTTTGTAAGTTTCGAATGTCTAGCTAGTCGGGAAGTTAGTTAAATAAATTTTCTGTTGAATCATATAAACACTGCCGCAGGCAGTAGGGACCTGAAACAGTTGACTAAAAGTATTAAAAAATGTATTGTCACCGTGTTTTGAGCTATCCTGAAAGTTTCAAATGTCTAGCTAGTCGGGAAGTTAGTTAAATAAATTTTCAGTTGAATAATATAAACTCTGCCGAATACAGTAGGGACCTGAAACAGTTGACTAAAAGTATAAAAAAAAGTATTGTCACCATGTCCTGAGCTATCCTGAAAGTTCCAAATGTCTAGCTTGTCGGGAAGTTAGTTAAATAATTTTTTTGTCGAACCATATAAACGCTGTCGAAGGCAGCGGGACCTGAAACAGTTGACTAAAAGTATTAAAAAAATGTATTGTCACCGTGTTCTGAGCTGTCCTGAAAGTTTCAAATATCTGGCTAGACGGGAAGTTAGTTAAAAATCGATTGCAAGATTTGTACTTGACAAACAAACAAAAAAACAAACAAGAATCGAAGCTAATAAAAACATGGCAAAATACAGAAGATGTCTTTTTGATAACCACAACATAAGTTTCGATTTTTTTTATACTTATATAAAGAACTAAGCACAAATAAAAATATTTTACAACTATCAGTATTTTATAGAATACATTTTGGTTAAATATACAAAACTAAAATTAGATTAACTGAGTGTGTATACTCGACTGCCTTAAAAATCTTAAGCTTTGTGTGATTCTGTTTATTTTTTTTTCCTGGATTTTTATTTTTATTATTATTATTATATGTTAAAGATGTAATGTAATAGAAAATATAACTTTAAAACATTTAATTGGGACGCTACAAATAAATAGACGATAGCAAATTACAGAAATTATTAAGTTCAGATAGCGCAGAGAAACAATTAGCTTTGTAATTGTTAAGAAACTAATGATTAAATTATATAAATTTATGTAGTGCCTCCCCAATTCGAAAACTTGAAATTTAGGTTCACATTCCTTTTAATTAGCTAAGTCAACACATTTGCTACAGAATTTCATCATATAATCAAAAGTTTTCCAATAACATTTGATGCAACTAAATAATAAACATAAATTAAATTAAGTAGAACATGTCAATTCGTTTATTCAAACCTATAGAACTAATTTTTTGAACATCGACAGTTTTAATCTGAAACACCGTATTTAAAAGTACAAATATCTGATTAAATATTTAAAAGCTTTAGTTTATATGAGTGTTTTGCTAGTCTCAATAAAAAACATTTTACAAAGTGTAACATTTCCATAATAATCATAGAATATATTGAATTTAAGTAGCTTATATTGAGAGCCAACGTATTCTTTAAGCTATATTTGATTATATCGAGAAATTAACAGATCACTAAATTGCTGAGTACTTATATAGATTAACTGTACAAACGGAAATTGTGTGTTTTCGATTTATTATTACTTTATTTAAATGTAAATTTACAATTAACCATAAATATTTATTGAAGTAATAGCATTTTTAAACAACACTTAATCAATTCTAAAGGTTTATTCATTTTAATTTCACCTACAAAAATTCCTCTCTAATTTATTTTAATTTCAAAATATTTTAATTTTTAGAGATTTTTTTAAATCATTTTTATTGTTATTATTCTTTTAATAAAGAGTCTCTGTTACTTAAATTCAACAAATCACAATATATTTTTTTTAATATTATAATAGCATTTTATATTATTTCTAATGTATCGAAATTTATGTAATTCTGTGTTATATTTAAAACTAACTCATAATTCATAATGAAACTATTTCAAATTCCTTTTAAATGTAATTTTATTTGGGTTAAATTACGCATAAAATTTGTGAAATATTACCTTTATTAATATTTGATATTAAATACAAAGTTATTGATTAACTAACAAGGATTTGAAGATTTTTAATTTTTATTATTTATGATTATTTTTATTAGTTTTTATTTATAAAGGCATATAAAATACAGGGTGATTATAATTAAAGATGCCATTTCAAAATTCTCTAACTTTAAAATTACCGCTTAGAATGATTTGACATTTTATCAGAATAATCGTGAGGTAATGTAATTTTATTTGACAAAGGGAAAAAATAGCTTCAAAATAAGCTGTTAATCATCCGTAGGGTACTTTTTACTTTAAACTCCTCTTTTTCTTTTGTCACTATCACTGTTTTCACTGCAAACACATATTCTTGTCTTTTCGCTAATAAATTTGCTGTAAACCCTTGGAGTTTATTGTTTTATTTCAGTTAACAACATTCATGTGTTTAACGAATCCATTTAGATTTTTTCCCTGACATTACCCTGACAGATCCATCTATAGGCACATTTTGTAAATATTTTTTTCCATTACCAAGCAACATACCATGGCCTCACGATTGTTTTGGTAAAATATCAAGTCAATCTGACAGGTAGTTTTAAAGTTAGAGCGTTTTTAAATTTCAAATTTAATTATAACACCCGGTGTATTCTCTCTAAAATATGAAGAGTGAGATCTCATTCTAAAAGAGTGGCATATCACTCTTTGAACATGCCAAAATGAAGCCAACCTCTAAAGAGTGAAAAGTCCCTTTACAAAAAGAGTGAGATTTCTCACTCTTTATTAAGAGTGAGATTATTCGGAGCAATTTAAATAATATGACTGTTTGTTTTTCCTTAAAAAAATTATGTACACAAGATGATAGCGTTTCATTTCCCCTTGCGAATCGAATCCAACTCAACGGTGGAAAGAATGCAGCTTGGATCTCTCGGGAATGGAACCTAGATCATTCCCGTAGCAAGCGAGTGTCTTAACCATTGAATCACTGAGCACATACAGTAGCTGCTTAATTTACATTATTCAATCTTTCTCGTACGTGATCAATCATATTTTTAAACTTTTACTTCATTTATCAACAATATAAAATTACAGAATTCTAACGGATATTTTAAAATTAAAATTATTTTGAAATTGCTAAAATTAGAATTATTTTTAAAAGCAAAATGCATACTTGAAAACAAATTTCTTAAGACAGGCAGTCATTTAAAGTAGCTTATGAAGAAAAAAAGTTACTCAAGCGTACATGTTTAAAAAAAACTAAACTAAAATATAAAATAAATGTCCGCATACAAATCAATAGAGTTTCCTGAAAAACTCGTCTGTTCAGGAGTATAAAACTTGATGTTGATTTTAAATATTAGGAAAATATTATAGTCAAATTTTTGAATATGTTAGCTGTCAATGAATACAATAAAAATATGAATTGTTATAGATTTTAAGGCGTTGTGCATTGAATATTTGCACTAATATTTTGCCTTATATTTTATAAATTTCCGAATAAAACTATTTACTTTTTAATACAAATTTTGATATATTTCTTGTGATTTCCAATTCTTCACTAATAATATTACTTTGATTTTGTCAATCATATAGAAAAAAAAATATTTACCAAATTATTCTTTAACATAATTATTTTCATTTTTTTATTTATCAAAAATCATCAATAAGTTCTGTTAAACAAATACATGCATGAGATTATCCAGAAATTGTACTTCATATTTCCTTCGAAATATGATTAATAGCTGGCGCCAGCAATTTCTCACTCTACAAAAGTTTGATCTTGCAATAGATGATGACCTCACTCTCTGTGACAGAGTGACTATACGTCACTCTTTCACAAAAAGTGACAAATGTGACATTTTCAAGAGTGATAATAGTATTTTCTCACCTTAATTGGTGTCAAAATAAGGGTCACGTTTTTAAAAAGAGATATTCTCCCTCCAGAAATTTTAGAGAGTTGATTATTCATTCATTTTATTTATTTTATTATTTATTTATTTATTGAAAAAAAGTCCTTTAAATATTGTGGACAGCAAGATGGACAAAGTTTGCTAGCCCAGAATAAGCAGAATGAAATATCCATAATATTAACAGCATAAAAGTACTTCATCATACATAAAACTTCTAAATGTCCCAATAACTAAAAATCCTATTGAATGAAAAATATAGTTTCTAAACTAAACATTATTTCGTACTTTATATTAAATTTTGCTCCAGAAATATAAGTCCATCGAAACCTTCACTTAAAAAAGAAATACAAATCTTTCAAATCGTATAAAATCTCTGTTTTATCTAATCCTTGAGTCTATATTTTAGAATGATAAAATATATTTTTAAAACATATTACATATATTTTAAATATATTATTTTATTTAACTATATGTCTTGTAAATTAAAATAGGTTGTAGTGATATTTTCAACATGATTATTATTACATACAATAATAATAATGATGATGGTGGTCTATGTTAATAAAAAGAAGTGTCTGTGTATGTTTCGGTGTGTGGACGCGAGTGTCTGCGCTCTGGAGCGCAGACTACTGATGGAAGAGCTAAAAATCTTAGATAACATACCTATCTCATATACCATGCAGAATTGCTTAAATGTACAGCAGTTGGTCTCTATCCTGACTGATATACTAGTACCACTACCAAAAGTATAGTATTTCACTCAAAGACATTGAAACTCTATTTAGTGTTTGGCAGTGGATTAATTTGTTATGTTCAATTCCCATTAGATTACTGAAATAATGCAGTACTGATTGCCATCAAAACTTAGATGGGTTTTAAGTCTGACTATCACTGTTTAGACACCGCCATAACTTAACATGTTAGGAAAAACGGAAAGAAATCTAAAAAATGCGGAGGCAATAAAAAGGTGAAATAAAATAAAAAATAAAGCGCATTTATGTGTGTAATAAAAGAAAAAAAAAAAAAAAAAAAAAAAACAAGAAAATCAACTATTTCGTCATTGCTTAACTTAGACTACAGGAGTACAGACGATCTTTTAAAAGTTGCACCCAAAATTCTAAAATTGTAATCCATTCAATAGAAACCGATCATATTCCTGACTTCGATAATTTAAAAGTTCTAAATTCTGGTTTTGATAATTATAAATCACGTATTTTCCTTGAGAGCTGGCACACTGCCAGGCATCTCCACACTATCAATGAAGCATGCGCACTGGCTCCTCAATATTCGGCACTTCTTTAAATTCCTTGGGTATTCATGTAATGCTTGCATATTATGTTGTAATTGATACTGATGTGGAAACCCGGACGGGTTTCGAAACGTCTAGATTTTAATTATTTTTATATGCATATTTTGTTTTTAAATGTATTTTAACTTAAGTTTTGTCTCGTAAATAAAATAGTTTTTTGTTTTTAAAATCAACTAACACCGATGCAAAAATGTACAAAAAGTAGTCAAGCTAAAGGCATCGAAGAGCATTAAGGGTATGGGGGAGGGAGGATTCTGGAATCGTTGACAGGAGGTTATCCCGTCTGTAAAGAGGTAATTTCAGGTTTATTACCTTTCAAGTTCAGCCATCGAAGAAACTGAATATGTAACGGTGCCTGGTCAGAATTAATCTGCATTGCACAATCAGATGTTTCACTTCGTGAGCAGTTCGCAGGGCTAACCGATAGGAGTAAACTATTCCTTTCTTGGAGGATAAATAATTTGATTGATAGTATATAAACCACTCTTAGAAATATTTTTCAGACCGTTGCTAATGTTATAGTTAGTAATATTAGTTAGGTATCAATTAAAATTAGTATCTAGCGCATATGTTTTTAACAAGGAAAAAAAAATTAAAGCATAAATTTTCTTTGAAAATAGAGGGAATATCAGAATTTTCAACTATTTTCATTTAAACATACGTATTAAAGTGAAATGCATTTTCAATTTACAAGTATAATTCATTCACAATTATGCTGGTAGATTTATAAAATGCATATATACAATGTAAACAAGAAAAATATGATAACACTGAAAAATAATTATTGTTATAATTATTTCTTTTAATGCATTTTAAATGAGACATATACAGAAATATTATTTTAAAATCCATATTTTATATGACACCTCAATTTTATATTTTGAATGGATATAGAAATTTCATTTTGGAATTTTATGAATAAAGAGTCTTTGAAGCTATTTAATCAGATATATTAAAATCTTTGAATATTATAGAGATAGCCTATTTCTTTATACGAAATAAACAAGTAAATAACTTTGAAGCATAAAAATTAAGGCTACTATAAAGCTTTTATTATGGAGTATTATAACTTTATTATAGAACTCAATAAACATCACACATTTTAGAAAGCACTTATTGTAGTGACTGTAAGATAGGTGAAACGCTTTTCTTTACGCTGCAGTTATTTCAAAAATAATTTAATAATTGTAAGGAAGCGTAAGGAATATGTAATAAAATTTTAACAGTAAAATAAATTTATAATGTTATAATCACATCCTTTTAAGCACATAAAATACATTTTTGTCAACAATTTTATTTATCTTTTTAGCATTTCAAATATTTTTTAGATTTCTTTCAAATACTTTTGTCTATCGTTCTCGTAAACATTAAAAATTCTTATTTTTGTTTTACTACAGAAGTGTTTTTTCAATTTAATAATATTTTTAAAACAAAAACTTCAGATCTTCTGTCCAAGTATCTTCGTTCATCAATATTTTTATACGTCTAGAGAATATTCTTATGAATAAACAATACTTCAATAAATAATTATTAACTATATTGATGAAGAAAAAAATTTTTACTTTTGACAAATATTTCAAATTTTATTGACAAATTTTCTTATACTTAAAACTAAAAATTAACAAAATTCGTATCTTTAATTTTTTACTGACGTTGTTTAATTTGATTTTTTTTTTCTTTCAATAATTTTTTTCTGAAAGAATATACACTTTATTTTACTTTATTTGAAACAAGTTAAATTTCCACAGAACCTCTCGTGTACTGAACTGCACCTGTCAAATGTTCGACATTTGCGATTCGTTTATATTAGAAATAAAATCTTGAGACTTAAAATACATTCCCTTCTTTATTGACATGATTTAAATAATCTGGCGTCGCACCCACACGACTTTCTCTTATCCTGAAATTCAATACCATAAAGATATTTTGAACATTAAAGGATAAGATAACGAATACTGTTATATAAACCTTCATTAAAAACAATCTAAAATAGAAATTTTATTTTTCCGACTGAGTGAAAATAATGCCTAGACCGGGAGTCGAACCCCGGAACTTTGAGTTACAAGGTCAAGGCTCTACAAATTGAGCTATTCAGGCCGACAACCGGTCAGCATTGCTCACTCAGACAACCTTTAAGCAGAAACATCTTGTCTATCATAGCTGGACAGAAATAAGCCGCAGGTAAAGAAAAACACCATTAAACAAATGGGAGAAAGAAATACAATTTTTATTAAAATCACAAGCAACTGATTGGAAGAAGATCATATTTAATGAAATTTTATTTTTCCGACTGAGTGAAAATAATGCTTGGACCGGGAGCCGAACCCCGGAACTTTGGAAGGAAAGGAGTCGGAAAAAAAAAATTTCATTAAATATGATTTTCTTCCAATCAGTTGCTTGTGATTTTAATAAAAATTTAAAATAGGTTTCGGAAAAGCTTCATTTTACAAATAATTCAGTATGAGGGGGCGACCGTCCCCCTCAACTGCCCTTACAATATTGTACTTACATTTTAAGAGAATTCAAAAGCTGTTATTTAATTTAAAAGTTCATTCCAAATTACCCAGACAAATTTCACCCGCATCATTCCTTGAAACTTATCAATTTTGATAGAATGTTTCAAGTAACAACCTTCAAAATACAACTTTTGAAATGCTTGAAATTATTTGTCTTTAAGTTACTATAATAAGAGACATAGAAAAAGATTAAACGTGAAAAACATGACTTATTAAGGGAACATCAATATTCGGGGACCTCAAAAAGCGTGAAAAAACAGTCGCTAAATATTTAGTTTAAAAAATAGTTTATTTACCACATGGATATGAGAAATTAATTATAATTTTTGAGATGTTTTCCTGAACATGGTAAAATGTTGTAGCAAAGCAGTTCTACTAATTACATTCAATAAAAAAGAATGTTTTCGCTTAATTATTAGCAGCCCTGTACGTCTTCTAAAAATTATGTACACATCACATTATCCACTGAGAAAAAAAATATACTCTAGAATGAATAAGTGGCCATTTTCTAGATCCCTTAACTAGAAATGTAGATTTCCGAGCTATGCGCATAAGGCACGCCAATAAACTGAATAGACGAAATTATCGAGAATTTCTAGTGTACACATTTCTAGATGGTGAAACAATATTCTGAATACTCTAAATATTCTGAATCATTTACATTGCGAGAAATTCTCGCTTGATTTTCTAGACTTTGGTAATAAACCAAGATTATAGTTGCAGAAACCCGCGTCTTGTAGTCTCATTTATTTGCAGAGATTTTTAAATAAATTTGCCCTTGAGAATATAGGCAAACGCTCTAGAATTCTAATAGGGGCTTCTAGAACTCGCTTGGACTAGAATTTATAAGGATGACATGGAACTATTTTTTCTAGAGCCACAATTTAGATTCTAGATGTCAGTTACAGAATTTTTTCTCAGTGTATGTTCTTAAATATAATCCTACGTTAATAACATATAGCACAACCTCAAATCCGCTTCTATGAATTCCCATGAAATCTACTTCCATATATTCTAGTCCTTTGGTGTATCCCTGTAAACAAACAGTGAATGATTTTCATACCATTTTCTACATGAAACATGCTTTTATGCCTATAATATATATATATATATATTCATTTCATTTGGTTTAGTGCAGCCTGTTAGATGTTAAACTCAACTTACTTGCAATTTCCCACATGGACGTAATGTATTTGAATTCTATTTGATGTCCCTGTACACGAACTATTTCCTTGATCTCAACGAAAAGTTTAGTGTAGCATCTCTGTATGATACACACACTTAGAATACCGAGTTTGGAGTTCCTGCTGCTGTTTGTTCTTGTGATATATTAATAACATACACACAGACGCACACGCAGACCAACAGCTAAAAACGTGTTTTTCGGATTCGGGGATCTCAAAACGTGTAAGTATAACAAAAACTCAATTTCGAAAATTTGACCCAAAAACAATACTTTCTCTAACATATATATCGGTAAGAAAAAGTAAAAAAAAAAAAAAAATAGAAAAACTGTTGATTTTTTTTGTTTTTAAATAACTGCAATAATATTTCACAAACCGTAAGAAAATATCGATTACTTTAAAATGTATACAGAGAGTGGCATGAAAAAGTTTTTACAAAAAAACAGACAACTTCATAGAAACTAAATTAGATTAAGTATGTTACCAAATTTGTTACATCTGCAGTCGCTGATGATATTTATATTCTTTAAGTAAAATATACAATCAAAATTGAAATTTGAAAAATAAGTGAAATTAAGAAGATATATGCCGAAATTAATATATAAAGATATATGCCGAAACTTTTAATGCCGAAATTTTCCGAAAGTACCGAATGTGAAGTTTTTATACTAAAACTATCCTGATATCTTGAAATACATAGCAAATTTTCAGAAACATGTTCGTATTTAAATGCCTGCTGCAATTGTTTGAAAAAAAATCTTTCTTCTATTTTACCCTTTAAATAAAGTATTTAAATTCATTTATCATAGTTCATGCTTTTTCAGATTTTTTATGCTTTCAGAATAGTAAGGATTTTTTTTTTTATTATTATTATTAAATATTCTTGAAATTGCTGGAATTTTTTAATTAATATTATATCATGTGAGAGAGAGCGTAACCAGTGACTAAGAGGTTTTTTTCGTCGTAGCTGGAAAACAAGAGGTATGAGTTTCGGATCCAAATCACGTTCATTGGCCTAACTGTTCGAATTTTCCATGGTTTTATTTGAAACTTGTGTGAAACAGTCTAGGCCCTCCTTATATTGGTTAATACTTAAATATATATATATATATATATATATATATATATATATATATAAAATTAAAATAATAATAACAATAATAATAATAAGAGTAGCATTTAAAAATTAGTTATAGAAACGCAACCTTCATTTTAATTTATTATTTATTTATTTATTTACATTAAAGCATTATTAATAACATTAATTTAACAATAACTACTTTTTATTTTTTTACGTGCATAAATGACACCCGTTCATTCGTGAGAATAATCTGCAAGGCTAAACACACTTCTCAAATATAAAAAAAAATAACAATTTTCATTCAACAAACCCAGTTGCAATGACCGATCTTAACATTAAAAGAAATTGTTCGACACTTCAACAAAGGAGAAAAATATTTATGACTTCGGTTTGTTTGCCTGTCCCATAGATATAGTAATTTATATAGATCTATCATCCCATTGTTATCATACAAAGATTTTTGATGCCGAAAAAATGTTTTGGCATCAGCCATACAATGGTATTGAAACTGAGCAATTGTAATAGAATAGAATGTTGATAAATTTTTAAAATGCCGAAATATTGCGCGTCATACAATTGTAATGCAAAATGGAGGAAAGGAAATATTATAGGTTATCATAAGTAAATTATATTTGACTAATTTATGAAAAATATAATTTTTATAATCCGTTATATTGTTATTATCATTGTTTAAATACTTCTTTAATTAATAATATATTTTGTAACACTTTCCAACAAGGTTGAAAAGTGTTTATGACTCCGGTTTGTCCGTCTGTCCGTCCGTCTGTCTGTTCGTCCGTCTGTCTGTCCGCGCTCTAACTCTCGTAAATATTTATGGAATTTCTTGAAACTGATATATGTTATTCAAGTTCATTATCGGATGTTACCTATTGAAAATGGAGTGAACACCTCTGCTGGTTTGTGTACAGGGATACCCGAAAGTCCAAAGCATTGTGTCCTATAAAAGTCATTTCTATAAACCATATTTTAATACCGTTACTTTGCACAAATCTTAATGAAATTGAATATGTTATTCAAGTCCTTTATTGGAGGCTTCTCATTGAAAATGCAGTAAATACCATCACTGGTTTGCATACAGGGATACACGAAAGTATTCCTAAACGTTGTGTTCTATGAAGGGTATTTCTATAAACCAAATTTGAAAAACTTTACTTTGCACAAATATTAATAAAATTAAAATTTATTATTCATATGCACAAAAAAATACTTTCCATTGAATACACTATTATTAACATTAGATTTACAGGGCCACCCAAAAATATCCAGTTACATTAATGGGTATTATTAGAAATTTGTTGAAATTGCATTTTCATTTTTATTAATCGTTTTTATCGTTTTCTAAATGTTTTATCACTTTCCAATAAGGATGAATAGTGTTAATGACTTTGGTTTGTCTGTCTGTCTGTCCGCGCTCTAGCTCCCGTAAATATTCATAGAATGTCTTGAAACTGATGTATGATATTCAAGTTCACTATCGGTTGTTCCGATTGAAAATGGCATGATTATCTCTACTGGCTTGTGTACAGGGACATCCGAAAGCATACCAAAGCACTATGTGTTCTATGAAAGGTATTTTTATGAACTATATTTTAATTTCTTTACTTTACACAAATATCAAGGAAATTGAAATATGTTGTTCAAATTCACTGTCAAATGTTTACTATAGAAAATGAAGTAAATACCACCACTGGTTTGTGTACAAAGACACCCAAATGTATTCCAAAGCATTCGTACTATTAACCAAATTTTAATAACTTTACGTCAAACAAATCTTAATAAAATTTAAATATGTTATTCACATGTACAAAAATATGCTTTCTACAGAAAGTAGTATGAATAACATTAAATTTAAAGGGCCACACAAAAATGTTCAGTTACATTGAAGCCTTTTATTGCAAATTTGCTGAAATTGCAGTTTCGTTTGCATAAAGCGATGCAACACTTTTTAACATATTTTAAGTGTGAATATGATTTCAGTTTAAGTATCCGACTGTCCATGTGCCCGCCCCAGTGTCCTTAAATATTTTCGGTCATATTATCGCCTATTAATATTCGCATAAACCGGTAGAGGTATTTACTCTGTTTTCAATAGGGAACATCCGATAGTGAACTTGAATTAAATATATCAGTTTCAAGAAATTCCATAAATATATATATATTTTTTTTTCTCTTTTATTTTCAGAATGGTATTTAAATGTACCTGAATTTGTCAATAACATACCTTAGTAAATAATTTTTTGTATAAAAAAAAAAAAAAAAAAAAAAAAAAAAAAAAACTAATATTTGCTTGAAAATAAATTCAAAGTAAACAGACAGAGTCACAATAAAATAAACAGCATGAATTAGTCAATAAAATTATCCGTATATAGTACCTATAATCTATTATGTGCATTTGAAAAACTGAACTTTTTAACGTGGATAAAATTTTCACAATTTAAATTAAATTGCACAAAAAGTGGAGTACTTGTAAATTATGTAAATCGGATAAATTTGTTTTAAAAAGAAATGTATACTTTAGAATATATATATATATATATATATATATATATTTGTGTGTGTGTGTGTGTACATATATTTTAAAATTAAATTAATATTATAGAAATTAAATCTCTAAGTGTTACACAAATCCCATTTTACTATCTTATTTTTTTTCTGTGAAAAATAAAAATAATGATTTCCTGTAAGTATTCCAAAGAAGAAATGAGGTAAATTGTTCCTTGTTAGGGATTTAATTTGGAAGCATTCCAAAAATGTAGATCAATTTTACCCGTAAAATAAATTCTTAATGTACACCAATAAAAGTCCAGAAGGCGTCAAATATTCATAATAATTTTCAGAAAGAAGGTAACGACATTTCTACCTCGAAAAATTCTTTATAACTTTTGTTCTGAGAGGTTTAATTAAATTTCCGAAAATTATTCAGTAAAAAAATAATCCGAACACATAAGTAATATATAGGAACAATTACTATAAAACTTTCGAATTAATTCCTTTCACAACTTTTATATAAGTTTGGTATATATCATTTTTAATAAAACAAGGAATATATTAAGTTGGAATTTATAAATTATTTATTTTTCCTTCAGTTTTGTGGAGCACACTCAAGTATTTTGGTTAAAGTTTTGTACAATTAGGAACACAAAATGCCTAAATAACGAACAAGACATAATATATATGTAATTATACACATATATATAAACTTGTCTAAACGTTATTACTATATTTAATAAAGTATTAATAAAGTATTTTTTTTTTTTTACTCAGAAATAGAGTTTCATCAGTTTGTTCATAAATTTTTGATGCTGAATTTATTTACTTTTCTTTGTTCAGCTTCTAGTCCAGTTAATTTTTTAATTTTTATGTTCGAATTTGGTTTCTGTTCAAATGAGTAGGGTTGGAATTTACCTAATTTTTTATGAGAAAAACCGGAATATTTATTCACAGTTAAAATGATTGTATTTAAATGTAAATATGAATTTTAATTCATAAAAGATAAAATACATTACTTTTTATTTCAGTTAAATAAAAGCACATATTATCATATGATTTCAATACCCAGCAAACACATTAGTATCAGAAACATAACGTTCTGGTATCATATGTATCCGATTTATCAGGCATGTCTATTTTCAGACAACATTTAGATATCTTTATCGGAATGAATAATTTTATATCACATAGGCGATGTCTGTACGGTATCAAAAATGTGATAGATGTACAGATGTATCGAATAGTTGTTATCATACAGACGTCTGAAACCTGATAGATTTACGAGGCACCAGTAATGTATAGAATGCAAGATATTATTCTGATATCGAAAATATGATAACTTTTTAACATTTGATTTAAGAAATCGAAATACTATTATCGATATTGTATCATTATTCGCGTTTGTTTTTATTCACTGCCACCACTAAATATTTATAAATAAACTTTCTTGTAATCTAAGAAATTATCATTTTCTAGTCGCATAGAAGCGTGCTGATATGAATGCCCTCTGATTTTATGTAGAAGTGATGTTCCAATTAAGAGCGTGCTGGCGTGGCGTTTAAATGTCGGAAGATGGCAAAGTTCTTATAGGTGTCACATGTGCATCGAAAACAACTATCAAAGTGATAGACGCTCGGCGAATAAAAGAGAAAAAATCGTGTCTTTTTTTTATAACGTTTTTGTGCCAGAAGTATCAGAATTTGTTCTATATTTGTATCGAATATGCGTCAGATGTATCGGCGAAGTTCGTTTCTTTGTCAGATTTCTGGTACCATACCGACAACCAATTCGCGTATCGCTAAAGGTACCGTTTTTTCGGACACTTTTGTTCACAAAAATGTTACAATTTACTGGTATCGAAATGATACCTCTGCTATCCGACGAAAGACATCGTTTTTGTATCAATACGATAGTTGTGTGTTTGCTGGGTATGTTAAAAGTCAAGTCATATGTTACGGGAAAGTGAGACTGGTAGGTATTGATAACTCACGATTCACAGACCTGTGGTTGGCAGACTGCCAGAAATCCAACACTTCCATATACGTTTTACCGTACGGAGCAACAGAAATGGTTGGATGGTTGTAGGGTTTAAGGCCGATTGACTACGCTAGGGTCCTAGGCTTATAAGTGGAATGACTTCCACGGTGATCTTTCTCAGGGGTCCTTGCCCATATTTACATGAGTTTCAGAGAAAACCACGGAAAACTCCGAACGGCTAGGTCGATGAGCGGAGCAACAGAAAAAAGTGGCGGGGGGGGGGGGGATTTCTAATCAATTTCACCTTTCTCTTCTTTCTCCACTGTTGCTTTCCCTGAAACGTGAATGGAAGAGATCGCGGGTCTGTGGGTCGGAAGTAGTCCATAATTTAAAAAAAACATATAAAACATTTAAAAATACAGTTTCGTATGTTTTAAGGAACAATATTTAAAAATTATTTAAATAATGATCTTGAAATTTAGGTGTTTAAATTCGAGCAGAATATTATCTTCATGGAATGTTTGGTCACGAATTAAAATTTCTTGCAGTTACTTTTCTTTGTACTATGCTTATTCTTACTGATTTTAATTCATATATGTAGAAAATTCATATTTTAATTAGTAAACTGCTATTATTTCAAAAACTTTTTTAATTTACATATGAATGCATTAAATCGTGTTACTCGCAGTATTGAAAATATGATACACTTATTTTGTGTTCTTTTTTTATACCCTACTCCTAAGTATATCTCGAAGTGGTACTGAAATTACAGTAAAGCTAAGGTGCCTCACAAGTGATGAGAGTTGTCTACTGATTTTACAATAATTACAGTAATAAATTTGAATGTATGTAAATATCATTGAACATTAAAGTACACCAATAAAGTTTGGTAACACCCATATACAACAGTATACTTTTACAGTGCGTCCCAAAAGTTTATAAACAACGGATTTTTTCTTATTTCATAACTGAAAAAGATGAATAAAAATTTCAAAATAATTTTTAATTATATGTAATTTCAAGACAATAATAATAATACTATACAAAAATAATATCTTACAATCACAGACATTGTAATGGAAACTAAAAATGAAAATTTACTGTCCCAAAAGTTTATAGACAACTTATTTTCTTTTCTTCTTTAACATTCAAATTTTTGAGCCATTTTCCCTAATCACTTCAAAATCTCGATCAGGCATGCTCAAAACAAGAGTTTGAAGAAATTCTTGTTTTAGAGAAAACCAACTTCTTTCAATTTGCAGCTTTAGATCTTGAACTGTTGCAAAATGACGCCCATTAGCATATACGTCTCTAGATAATATTCCCCAAAGGTTCTCCACTGGGTTCAGATGAGGACTTAACGCTGGACAGTCCATAACATTTACTTGGTTTTATCTAAACCATTGCATTATAGAGTTTGACACGTGAAAGGAGCAATTGTCTTGCTGATGTATGCATTCGTCCCCCCTCCCCTAGCAACTTTCCAAATGGAAGTAACTGTACTTCTAGCGTTTTCTGGTAATCTTCGGAACATTGGCGACCTTTTAAAAAATATATCGGTAGTTCCAATAAAGAAAAATGCTCCCCACACCATGAATGAGTCCCCTCCTTGTTATCTGATGAAAAAAGTTTGCGGTTCCTTGCGAATATCGGCCCAACCATCAGGGCCATCTGAATTGAACTTCTTTTAATCACTAAACAGAACATTCAAACATTCACCTGTTCAATTCATAGGATTTCGACCCCCACTGAACACGAGCGTCTTTATGTCGTTTTGTCAAATGTGGTTAACGACGCATTTTACGATAAACAAGCAATTTTCTTACCTGCAGCCGTCGATGCACCATGGATTTTTAAACGGGAACGCTCACTTCTCTAAAAATTGACCGTATAGACAGGTTCTGGGTTGAAAGTAATCTGAAAATCGCCCTGTCTTGCCGTTTCGTTGTTTTCTTTGGTCGCCCAGAACGTGATTTTGTTTCAAAATTGTCACCTTTTGAGAAAATTTGGTAAATACCAGCCCTGCTGCGTCCATTTTTTCTTGCAATATCCGCAGTTTTCATTCCACGAACTTTCAAACGATAAATTTTCAAAATTTCATTTTTGGAAAACTGCACTTTGCGAGGCATCTTTACAATCAGTCAGTGATGCCAGATGGTAGAAAATTATTTCCCCAAACAGGCCTTCAAATTTCCCCCAAATCAGGGGTTTTATTCGAAAAAATCCCCGACTTGATTTCTACTAAAAAGGGAAAATAAAAATTTAATATATATATATCTTTACATATCAAGCAGATTTAAGCTCAGATTTTTCCTTAAATAAAGGCAATTTTTGAAAAAAATCCCCAAATAACAATAAAGCTATTGAAAGTCCCTAGTCGTAGGGATAAATTATTACGTCGACAACATTGACAGAACGTTGAACTCCCCAGATTTGTCCCCAAAAATTTTAAAATTCCCCAAAATTGTCCCCAGAAACTTCACAAATCCCCAAACTGGGGACAAAATCCCCAATCTAGCCTCAACAGCAATCCGTCAAAAAACGAAAGACACATTTGTTTTTATCTCAGAAAACTACTGCGTCACAAGTACCTTGGAAAATGCAAACTTGGAGATCAGTACTTCAATCAACTTTTAACACCGGTTGTCTATTAATTTATGACGTCAATACATATTTGCATAATTTATCTCGTCTTTCTTACACGTTTAATTCACTCTTAAATCTAAAAAATCGGTTGTCTATAAACTTTTGGGACGCACTTTATTAGAGGAATGATAGGCGTTATAAGTAATTTTTGTAAAGTACTACTAATTTTGATTTTTTAAATTTTAAAACTATATATGTATTAAAATATAAAAATATGGCATCTGTTTTACATTCTTATAGTTTAACAGTAAACATATTTAGATATTACTTTGCAGATCAATCCATAAAATAATATCCCATTAAGTTTAGAATATATTGTTAAACTATAATAGTGTAAAACTGAGAGGGAAAATTAAAAAGTAGTTTTTAATTTGAAAAAAAAAAAATTAAATATTTGATAAAATACTCAAAGGGAAATTAAAAAGCAGTTTTTAATTTCCCCTTGACTATTTTATTAAATATATTAAAAAATTTAAATATGTTTAATTTTAATTATTTCATGTGTTTTGTACATAGTTAATGTTATGTTTAAATGTTAAAAATTTTCCACGAAATTTCAGCAGTCAAACATAAAAATAGTTTTAAACAAGAAAGAAAAATCATGCAGTACGCATTGATTAGTAACACTTTCCAACTATACGCAATTGTTGTATCGAATAAATTTTAATGCTATTTGTCCTCGTTACAACACAACAGACAGAAGGACTGAAAAATATACAGATAGAATAATTGATTTTAAAATTGCTCTTAGGCATTTTGGAAAGTGTTAAAAAGGGTTAACGAAAAAGAAAATGAAGCCGTAAGATTATAGTTACAGCTTTTAATCTCTCTGAATATATTACAGTAGCCCTGTAAATCTGAACGTTAATCATATCATATTCTATACAAAACAATATTTTAGAATATTAATAATACATGTCAATGTTTTTATGATTTTTATAGCAGAAAATTTTTTAAATATAACTGTCCTAAAATTCTGTCCTAAAACGTAATACATTGACTTTTTTTTTATTGTTGTTGTTGTTGTCCCTGTACACAAACTAGTTGTACAGGACCTATTAATGACAATTTAAATAGGGAACATTCCATAGGGAACTTCAGTGTATCATTTTTTTTAATTTCTCAAAATATTCACGGATGATAGGAGCCGGCGACAAACAGATAGAAAGGTAGAAAATCGGACAGACAGATGCACAATAGTCCCACTAAAATTATAAGAAAGTGTTAAAACGTTCATGTAAACAAAAGTGCTATTCCAGCAAATTTTTATTAATAGCTCTTAATGTAAATGATTATTTTTGTGTGGCCCTGTAAATCTAATGCTAACCATACTATATTACATAGAAAGTACTCTTTTGTGCATACGAATAATATATTTCAATTGCATTAAGCTTTGTGGAAAATAAAATTATTAAAATTTGGTTTATAAAAATAACTCTCATACAACACAACGATTTGGAATATTTTCAAGTGCCCCTGTACACAAACCAGTTAGAAATGTACACTATTTTACATAGGAAACATCCGATAGGGTATTGAATAACATATCAAAATTTCATTAAAGTTTCTGTACATTAAAAGTATTAAATTATGGTTTATAGAAACTCCTCTCATAGAACACAATGCTTTCGAATACTTTTGGGTGTCCCTGTACACAAACCAGAAGAGGTATTAACTCCATTTTCAATAGCGAATATCCGATCGTGAACTTGAATAAAATATATCGGTTTGAAGAAATTTCATAAATATTTACGGGAATTAGAGCAGAGAAAAACAGACAGAGAGACAGACAGACGGACAGAAGAACAGTCAGACAGATACACAAATTGAAATTATATTCACACTAAAATAATGATAGAAAGTGTCAAAAACGCTTAATGTAAACGAAAGTATAATTCTAGGAATTTTTATTAATAGCTCTTAATATAACTGAATATTTTTGTGTCACCCTGTAAATCTAATGATAACCATGCTATATTCTATGCAAAGCATTCTTTTGTGCATATAAATAACATATTTCGATTTCCTGAAACTTCGTGGAATGTAAAGTTATCAACATTTGATTTATAGAAATATCTCACAAAGAACGCAATGCTTTAGAGTACTTTTGAGTGTCCCTGTACATACCCTAACAGCACAAAATGTTTCAGAAATGTAACAGTCATATAACATGGAAACATTGTAAATATTACAGAAACGTTCAGTTTGCTTTCCGATTACTTTCATAAACGTAGAAATGTCCGCGATCGTAACCAAAAAATCGGATACGTAACAGAAAGGTTTTAATCACATAACAGAGAGAACATACAAAATGGCGAATGTTTCAGAAAAGTATCAGAGAGCATATTAAAATGTGTTACGTTTTTGAAAGATTGTAAGCATTTTGAAACGTAACTGAAACATTCTGTGCTGTATGGGTAAACTAGTTGTGGTATGTAATCTATTTTACATAGGAAACATCCAATAGGGAACTTAAAAAACATATTTCAATTTCATGAAGATATTGTACAGTAAAGGTATGAAAATATGGTTTATAGAAATACCTCTCATAGAACACAATTCTTTGAAATACTTTCGGGTGTCCCTGTACAAAAACCAGTAAAGGTATAAACTCCATTTTCAATAGGGAACATCCGATAGTGAACTTGAATAACATATATCAGTTTCAAAAAATTCCATAAATATTTACGGGAGTTAGAGCGCGGGAACACAGACAGACGGACAGATACACAAATTGGTATCATATTCACACTTAAAAAAAATGTTTGAAAGTGTTAAAAACGTTTAATGTAAACGAAAGTACAATTCTAGCAAATTTTTATTAATAGCTCTTAATATAACAGAATATTTTTGTGTCACCCTGTAAATCTAATGCTAATCATGCTATATTCTATGTAAAGCATTCTTTTGTGCATATAAATAACATATTTCAATTTCCTAAAACTTCATGGAAAATCTCCTCCTTATATTAGAAAGTTATTAAAATTTGTTTTATAGAAATATCTGTCATAGAACGCAGTGCTTTAGAATACTTTTGAGTGTCCTTGTATATAAAACAGTGATGATATTTAATCCATTTTATACAGGAAACATCCAATAGTGAACTTAAATAACATATTTCAATTTCATTAAGATATGTGTACAGTAAAGGTATGAAAATATGATTTATAGAAATACCTCTCATAGAACACAATGCTTTGAAATACTTTCGGGTGCCCCTGTATATAAATCAGTGGTGGTATTTAATCCATTTTATACAAGAAACATCCCATAGTGAACTGAAATAACATATTTCAATTTCATTAAGATATGTGTAAACTAAAGGTATGGAAATATGATTTATAGTAATACCTCTCATAGAACGCAATGCTTTGAAATACTTTCGGGTGTCCCTGTATAAAAACTAGTAAAGGTATAAACTCCATTTTCAATAGGGAACATCCAATAGTGAACGTGAATAATATATATCAGTTTCAAGAAATTCCACAAATATTTACGAGCATTAGAGCGCGGACAGACAGACAGACAGACCGAAGTCATTAACACTTTTTAACCCTGTTGGGAAGCGTTAAAAATATTAAAAAGTGTTAAAAACGCTTAATGTAAACGAAAGTACAATTTTAGCGAATATTTATTAACTTTATATAACTGATTATTTTTGTTTCACCCTGTAAATCTAATGCTAATCATGCTATATTCTATGCAAAGCATTTTCTTTTGTTCTTATAAATAACATATTTCAATTTCATAACTATTCGTGCAAAGTAAAGTTATTGAAATTTAGTTTATAGAAATATCTCTCATAAAACTCAATGCTTTGGAATAATTTTGGGTGTCCCTGTATACAAATCAGTGGTAGTATTTACTCCATTTTACACAGGAAACATCCGATAGTGAACTTGAATAACATATATCAATTTCATTAAGATTTGTGTACAGTAAGGGTATGAAAATTTGATTTATAGAAATATCTCACAAAGAACGCAATGCTTTAGATTACTTTTGAGTGTCCCTGTACTTAAACTAGTGGTGGTATGTAATCTATTTTATATAGGAAACGTCCAATAGTGAACTTAAAAAACATATTTCAATTTTATGAAGATATTGTACAGTAAGGGTATGAAAATATGGTTTATAGAAATGCCTCTCATAGAACACAATGTTTTGAAATACTTTTGTGTGTCCCTGTACACAAATCAGTAGTTGTATTTACTCCAATTTATACAAGAAACATCCGATAGTGAACTTGAATAACATATTTCAATTTCATTAAGATTTGTGTACAATAAGGTTATGAAAATATGGTTTATAGAAATGCCTCTCATAGAACACAATGCTTTGAAATACTTTCGGGTGTCCCTGTATGCAAACCAGTAAAGGTATAAACTCCAATTTCATTAGGGAACATCCGATAGGGAACATGAATAACATATATCAATTTCATTAAGATTTGTGTACAGTAAGGGTATGAAAATTTGATTTATAGAAATATCTGACAAAGAACGCAATGCTTTAGAGTACTTTTGAGTGTCCCTATATTTAAACTATTGGTGGTATGTAATCTATTTTATATAGAAAACATCCAATAGTGAACTTAAAAAACATATTTCAATTTCATGAAGATATTGTACAGTAAAGGTATGAAAATATGGTTTATAGAAATACCTCTCATAGAACACAATTCTTTGAAATACTTTCGGGTCTCCCTGTACACAAACCAGTAAAGGTATAAACTCCATTTTCAATAGGGAACATCCGATAGTGAACTTGAATAACATATATCAGTTTCAAAAAATTCCATAAATATTTACGGGAGTTAGAGCGCGGGAACACAGACAGACGGACAGATACACAAATTGGTATCATATTCACACTTAAAAAAAATGTTTGAAAGTGTTAAAAACGCTTAATGTAAACGAAAGTACAATTCTAGCAAATTTTTATTAATAGCTCTTAATATAACAGAATATTTTTGTGTCACCCTGTAAATCTAATGCTAATCATGCTATATTCTATGTAAAGCATTCTTTTGTGCATATAAATAACATATTTCAATTTCCTAAAACTTCATCGAAAATCTCCTTATATTAGAAAGTTATTAAAATTTGTTTTATAGAAATATCTGTCATAGAACGCAGTGCTTTAGAATACTTTTGAGTGTCCTTGTACACAAAACATTGATGGTATTTAATCCATTTTATACAGGAAACATCCAATAGTGAACTTAAATAACATATTTCAATTTCATTAAGATATGTGTACAGTAAAGGTATGAAAATATGATTTATAGAAATACCTCTCATAGAACACAATGCTTTGAAATACTTTCGGGTGCCCCTGTATATAAATCAGTGGTGGTATTTAATCCATTTTATACAAGAAACATCCCATAGTGAACTGAAATAACATATTTCAATTTCATTAAGATATGTGTAAACTAAAGGTATGAAAATATGATTTATAGTAATACCTCTCATAGAACGCAATGCTTTGAAATACTTTCGGGTGTCCCTGTATAAAAACTAGTAAAGGTATAAACTCCATTTTCAATAGGGAACATCCAATAGTGAACGTGAATAACATATATCAGTTTCAAGCAATTCCACAAATATTTACGAGCGTTAGAGCGCGGACAGACAGACAGACAGACCGAAGTCATTAACAGTTTTTAACCCTGTTGGGAAGCGTTAAAAATGTTAAAAAGTGTTAAAAACGCTTAATGTAAACGAAAGTACAATTTTAGCGAATATTTATTAATAGCTCTTTATATAACTGATTATTTTTGTTTCACCCTGTAAATCTAATGCTAATCATGCTATATTCTATGCAAAGCATTTTCTTTTGTGCTTATAAATAACATATTTCAATTTCATAACTATTCGTGCAAAGTAAAGTTATTGAAATTTAGTTTATAGAAATATCTCTCATAAAACTCAATGCTTTGGAATTATTTTGTGTGTCCCTGTACACAAATCAGTGGTAGTATTTACTCCATTTTACACAGAAAACATCCGATAGTGAACTTGAATAACATATATCAATTTCATTAAGATTTGTGTACAGTAAGGGTATGAAAATATGGTTTATAGAAATGCCTCTCATAGAACACAATGTTTTGAAATACTTTTGTGTGTCCCTGTACACAAATCAGTAGTTGTATTTACTCCAATTTATACAAGAAACATCCGATAGTGAACTTGAATAACATATTTCAATTTCATTAAGATTTGTGTACAATAAGGTTATGAAAATATTGTTTATAGAAATGCCTCTCATAGAACACAATGCTTTGAAATACTTTCGGGTGTCCCTGTATGCAAACCAGTAAAGGTATAAACTCCAATTTCATTAGGGAACATCCGATAGGGAACATGAATAACATATATCAATTTCATTAAGATTTGTGTACAGTAAGGGTATGAAAATTTGATTTATAGAAATATCTGACAAAGAACGCAATGCTTTAGAGTACTTTTGAGTGTCCCTATGTTTAAACTATTGGTGTTATGTAATCTTTTTTATATAGAAAACATCCAATAGTGAACTTAAAAAACATATTTCACTTTCATGAAGATATTGTACAGTAAGGGTATGAAAATATGGTTTATAGAAATACCTCTCATAGAACACAATGCTTTGAAATACTTTTGTGTGTCCCTGTACACAAATCAGTTGTTGTATTTACTCCATTTTATACAGAAAACATCCGATAGCGAACTTGAATAACATATTTCAGTTTCATTAAGATTTGTGTAGAGTAAGGTTTTGAAAATATGGTTTATAGAAATGCCTCTCATAAAACACAATGCTTTGAAATATTTTTGGGGGTCCCTGTACACAAACCAGTAGAGGTATAAACTCCATTTTCAACAGGGAACATCCGATAGTGAACTTGTATAACATATTTCAATTTCATTAAGATTTTTGTACAGTAAGGGTATGAAAATATGGTTTGTACAAATGTCTCTCATAGAACACAATGCTTTGAAATATTTTCGGATGTCCCTGTACACAAACCAGTAGAGGTATAAACTCCATTTTCAATAGGGAACATCCGATAGCGAACTTGAAAAATATGTATCAGTTTCAAGAAATTCCATAAATATTTACGGGAGTTAGAGCGCACACAGACAGACGGACAGACAGACAGACAGACAGACAAACCCAAGTCATAAACACTTTCCAACCTTGTTGGAAAGTGTTAAAAATAAATTTATTCAATCCATCCTGTAAAAAATATTTAAAAATGTTTATAAAATATTGTTTATTTAAAATAAGAATATATTGAGGGGGGGAAAATACTTGTTGGTATGAATCAAATCGTGACCCGTCAAATAAGTCCAAGACAAAACGGCCCCGACAAAAAAGCCCCGACAAAATAGCTCCGACAAATGAGCCCAAAGGACAAAAGAGCCCCGACAAAACAGCTCCGACAAAACAGCCCCGACAAAACAGCCCCGACAAAATAGCTCCAGACAAAATAGCCCCAGACAAAACAGCCCCAAGACAAAATAGCCCCGACAAAACAGCCCCGACAAAATAGCCCCCGACAAAATAGCCCCGACAAAATAGCCTCCGACAAAATAGCCCCAGACAAAATAGCCCCCCGACAAAACAGCCCCGACAAAAAAGCCCCGACAAAACAGCCCCGACAAAACAGCCCCGACAAAATAGCCCCCGACAAAACAGCCCCGACAAAACAAAACAGCCCCGACAAAATAGCTCCCGACAAAATAGCCCCGACAAAATAGCCCCCGACAAAACAGCCGCCGACAAAATTTGTATGTATCTTTCTGTGTACATGGAAAATCTTCTGATTACCATATCTCAAAAAAAAAAAAAAAAAAAAGAAAGAGATAGAACTACGAAACTTCAGAATTGAAGCAGGTCTGGTGTACATATGATTTTTAGAACTTTTGGTGAAAATTGGATAACCGGAAGTGTGTCATATAGTTTTTTCAGAATCAAAGAAAAATACAGCGTATTAGCGCCACCTATCGGCCTATACACACAAAAACTTAAACATCAGTAGGAAAAAATGGTGCACTTATAAACAATAGATTTTGATGTGTAGTATTACATAGGCAAGGAAAATTCAGAGACATTTACAACAAAAAACGCTACCTTCCGACCGATAACAAACAACTTTTCGTGTAATATTCACAGAATTTAAAAAATGATGCAGTTATGACCGTTATATTTTAAGATAAACTTTTTCATAAACAAAGAAAATGACAGCATATCAGCATCAGCGCTACCTTTCGGCCGATATAAACACAAATTTAAACAAAATTTACAACGTAACTACACCACTTTTCAGTCCTTTTTTTTTTTCGTTGTTGTTGTTGTTGTTGTTGCTTAAAATTACACAAGATTAAATTATTTTAGTGAAGCATAACACTGACGTCTGCCGTCGATGTACACATAATGTTGAAGTGGTTGCTGATTACAGTCGGCAGCATAATGCTTCGAGCACTAGTCAATAATTCCTATTTAAAAAAAGTACACTTAAGACTGTTTTGTTAAATAAATCCTTGTCGAATCATGTTCTTAGACTGACTAAGAACATGGCTCGTTAAGGATTTATTTAACAAAGCAGTATTAAGTGTACTTTTTTTAGACAGGGATTATTGCTAGTGCTCGAATAATTTTGCAGCCGACAGTAAATCATTTTTATCTTAAAACAAAATTATGCTTTTTTTTTTTTTTATGAAAGTGTAAAGTTATTTGGAGGATAGATTAAGGGACAGTAGGCCCCAAATGGGAGTTCGCCACGGCCTTAGAATAAATAACTTAAATCGCTGTATGAAAGCTCACCTGTTTGGCGATGTATCACAAAAGTTAATCAGAACAAATTTAACTCAAGATGAAAAAAAAAAAAATCAAGTATTGTTAAATTCTGCTTATTGATTTAGTTACAGCGACCAGAACTTTTGCTGACACACACAGACAGATATCTCGAAATGTGCAAATTCATAGAAAACCTTAAATCAAAAATTTTCAGGAATATTTCATTCCCTATTTAGGTATATAAAAGAAAATAACAAATCCACATTTAAAAAAAAATAGTCATTTACAATTTATGAAAATACATTATGTTTTACAATAAATAATTACAAGATAAAAGAACTTTTTATATACAATATTTTTAAATTTTTCTGTTGAATCATAAAAACATACAGTCGGTAACAAAAGTCTCCGAACACTAGCAAAAATTCCTATATAAAAAATGTACACTTAATACAGTTTTGTTAAATAAATCCTTGTCGAATCCTGTTCTTAGTCAGTCTAAGAACACGATTCGACAAGGATTTATTTAACAAAACAGTATTAACTTTACTTTTTTTACATAGGAATTTTTGCTAGTGTTCGGAGACTTTTGTTACCGACTGTACCTGGTAACTTTTATAATTTATTCCGGAGTACTGTTAACCTCGCCCTTTATTCATACCAATATATTTTAAAAGCACTTTTCTTATTATTTCATCGTAATTACATATTGGAGAAAATTTCTCTACAATCATACTGGTGTGAAAAAAGGGCGAAGCTAACAGTACTCCGGAATAAATTATAAAATACCAGGTATATTTAAACGATACCGAAGGCAGCGGGGACCCATAATAATTGGCTGAAAGTAATAAAAAAAAATGCATTGTCCTCGTGTTCTGAGCTTTTCTAAAAGTTTCAAATTTCTAGCTAGTCAAGATAGAGGTCTGCACGGGCTGAAATTTTGAGGCCCAAGCCCCTCCCGGCCCGTTTCAAAAATATGTAAAAAAAAAAAAAAAAAAAAAAAAAAACGTTTTTCTATGAAAAAAATTTTTATTATGTGTTTTGTAGAAATTTTATACAGCCAATTAACAGAATGTCCTTTGACAAAGCTGCTGAACTTTTACAAGATAATTATATATAAACAGAAATTCATTATTACAGACGTACAAAAGACTCAAAGGACGACAGAAAATCGAGTCGAAAATATTAGCATTCATTAAACAATATAGGACAGTATTTAAAATAATTATTACTACTAAAAATATATTTTCAACCATTTACTCTTATATACCGTAATGTATCTGAATTTTTCATGTGATCCGATAAACAAAACTTTAATGCTAATCCAACCATATTCAATAGAAAAGACGCTTTTGCACATGCTAGAAATGGTGCTACTTTCATCCAGTGCACAGGAGATAAGAAAAAGGAGCTTTCGCGAAAAAGTTACAGTGGAATGATTTTTACTGTCTTTATACAACCTAAACTCTTCAGACCGAGGTCACAAAACCTTATACACAGTAACGTATCTAATTTCTTTTGTTTGTACATGTGTGCAAACTAATAATGACATGCATACTATTTTGAATAAGAACCATCTAATATTACATGAAATAAAATATATTAATTTCGTGACATGCTAAAAATATCTGCGGAAAATGAAATCTCAAACAGGCACATTGATATTCATTTTAATTGAAGTTATAGACATTTTTTAACAAAATAAAATTTTATGTGCTACACAAGCCTGTGAAATTATGTAAAATAAATGACTGAAGAAATATTTTATCTTTTTCATTTTCCTTGATTAACGAGGAAACTAATAAAAGATTCGGGCTGATACGGACCGGAAAAAATATCATCCACGCCGGCCCGGCACGAGTATACACAAAATAACTGAGCACGAGCCCGGGCCGAGCGCAAATTTAAAAATTCGCCCCGAACCCGGCCCGTGCAGACCTTTAAGTGAGGAAGTTATATGATTATTGAATCATAAAAACGCTACCGAAGGCAGCGGGGACCCTAAACAATTGGCTAAAAGTATGAAAAAAAAATGCATTGTCATCGTATTTTGAGCTATTCTAAATATCTAGCTAGTCGAGAAGTTAATTAAATAAATTTTCTGTTTAATCATATAAATGCTTTCAGGCTATTTTGTTGGGGCTATTTTGTCGAGGCTGTTTTGTCGGGGCTATTTTGTCTGGGGCTATTTTGCTGAGGCAATTCTGTCTTGGGCTATTTTGTTTGGGCTGTTTTGTCCTGGGGCTATTTTGTCGGGGCTATTTTGTCGGGGCTATTTTGTCTGGGGCTGTTTTGTCGGGGCTATTTTGTCGGGGCTATTTTGTCTGGGGCTGTTTTGTCGGGGCTATTTTGTCCTGGGGCTGTTTTGTCGGGGCTATTTTGTCTGGGGCTATTTTGCTGAGGCAATTCTGTCTTGGGCTATTTTGTTGGGGCTGTTTTGTCCTGGGGCTATTTTGTCGGGGGCTTTTTTGTCGGGGCTATTTTGTCGGGGGCTATTTTGTCGAGGCTGTTTTGTCCTGGAGCTATTTTGTCGGGGGGCTATTTTGTCGGGAGCTATTTTGTCGGGGCTGTTTTGTCGGGAGCTATTTTGTCCTGGGGCTATTTTGTCGGGGCTATTTTGTCGGGGCTATTTTGTCTGGGGCTGTTTTGTCTGGGGCTGTTTTGTCGGGGCTATTTTGTCTGGGGCTATTTTGTCCTGGGGCTGTTTTGTCGGGGCTGTTTTGTCGGGGGCTATTTTGTCGGGGCTCTTTTGTCGGGGCCGTTTTGTCGAAGCTATTTTGTCGGGGCTGTTTTGTTGTCAAGGCTCTTTTGTCGGGGTTCTTTTGTCGGGGCTATTTTGTCTTGGGCTATTTTGACGGGGTACCGAATCAAATAATTATTTTTAAATTTCATTTTATGAAAAATAAATATTTTTCGAGAAATTATTATATAATTAATATAGATACATTTAAATGCGTATGTATGCAAAAACTCATAAATCTGAAACAGTAATTAAATTAAACGAATCATGATGCTCCACTTCCTATATCTTAATTATTCAGGTATACAATAATTACACTGGTCTACAAAAATAATGTTTGCAAAATTTGATTGGATAATTTTAGCTGTTACATATGTTCTTTTGGTGTGCTGAAATCAAAAATGAAGCCAGTTTTTCTCTATCACATATACATTTTTGTCCATACAGTTTATCTACCGACAAAATTATTTCATTTTCGGTAGTTTCTAATATGTTCCTATGATTAATTGTAATTAATCTTGGAAATACATTATAAATGTTACCATATAATAATATTGGAGGAAGTATCACGGAAAAAATTGTGTCAGTAGTACCCTGTATTGACAAAAATCTATACGTGATTGAAAAATATTGGTTTCAGTTTCAGTTTCAGCACACACGAAAAAAAAAAAAAAACATAAAGGTCAGTCAGAATATCAATTCAAAATTTTAATTATTAACCTGTAAATTGCATGTTCATTTTGAAAATAAAGAATATAAGGAGTTGGAATTTCCGATTCTTTTGATCAAGGTTTAGTATCTGAAAATAAGAACATTCCGCAGTAACTGATGTACAAAAATGTAATCAAGAAAATTATTAATACAGCAACTTCTCTTTCAATTACGGTTTACTATTTCATATAATGAATTAAACGCAGAAAATATATATCGTCAGCAAATAAGTGTTTTCAATCAATGCATATAGTTGCTGTCTTTATGAATAGCTGCCAGCTCAAAAATAATCTGGTGTGATACAACCACATGACTTCCATTACCCACTATTACACGTATTATATGCTTTTTTGAGAGATAATGTGATCAAAAAACATAAAAGTGACCTAAAGAAAAAATCGTTAGAACCGTTTTTGAGGTACCAACTTTTACAAAAACCAATTATTGGCCGGAAAACAATGACATACAAAAGGATATTTAAAAGTGAGTTAACATGGCGAGTTTGAAAAAAAAATCCGTACAGCCGTGTTTAAAGGAAGGCTGTTGCAAGACCTGAAATTGAGCTATTTATACAGGACGCTTATCAATTTTCCGGAACCAATCAACTATATCATTCGAAAGGACATCTAATACAGTGTTTATATAGCAAATTTGAAGAAAATCGTTACAGCCGTTTTTGAGATACGGACTTACGGTCCCACTTCCGGTTTCCGATGTCCTACTTCCGGTTTTTCAATTTTCACCAAAATTTGGGAAATTCATCGGTACACCACATCTATCTTAATTCTGAAGTTTTGTAGTTCCATCTTTATTGGTTTCGGAGATATGATAGCCAGAAGATTCCACACACACACACACTGACCAATTGCCAAAAACCACTTTTCTGGGCTCAGGGGACCTTAAAACGTGTAAATCAGGTGAAATCTCGATATCGAATTTTTGGACCATATACAATACTCCCATTACCTACTGTAGTAGGGTAATGGAAGTAAAAATTAATAATCATGTAATGGGTTAAAGTTCTAATTTTTGCGCAATATCTTTTCTTCGGTTATTTATAAACATAACAATTGATTTTTCAGTGTTGTTAATTTCAGTACAAATAATGTAAAAATAAAGCAATATTTCTACATGAAAAAGATTATTTTCGAGAAAAATAAAAGAAATTTCATCATTTGCTAGGCATTGTTTTGAAAATAGCATCACGCTTCTATCTACTTTTCAAATTCCTACTATTAGTTCACACTCGCCCTCTTGTACAAATGTTGCAATCGATTTTTAAGTAACTTCCCGACTAGTTAGAAATTTGAAACTTTCAGGATTGCTCAGAACACGGTGACAACACAATACTTCGAAGTCCGATTTTCGAATTTTTTATTAGTTTTCTTATAATTAATTAAAATATGAAAATAATAACATCCTAATAGCGTTATTATAGCTATTAAAATATTAACTATAATTTAATTGTTGCGAAAAAAAAATTAAAAAATTACGAATTTATTTTCTTTCGAGATAAAAATAAATACATTTAATTGAACGTGAACATTAAAAAATTATAAAAAGTTAAATTATGCATCTCACAAAAATTGACGCCATTATCACTTTAAAAATTTTATGCACATTGATAAGAGCTCTATAATTTATCAGAATACTTGAAACATGGTACATAAAAAGTTTTTTCTATCTTATAATTATTTTTATTTCATTTTTCACACGCGCTTTTTATTTCCTAATTCAAAATTATTAAAAAGAAACTTTTTCGATAGAGTTTGTAAGTAGGAATTGACTTTAAAAAATTTTCTTTTATATTACTTGTTAATTTATCAGTTTCTTATCCCTTAAACTATCTTCACATACTTTTATTTTCTTTTATGCTTAAATATTTATCTGTCCATTAATTTATTTCTCATATTATAATTAATTTATTAATTTATTTTTAATTTATTTCTCATGTCATAATGTTAATCTTTTTCAAGTTAAAGTGTAAATTACTTTATTTATGTTTAGAAGTTTTCTCTAATTATAAAATAAGGCGGAGGGTATTATTGCGGCTGTTGATTTTAATTCCAAGTACCATATTTTACTGCGTAAAATCCGCCGTTCAGATAAATCGATTTTACGCTAAAAAGCGTTAATTGCAGACAAAGATATATTTCTGTCAGATAAAGCCTCGTTTAAAAACAGATTTGTCTGCTAATTAAAATTCCCGGTGTGAAACTAATTTAGCAGAATTGCGGATTATATGCAGAAAAATACAGTATAATACTATATATAACTTTTTTAAATTTTTACATACATATGTTAAGTTTTGACGAGTATAGTAAAAATATAAGACACATTACATTAAAATGAATTTATCTTTTAAATAGATGCATTGTTCTTTATCTTTCTATGCGATATATTTCTTTAAAAATTATTTTTAGAAAGTTTAAAACTTTTATTTTTAAAATTCTCATCGATAACACTTAATAAAACTTCTCTATTTACCTAGTAGCGTTTGGCAACAGCTTCCATTTCCTGAGTTTCAAGTAGTGGCATAGCCTCCTAAACTAGATGCCTGTCGCGTGGCTCGGAAACTTGACAACAGTTGACAGCGGTAGACAGCACCACCTGGTGCAGATTGCACGACTTTTTTATTCAACTGCCACCAATAATTTTAAGAAGTGATATATGATATATATAATCGACGTTTCTTCGATTCCATTCGCCTTTTATGTATATCAAAAAATTTTTGGTGGCAGTTTAATAAAAAAGTCGCGCAATCTGTACTAGGTGGCGCTGTCTACCGCTTCAACTGTTGCCAAGTACGCGACAAGCATCTAGTTTAGAAGGCTATGGTAGTGGCATCAACATTGAGTTTGACGTCAGGCAGCAGAGCTATAAAACGAAGCTAGGAGCCAGGTCGGCAGCTTTAGAAGAACTATTATTACCATGTTTTTATTAACTTCGATTCTTGTTTGTATGTTTGTCAGGGACAAATCTTGCAATCGATTTTTAACTAACTTCCCGACTAGCTAGATATTTGACATTTTTAGGACACTTCACAACACGATGACAATACATTTTTCTAATAATTTTAGTCAACTATTTCAGGTCCCGCTTCCTTCGGCAGCGCTTATATGATTCGACAGAAAATTTATTTAACTAACTTCCCGACTGGCTAGACATTTGAAACTTTCAGAATAGTTCAGAACACGGTGAAAATACATTTTTTTAATACCTTTAGCCAGCTGTTTCGGGTTCAAGCTGCCTTCAACAGCGTTATCAGTACAAAGCTTGCAATCGATTTTTCACTAACTTTCCGACTAGCTAGACATTTGAAACTTTCAGGCTAGCTCATAGCACGGTGACAATACATTTTTTTAATACTTTTAGTCAACTTTTTTAGGTCCCTACTGCCTTCGGCAGCGTTTATATGATTCAACAGAAAATTTATTTAGCTAACTTCCTGACTTGCTAGACATTTGAAACTCTCACAATGGTTCAGAACACGGTGAAAATGCATTTTTTAAATACTTTTAGCCAACTCTTTCGGGTTAATGCTGCCTTCGGCAGCGTTACCAGTACAAAGCTTGCAATCGATTTTTCACTAACTTTCCGACTAGCTAGACATTTGAAATTTTCAGGACAGCTCACAACACGGTGACAATACATTTTTTTAAATACTTTTAGTCAACTATTCCAGGTCCCTATTGTATTCGGAAGCGTTTATATGATTCAACAGAATATTTATTTAACTAACTTCCCGAGTAGCTAGCTATATATTTGAAACTTTCAGAATAGTTCAGAATACGGTGAAAATGCATTTTAAAAATATTTTTAACCAATTGCTTCGGGACTCTGCTGCTTTCGGCAGCGTTACCAGTACAAAGCTTGCAATCAACTTTTAACTAACTTCCCGGCTAGATAGCCATTTGAAACTTTTATAATAGCTTAAAACACGATAGCAAGGATTTTTTTAATACTTTTATTCAATTTCTCCGGGTTCTCGCTGCCTTCAGTAGCGTTTATATGATTCAACCGAAAATTTAAAAACATGGTGTATAAAAGTTCTTTTTATCTTGTAATTATTTTTGTTATGATTTAATTTATTTAAGTTAAATTGCAAGATGCAACATAATTTTGGTTCCATTTTTGTTAATGTTAATAAATATGTTATTGTTTCAATATGAGTTAGTTTTACTCTTATCACCAATTAACACAGCCAGCTTAAATGTCAAGATGAATTAGTGTGCCACATCTTCATCGACGACAGCCTCTTTTCTAAACTAGAGATGCAGCCTTGATTTCCCTGCATAAAATTAAAATTCATGGTTAATTCGAAAAGTGGTCAATAGATGGCCCTTAAAGTATGCACTTTTGGTTACAGCAAACGAAAGATGTTCGACATTCATTAAAAGATGAATTGGTTGAAGAACACACTTTTTGACGGAAAGTGAAAAACATATTTTAATTATTTAAATTTTCTATAAGCCTAAAGATAAGAAAATGAATTGCATAACTGAATAACTGCAACAAATTAATTCAATTACAGCATGCGAAAAAGAAAATGAACAAAAATTATCATCATTATCAGATTATTAGATTACTACAAGCGGCAATTAATGCAGTTTAAGATAAACGTTACGTAAGTCATTAGCTTATATCTACATAGTACATCTTAACAAGAATTGAGTCAGCATTTCTATATGCTTGAGATATATCCAAATGCCTTTAAGCATTTAATGCTTATTCGGAAGTCAACAACTTTATAAAGTAATGAGCGTCAAGAAACATTAATTTCATTATTATTATAGTTTCATTTTTCTCAGAACGTATTAACGTATCGTGCAAATATCGATATACATATATTTTAAGTTACTCACATTTAATCAATAGATATCAATTTATTTTCGAAAACTCATTCTTTAAAAATATTAAAACGTATGTATTTGAGTATATTATCTGTTGTTCGGTAAATAAAAAAGTATCTACAACTACTAAAGTTTATTAATTATTTTTTTTAAAAATTAAACATTATTATTATTATTATTATTTATTTATTTATTTTATTTTATTTTATTTTTTATTTTTTATTTTTTTTTTTTTTTTAAAGAACATAATTTTTTTCTTTCTTTTTTCTGAAATATCTGTTAACTCTGAAATGATTTTAATCCATTTTACAGATAATTATTAGTGATTACAGATAATTGTAGGTATTTTACTGTTTTATCGAATTATTGTTTTATTATATGTTATAGAAATCGTTAAATCTATTTTCGAGAAAGCCAGATTTCTGTCATATTTTGCAGCGGACGGAGCGAGGATTAACAGTGAACGCTAATTGTCTTAAAGGTGAGGATAAATCAGATTTGTTTGCTTTCTTAAAAAACACTTAACCCTAAGTTTTTATTAAACTTGTTAGACCTACTTCTGCGTAAACCCATTTTCTGCCATACTTTGCTGTCTGTGGAGTAAGGTTTAACAGAGAATATGCTTTTTCTTAGAGATGAGTATAAGTCTAATAGGGGGGGGGGGGACTTTAAGTTTTTGCCAAAATCGTTAGCTCCTTTTCTGTGGAAACCAGGTTTATGCTATATTTTCCGATCAATTTGATGTCTGTCATATTTTGCAACCGATGAATAAAGGGTTAACAGCGAATACGAATTTTCTGAAGATGTGGATAAAATAGAATAAAGTTTTGTGATGCACAAAACATACTAGTTTTCTCAGATTCTTCTAAAACTTTATTTTTTGCAGCATTATTTTTTTCCTCTCATCAAGTATTTGTTTTAAAGCTTCAAGATTATTTCACTTTGCATTAAGTTTTAAAAGTCACGGACTTTTCTGATGTTCTGTAGAAAAAAAGAAAAAAAAAAAAAATCTCACAGGGATCTAATAAAATGACTTTTCATCTCTATTTATAATAGAAAAATCTACCACGTACTTCCAAAGGCTTATTGCATTTATATGAAACACTCTCTCAGATCTAGAAAGATTTTGTAAAATATATAAGAAAAGAAGAATTTTCTCAATTTATTTCGTTGATTTTCAACTTCTATTAAATTTAATAATCGATATATGTTCTGATCTAAATTTTCACTTTTTTTTTTTTTTTTTTTGTTTGATTATTTTTTGTAAATATGAAGTCGTATGTTTCGCAATTTCAAATGTGCATTATTTGGTAGAAAGTCACAATAATATATATATATATATATATATATATATATTTACCTCTTACTATCAAATTCTTTCTCTTTCTAAAAATAAACCGAGTTAAGTTTACAAAGACCAAAAGAAAATTGCTATTGGAAAATTAAAATTGCTTTCGAAATAACAATAAATCGATTTCATACATTTCAGTGATGCAAAATGAATTTTTTCAATTTTTCAGAAATATGCTAAGATTTTTATAAATTTTCTTTTGTCCTTCAACAATATATAATAATGATTATAATTATAATAATTATAATTCACCCTTACAATAATCAAGCACTTGGAAAGAAGAATTAATCAATAAACAATTTTACATGGCAGTAAAGACTTATATAAGGCAAAAGATATTGAAAAAGTTTATATGAGTTATTGCTGAGACATTGATAGATGAAATCATATATAACAAATATAAACAATGTATAACAGAAAAATTATAACAATAGCTAGAAGGAGAAGGAGCGGAGGTCACGACGGCTTGAGAGAGGTGAAATGGTTTAAACCAGTTGGTTGGGCATCCAATTTTTCCCAAATTCAATGCTTATATATATGGTAACAAAGAAAAGGGTTAATAATAATTAATGCAATTAATAATAAGAAAAATTAATCAAGCAAAAATTAAAATTTAACGAGAAGTCCATGAAAGATTTAGTTGTATACATAGTAATTATATGTCCAAACTGTAGAAAACTTAGGTTTCTGGTTTAAAATAAGATTTGAAACTATCTGTGAGTTGAGTAACTTTAAGAATTGACTTAAGCAACATTTCTTATTATTTTAAACATCTTCATAAAAAACCTTACTTTTTAAAAAATACAATTACTATGATATTAGTTTAAACTAATGTTATATATCAATTTATTAGCCTTATTTTAAAGCTTAAATAGTTAGTTAAATGCTAGATAGTAGTGTTAATAATTATTAGTAAAATTATTATAATATGCTTCAATTCAAATAAGTTTTCAGGATGAAATACATCAGATCAAACACTAAAATATAATTGAAATGCATTGATATTGGTCTTCTTTATGTCTGTTTTAAAACGACAAAACACAAATATGTGCAAACTTTTGGCAGATTAAATGATATATTGTGTCATATTTGTGCAAGAGAGTTAAAGTGCTTTAGAAAATTACATTACACTTTCAAATCTTACGCACATTTTTTGGTACAGAGCACTGGTTTAACTATTATAAACATAAAGTTTTGCCTAATAAATGATAATATAAGAAATACTATTTACATCTTTATGAGTTGTATACACTGAGAGGAAATTCTGTGACTGATATCTTGAAACTAAAATTTGCTCTAGTAAAAAAAATTCCTTGTCATTTTTATAAGTTCTAGTTCCCTTTGAAAGCGAGTTCTAGAAAGGCCTATTAGAATTCTAGAGCGTTTGCATATACTATCGTAATCAAACTTATCTAAAAACCTCTGAAAATAAATGTGAATACAAGAGACGAGTTTCAGCAATTTTAATTAGAGTTTATAACTCAATTCAAGGAATTTAAACGAGAATTTTTCTCAATAGAAAAGGATTTATAATATCCATAATATTCATAGTATTGTTTCCCATCTAAAAATGTATTGACTAGAAATTCTCGATAATGTCATATATTCAGTTTATTTGCTTACTTTATACGCATAGCTTGAAATTTTATATTTCTAATGTGGGAATTCAAAAAATGTCTAGTTATTTGTTCTAGATGAAGATGGTGTATATATATATATATATATATATATATATATATATATTTACTCAGTGTAAGAAAAGTTTATAGGCACAGGTTCATTGGAGTATAGGATCATTCCATGGCAAAACGACCAGGATTTTTAAAAAGTTAAACCCACATGACAGATTTGGATCACATTTAGTACACTTATAGACCTTTTCATGCTGATTTCAGAAATGGCAATTATTTTGAGATTGATAAAGAAGTTTTCAAGTTATGAGCTTTTAAATACATGTCAGAATGGCAGATTTGCCACAATTTTGAATGTTCCACATAAAGATACAAATGCCTATAATACCTTTTAATTTTTATCACAAAAAATTAACTTTTTAGCAATTTAAGAATAAAAGAAGCTTTCATTTATTGAAGCTTTTGTATTGCTAAAATGGTACAAATATTTCTGACAATGATCTTTTTTTTTCTTTTTTTACATATTGAAATGGCGTGTCCTCCCTCCATATTTTAGCTTAAAATACGTTATTTACCATATGGCTATGAGGAATTAATTTCAATTCCTGAGTAATTTTCCTGGGCATGGTAAAATATTATAGTAAAGAGCTACCTGTAATAATAAAAAAAAAGTTTGTTGGACAATCACAGAATTTCTTTATATTCATAAAATGTATACGGGCAAAGTCATCGCACTAGTAATATCCTTATGAAATTTATCTTTATAATATTGAAATGCAAGGTAAGAGAAAGTCGTGTGAGTGACACACCAGATTATTTTATATGCATTAAAGCGTGTTTTCTGTTGATCATGGTATGGAAATTATCCATAATTTGCTTACAGGGTTACTCAAAGTTTTTGGATATATTGGGGCTATAATTTGAAATTGCTGGAAGTGTATTTCGTTTTGCGTTAAGCGTTTTAAGCTAAATTTAAGTACGCAGTGTGATGTGAATATAGTTTATAGACAATATACAGGGCTGCCCAAAATTAAGCTAAACGTTATTTTCTACTTAATACGATTAATGGAAGTGCTTTGCTACATTTTACTAACATTAAATTACGTTTTTAAGTCGACGAACAGTGCTTAAGAAGGAAAATTAAATTTTCATACCCATACTGTAAAAAAATTAATTTTTCAAAATCTATTTTTAACTCTTTTTCTTTTGCATAAGATCACGTTTTGAGGTACCCTGAATATGAAAGTCCAATTTTTAGCGGTTGGTATGTGTGTATATCCGTTATCAGTAAAACTTAAAAACAAATAACTCCAGGAAATTAAAATTGTGCGTTTTGAAGTTCGCATTAGGTTGCCACTTGAAAAGTTTTATCGTGATTGGCAAGTTTGAAGGCAAATTAATAATAACCTTAAATATTTTATTTATTTTTTTAATAAATGTGGGCACTATAATTGAACGGGTGGGTTGAGAGGGCGGAACCCCCGAACATATACGTTAAATAAAACTGTTCCAAAACCTATTTTAGATTATTTTTAAAATAGATTGGACTTTATTACCTTACCTTATTGACTTTACGACTTATTCTGCAATTTATCTTCATAGTATTGAAATGCAGGGTAAGAGAAAGTTGTGTGAGTGACACACCAGATTATTTTATTGTACACTGTAAAAAATAGGTTCTTAAAAATAAGTATATATTATCTCAAAATAGCCCCGAAACAATATATACTTAAATTTGAAAACCCATGTACTCATTTTTGAGTACATTAACGTGTCAAACATAGGGATATTGGGATTCTTATTGGTCAACCCCATTTTTTAGCATGTCAATATACTCAAAAATGAGTACATAGGCTTTTCAAATGTAAGTATATATTGTTTCGGGCTATTTTGAGACAATATATAGGTACTTATTTTTAAGAACCTATTTTTTACAGTGTATGAATGTGACAACAAAGGATAGTCCTTCAAATTTTAAACGCTCCTATTTTGCGATAACTTACTTGTGAAACAAAATAGCCAAACCTAACACATCGTTCAATAAGTCCCGGGACTAATCCCCAGATAGACAAAGCTGAATTTCATGAGTTGATTAATCATTGCTTTGTGATAGGCAGAAATATTGTTGAAATTTAGCAATGGCTTAACTGTTTCAACAGTATTTTTGTCCATCAAAAAACAATGTGTAAACAACAAACGAAATTCAGCTTTGTCCCTCATTTTGAAAACATCAAAAATAGGGTCACTAAAACTTTGATATCTCGGCAACAAACGATCAAAAAATCCTGAAGTTTTAACGTGTATCTTTTGAAAGTTAGGTTTACTTTTACCCACACAGAAATATTTCATTTGCGACGCTATGTGGGGATTAGTCCCGGGACTTATTGAACGATGTGTTATGTCTATATATAATGTGAAAAAAAGTTGAAAAGTTCATTTTTTTTTCTTTATTATTTCTTTTTGTTTAACGATTTATGCTAAAGGCACTTACCTAAAAGCGCACCACCGAGGGAGGATTACATTTACACTAAGGACACGGGTTTATAGATTTACGTTAAGGGCACTGTCGCTAAGGGCACAGCCCCCACATCACATGGTGCACATAAATACAATCCAATATTAACAACACACGCACAACCTGAAGTACACTTAAATCAATTTTCAAGTATTGTCGCACTTAAAACTAGTTCTTTTGTGTAGATCTGTAAACGAACAGTGAACGATTTCCCTACCATATTCTACATGTGAGACATGTTTTTACTCACATACAAAATATATATTCGTTTCATTTGGTTTAGTGCAGTCTGTAGTTGTTAAACTCTACTTACCTGCAATTTCCCCTATAGATGTAATGTATTTGAATTCTCTTGGGTGTCCCTGTACACGAACCATTTGCTTGATCTCAACCAAAATTTTAGTGTAGCATTTCCTATATAATACACATTTAAAATACCAAGTTTAGACTTCTTGTTATAATTTGTTTTTGAGATATGCTGATAACAGACACACACACAGACATAGACAGACACGCACAGACTAACTGCTAAAATATGATATTTTGATTCAGGGAACCTTAAAACGTGTAAATATAACAAGAACACAATTTCGAAAAATTGACCCCAAAACAATACTTTCTCTAACTTATGGGTAAGAGAAAGTAAAAAGAAATCATTATGACTGATAAATGTAAGTCAAGCTAAACTTATAAAAGTAAATTGCATTATATAAAGTAAATTGTCATAAGCATTATATAAGTAAATTATATAAGTAAATTGCATTATATAAAGTAAATTGTCATACCTGTTAATAAGCTCTGTTCAATCTGTTGTGTTATGTTATTTTTGGAAAAATAACTTGAAATTTTTTTATTATATTTCTTTATGCATGAGAAACATCTCGTATTAAATTTAGCTTAAACAATAGCTTAACTAAAGGGAAAGCTTAAACTATAGGGACTTTGAAGTCCCAATGTAACTCTCTAGTAAATTTAGACTATAATCAGGATTTTTTTTTTTTTTTTTTTTTTTTTTTTTTTTTATGGGACTTTAAAAACCCGGTGGAATACAAAGGGTTAAAAATATGCCATAAAAATTACACAGAGTTTTCATCTAAAATCACCAAAAATGCTCTGATGAAAATTTAATTGACGCACTAATGAAAAATAAATCATTTTCAAATAAAATTTAAAAAGTATTTCTTTAGCTTAACAACTTCTGCTGTATAGATAAAATCTGCAATAAATGATTTATTTTTTTCTCCATTTTATAGCTGCGATAATGAGAATAATGAGATTTTTTTTTCTATAGTTTAAGCTGAAATATGCGTTATTTTCTCAAGAGTACAATTAAATAGTCTTAACTTTAAAAAGAAAAAGTATTCCATAATGGAAACAAAGCAGTTAAATCTTTTAAACATATGATTTAGTCCGAAAAAACTTCTAAATCTAATGCTCTTCTGGGAGAATAAATGATCTCTTAGGTGTCGATAAAAAATTCAAAGGCTAAAAAAAGAATAATAATAATAAATGTTTAAACATTTGAAAAATGTAATACTTATAGAATTCATTTGTAACAAAAGGGATAGAAGAATATAAAACCCAGCAATTAAGAATAGATATATTCTTTGTGTATTTTTAAAAAAGAAGATACACAAAAGATAAAATAAACGAATGTTTCAAAAAGAGTAAAAGAGATAAAAAAATCACATCCGAAATTTTAAGAAAAATTAAAGTCATATTTTATTAACAAGAGTGATTTAATAATCTTAATAATTAAACTTCAGTCTGAAAACAAATAAAAATTAAAATAAATTTTTAAATTGCCATTGGAAAGATAAAATATAAACATTTCGACCTTCTCAGCCCCCCCCCCCCCCCACCCCTCAAAAAAAAAAAAAAAAAAAAAAAAAAAAAAAACGATTTTGATGAAATTCTGGCAAAATCAAAATTTAGTTTAGTATGGAAGACTATTATTATTATTTTTTTTTTTTTTTTTTTTTTTTTTTTGTCCAAATTATAACATCGCTTTCAAATTATTCAATTATATTTTCGATATATGTCCAACTATCGTAAAAATCCATAGATTGAGACTAATAGTCCTCCGTACTAAAAACGTGTGTGGTTGATACAATGGTAGGTCACCACAGTTTTTCAAATTGAGCTGGATCCAGTGACTCCCGGTGACGCAATAGATGGGAGAGTAGAATGCTTCGACGCCATCAGTCGGCGAAATTTGAGATTAGGTTGGAATGTTAAAACAGGAATAAACTACTACGTCAGAAACGCCAAAGAAAAAATTATTGAGGTGCATACACCTGTTTCGGTAGCCTAAAGCGTACCGTCATCAGTGCAAAAAGAATTCTGAATCTGGAGAAGTGCTCGTATATATAGGAGAGGGACCGGATTTAGTTCAACCAATAGGATTACGGAAGAGGTGGGGAGTGTGGCCAATAGGAATTTAGGAATGTGTAGCTGTGTAAACAGTAGAAAAATTAAGAAATTGTGGACTGAATGTAAAATTTCCAACAATCAGACAAATAGGGAACAGCGAAATCACAATTTACAAGGTTTTTAAAATTTTTATAAATATGAAAAGCTTCAAAGAAATCGAGTTCATGAATGGATTTAGGTCTGCAAATTATTTTAGCTGAATCAAATTTAAAATTATGATTTTCCTCCCAGCAATGTTTAGAAATAGCCGATTTATTGGTTTCTTGTTTGCGGACGTAATTCATATGTTCTTTTAGACGAAATTTAAGACTGCGTTTAGTTTGGTAAATATATGATAAATCACACTGACAGGAAATACTATAAATGCCCCAAGAATTATGCATATCAATAGGATCTTTTAACTGAGAAAAGGTGAGTTTATTGGAAGGCGAAAATATTATTTTAAAATCATATTGTTTGAGAATTTTAGCTATGGTTTGACTGGTTTTAGAAAAATAGGGTAAAACAATACTGATATTAGATGTGACTGATTTAGTAGACGAAATATGAGGGAGTGGTAATTTTTGGATAGCTTTGTCTATAATGGAAGGGTCATAACCTCTGTCAATTGCGATGGCTTTCAGGTATTTAATTTCAGATTTCAATAAAACAGGATTTGAACAAATATTAAGGGCACGGTTTACAAAAGTATAGAAAGCAGCCATTTTTTGGTTAGGTGGGTGACATGAACGCGCATGGGGAGGAAGGGAGACTGCAAAATTTTTACGATAGACAGTGGTTGAAAATCCATTTACAGTGCGAAGAGACGAGGGTATCAAGGAATGGAAGGGATCCATTATTTTCTATTTCATATGTAAACTGGATATTACTGTCAATTGAATTTAAGGTTTCTAAGACATGGTCAATATTGTGATGAGATATGTCGATAAGCGTGAAGGTGTCGTCAACGTAACGGGTCCAAAAAGGAAAAGATATTTTCTTAAAAAGCTTTTTTCTTTCCAAAATAAATTCTATCGTCAGTCTGAAGTTTCTTTCCAAAATAAATTCTATCGTCAGTCTGAAGGTTTAGCCATGGGTTCCCCTCTCTCCCCAATTCTCGCAAACATTTACATGCACTATTTCGAAAGCAAGCTCACCTTTTCTCAGTTAAAAGATCCTATTGATATGCATAATTCTTGGGGCATTTATAGTATTTCCTGTCAGTGTGGTTTATCATATATTGGCCAAACTGAACGCAGTCTTAAATTTCGTCTAAAAGAACATATGAATTACGTCCGCAAACAAGAAACCAATAAATCGGCTATTTCTAAACATTGCTGGGAGGAAAATCATAATTTTAAATTTGATTCAGCTAAAATAATTTGCAGACCTAAATCCATTCATGAACTCGATTTCTTTGAAGCTTTTCATATTTATAAAAATTTTAAAAACCTTGTAAATTGTGATTTCGCTGTTCCCTATTTGTCTGATTGTTGGAAATTTTACATTCAGTCCACAATTTCTTAATTTTTCTACTGTTTACACAGCTACACATTCCTAAATTCCTATTGGCCACACTCCCCACCTCTTCCGTAATCCTATTGGTTGAACTAAATCCGGTCCCTCTCCTATATATACGAGCACTTCTCCAGATTCAGAATTCTTTTTGCACTGATGACGGTATGCTTTAGGCTACCGAAACAGCTGTATGCACCTCAATAATTTTTTCTTTGGCGTTTCTGACATAGTAGTTTATTCCTGTTTTAATATTCCAACGCCAAGTCTCCTGCTATTATAGGTTAGAATGGTTTTGCGTCAGCGTAGAGCGGCAACGGAGGAAGTAAATTGCGAAGTCTAAGTGAATACGAAGCGGCTTTAAAGTTTTGTTAAAGTGAAGAGATTGGAGTCGATCGAATGAAGAATAAATAGGAAGGTATTTTCGTAGAGTGTGTGGTGTAGAAGGGATAGTTCTTATGCTAGCCAAAACTATAGTTTCAGAAGTAGATGAGTTTACAATCTAAACTTTAGATTCTTATGCTAGGGTGTTGAAGTTATTCGGTAGTGGCGTTTGTTAGTCTAATGTGTATTTTGGAGTTATAAAACATAGAAATATCGTGAGCAGAATTTTTCGTGCCGTGGGAATCCAGCCGGCTGTGTTCACGTCGTTTAGTGGTCAAGAAGAGCAGTCTTCAACTTTCTTCTGTTATCTCCTCTGGGTGAGAGTTAATTTATATTTCTCTATGCTATTTCTTGTAGTTATTTTTCTAAGTTTCCTAAAGTTTCTACTGACTGAGTTCGAGGGCCAGATTTACCTTCTACTTATTTCAGTTTAAATAAAAGCCTTATCTTATTTTAATCAGGTCTTGTGCTCTAATTTACATTTAGTTAACCCTTTGGGTACATTTGACGAGTAATACTCGTCATCTGCTTACTTGGGCGAAGTTACGGTGGACGAGTCTGACTCGTAATCTGAATTTAAGAAGTAGGCGTTGTTGTTTGCGGCACCCCGCCAGTGGGCGTTGATCGCAAACACTTTCCTGGCGTTTTTTATGATGTCTTACAGCCATACTTATATCATCAATATAAGTATATTCCAAGTAAAATATATTACTTTTACATATTAACACTTTCGCGACCGTTGACGTAGATTCACATCATTTGAAAATCTGTAACTCCACCAGTGGGCGTTTCTTTTGCAAATTGTATGCTATTTTTTTCTTAAATATGTAATTAATATTCACAATTTTACAATGAAATATACTATGGATGCAAATACTTTGATTAGGAAGAATAAAATTATAATGTATATCCATTTCTAATATAAAGGTGAATACAGAAAATTTTGTTCTGAAATATTGTAACATGGGAGAATAACGCCCACAGGCGTACCTTACAATCAAAAATTCAAAATCATGCGGTCGCAAAAGTGTTATTCCATATAGCGAGAAATTAAATCCGTTTGCGTCCATGCAAACCTCACAAACGGGCTTCTGTAACCGTGTATTTTTAAAAATAAAATCAGTCCTTTCTGAACAATTTTGACTGAAATTATATTGTATATAAATATATATTTATTTACTTATTTAAATAAATAAATAAATAATTTTTACATTCTTTGTAAATAGAATTTAATTTAATACGATAGCACTTATTTTAATCTATTCTCCCATACAAAGGTATGCAATAACTTTGTTGTGTTTCTTAGCAACGCAGTTACTGCGTGCTAAGAAACGCATTCTATATTCATTTGATAATTTTTTTTTTTTTTTAGTTACAGCTAATATAGAAGCTCCCTCGTGATTTTAAATTTTTATGTTATTTTGTCGATGAAGTAAATTATCTATCACATTTGCGCATATAAAGATTTTGGCGAGAAACGTCCCAGCTACTTTAGCGCAAATTTCAAATTTCACCAAGAGGTCCAAGCTGTTCCATTGGTTTAGCACGATTTTTCTCAATTTTATTTATTTTTTTCTCACTCAATGTGAGAAAGAAAAAGGGAAAAACATTTTTTAACTGGTTTAAATATGCAAAATATCTCCAGATGAAATATTACTCGTTTTGTGTTCTGTAAGAAATATACCTTTCGTCCAAATTAAGCGTTATTTCTAAAAATTCAAAGCATTAACTTAATGAAAAGTTGTAGATGATTCATGTTATATTCACATTATTATATTTTAGTTCATTTAAATTACAATTACATTTTATTTACCTTACTTATATTACATTATTGTCAAAGCACTGTGATGGTTTTTCATCGAAATTAATTTTCTTAAGAATCAAGAGTAACAAGAAAAAGAACTCAATTTGAGTCTGTTATAGAGCAGTGGCACTTTACTAGGGTCAGATTTAGAAAATTTTACACTATAGGCACAGCTCAGTTAACGAGCTGTTCCTTAACAGAGGGGTATTTAAATTTGTATTCCAGCATAATTGGTTTAAAAATATCGTTGTGACTGAAGGTCATTATTGTAACTGACGGAAAATCAGAGGCTTCGCTTTACGTGAGACCCAAGTTCGATTTCTGTCATGGTCATTTTTCGATTTTTGAAAAATCAAATTGTCATTTTCATCAAAAATATGTTATATAGATTTGGTCGTAGTTTAAGTTCTGATTATCCATTCGTGGTTTAATGAAGTTTAAAGAACGTATTAAAAATTCAATCCTGAAATTGCATCATTTTTTATTTAACAGATGAAATTTCCTAACTCTTAAGTGAGCGAACATTATAAATCAGGAATAAATTAAGTTAGTTTGGTGTTACATTATGGAAACTTTGTACCAAAGAAACAAGTGCTATTTCTAATGTGGGCAATCTTTGATTTTGGGAAACTGCTTTCGCATTTTCATGAAAAATATGTAATTTAGGTTTGGTCATAGTTTAAGTTCTGGTCATTCATTCGTGGTTATGTTTCCAACTTTCAAGTAAGCGATATTATCAATCAGGAATAAAATAAGTTATCTCACAAGGAAACATTCAAAAGGTGTCATCTTCAAAAAGTCTTGAAAAAAATATATGTGATTCTACTCTTCATAAAACACAAGAAAATGAAAAAGTTATCGGCTGAAATTAATTACAGAGGCCACAAAAAATTATCAAAATTAAGCATATTTGGCGATTTAGCGCTGTTAGGCGATACGTTTGCTAGCACCGAGATTGCTGTATACGAACAGAACCGTGTTTTGCTTTTCCGCCAAGTACTCAAAATCAATCGCCTAGCAATGTTAAATCGCCAAATATGCGTAATTTTGATAATTTTTTGTGGTCGCTGTAATTAATTTCAGCCGATAATTTTTTCATTTTCTGGTGTTTTATGAAGAGTAGAATCACATATATTTTTTTCAATACTTTTTGAAGATGACACCTTTTGAATGTTTCCTTGTCAGTGCTAAAATACATTGTACCGAAGAAACAAATGTGATTTCTATTATGGTCATTTTTAGATTTTGGGAATATCAATTTGGCATTTTTTTCAAAAATACGTTATTTAGATTTGGTCGTAGTTTAAGTTCTGATCATACATTTTTATATAGCAAAAACTGATGTTTGTAAAACGTATTGAAAATTTAATTCTCATATTGCGTTTTTATTTGCTTAACACGTTGAGCGCCACGCAAATTCTTAAAATCCATTAAAATTCCATAATGATTCCTCCTGTAATAAATAAAAATTAAGCAAATTTTTAATAAATTTTCAATCATGAAATGTAATATTTTTAGTTTTTCATCCTATTTTGGTACAACTTCAGTATACACCCACAGCTGAAGTTGGCGATTTTTCTTTGGCGCCGTTTTGAACGATAACGATGTCGTTCTGTACTGTTTGCGATATAATATGGCAGCCTATATGTTGTTTATTTTAGATTTGTGATTTTATATTTTATGATTTATGATTTAGATTATGATTTTATCATTTATCATTTATGATTTTTAAATTTATGATTTAGCTCTAGTTGCCAACAAAAAATCGTTAAATTCAGCTCTGGGTGTATACTGAAGTTGTTCCCCTATTTTATATCCGCCACCGATGGTTGACGCGGCTTTATATCATATTTGACACTGTCAGCTACCGATGGCTGACAGGGCGCTCAACGTTTCATTTTTTTTATTGGTATTGCTTTTACTTTCGGGGTAAAACTTTCACTGGAATGTTTAAAGTATAACATGTTCTGCACACTCCTAAAGTTTCAAGATGATTCCTTCAGTACTTATAGATACATGATAAAATGCCTAGAATCTAGAATCTGGAATGGCTGACATGAAAATTTCCAATGAAAATTTCCACGATGAAAAATTCCAATTCTCAAGCAAGCGAGTATTTTCAGTCAAGGATAGACTATTTCAGCAGTGCTAAATCATGGGTACTTTGTGTTCAAAAAAGAAGTTTTATTTCTCGCCTAGTCATTTTTCTCTCTTGTTAAATTTAATTCATTTTTTGAATTTAAAAAAAAAAAAGTATGTTGCTTACAATTTTAATCGAATTTTAAATTGTGATTACTTATTGTTATCCAGAAACAAAGAATTTTAAAAACGTATCAAAACTTCATCCGTAGAATAACTTTTATACTACGGGTCGTTTATAGTTTTTCTCATAACAGACTAAATTTTCTAAATTTCAAGTGTGTTAACAGAGAAGATCGGGAATCATCATAATCAATCGAGTTAGCCTTGTTATGAAATAGCTTACTAAACTTTTCCCTTTTCGCCATTTAAAATGAAAAACTCGTTCCTTACCTTTGATTAGGATTCCAGTAATGAAATTTTAGTAACCTAAAAGGACTTCCTACGTCATTAATTACAACGAAGGTCAACGTTGACACAACGTGAATCTTTTAAAATATTTTAGACAGGCACATATCTAGATTGATAAATATTTTATATTGGATGTGGGGCTTATAACATCTGCGGAGCTACCAAATCTCCGGATTATTTCATCTCACTATTTCTGGAAAGTTCTTTTCTTTTTTTTTTTTTTTTCTTTTCTTACTTAAACATAGAATTTTAAAAAATAAATAAAGGGGGAAATTTCCAGAAATAGTGCATGAAATAATCGGAAGGTTTGTCAGCTCTACATCTAAAGATGTTACTGTAAGTGTTATGAATATCATTACCTTCTTCTATATTCAATAGAAGAAAGTATTGGATTCGTAAAAATTTTCGATCTCGGGTTTTTCATGGATTTACACGTTTCGAGAGCTGTAGAACACGATTTGACCATTTTTAGAAAATGTCTGTCTGCCTGTCTGTGTGTGACAAAATTTTGTGGCAACTGTATCTCAGGAACCACTGCACAGAATTTCATACAAATTGGTATGTAGTTGCACCTTGACATAAATTAGTGCCTATCAACTTTTGGTAAAAATTGTCTTACAGGTTGCGTTGCCATCCCGTTTTTTTTTTTATTTTTAACATGGTGATATAGGACAAAATTTTATATAAATGTGCATAAAGAGAATTATTTTTTAGTAATCATTACGAAATTTACAAGAATTATTTATAATAGAGATAGTCGACTGGGAAATTTTTTTTGTTAATTTTGGAGCCTCGCCACCCCCCGGGGGGGGGGGTCCCCCCTCGAAGGGAGTAAATTTTCAAAATGGGTATATTTCGAAAGGTTTCGTCAATACCTTTAAAACGAATGTCTGAACTATCAAAGTTATCGATTTTTTTTACTTTTAACGAAAAAAAACTTTGGAAAAAAAATCGTGATTTTTTTTTTCTTAGTGAAATTTAACCATACTTGGTATTTATTCGGCCCCTGACATAAACTGGTGCTGGTTAGATTTGGGGATTAATCACTCAACAGGTGGCGCTGTGATCGTATTTTTTCTAAAATTTTAACATGGCAGTATAGGACAAAATTTCGTACAAATGTACGTATTGAGTTATTCTTAACCTGTGATTGTAAAATTAATATGAATTATTGATAATAGTAGTAGTTAATTAGGAATAAATTTTGTGCATGTGTGGGCATCACTTCCCCCTGGGGGGAAGTGGGGGGGAATTTTCAAGATGGGTACTTTCGAAAGATCTCGTCAATAGCTTTAAAAGGAATGGTTAAACTATAAATATGTGATAATTTAAAACAAAGTTATCGATTTTTTTTTTTTTTTTTTTTTTTTACTTTTACCCAAAATAACTTCCAAAAAAAAATTGTAATTTTTTTTTTTTTTTTTTTTACTGAGTGAATTTTTATTGGAAAATATAGACGAAAGTCTTGTGGTGGCCACAACATACTAGTTTTTTCATAGTAATAATACAGAAAACTGATTATGAAATATTCATATGATTTACATTTTCACTTCATGTTGAATTTTGACCAGATGAACTTTATTTTAAAAATTGTCTTTGCATTTGAATGATATCTTAACGTAGCTATCACAATTTATTCTGAACCGACACTGTATGACATATTGAAATAAACGAAATTTTTCAACTTTTTTTATATATAAAAACCAATAAATTGTCATATCGGAAATATATTTTTGAAAAATTTTAAATTAAAATCTCAAACAGTGAACTAACAGTAAAATTTATTTCAATGAAAAAAGCTCATATATTCAATTAGTTTTTTTGTAATTATATTTTAAGTTTACAAAATGTAAAAGATGCATAAATATTTAATACTTATTTTATAATTCAAACAAATTTATACAAGATATGCCTGTTTGTTTTCCAAAAAGACTATAAATGTGTGGGAAATGTAAAAGGTTGAAGATCACAGCTGTGGATGATATTAAATTAATGCCAAAATAAATAAATAAATAAATAATCTGCTATGTATTATTATAATTAAAAGCTTTTCCACCTTTATTAATTTTTATTAATGAGTACATACAACCCATTACAAACATTCATATTTCTTTTATTTCTACTTTGTAGCTATTAGGAGATAAAATAATATACATTATAATAGTTAATTTAAATCATGATATTCTGAATTTATGTCTAATTCATTTGGAGTATAGCATCTGCTACTTTTATAGAAACATGAATCGGATCGTATTAAATGTATTTATTTATTCGTCAAACTCCAAATTTAATCTAATGCAGAAATATTTCATTCCTTTGATTTTAAATGCAACATCTGGAATTAGAAGTTGCCATTCCCAGCGAGTTAAACTTACAGAATCTGCAAATTAATTCTAAATAAACTCCAACTTTAATTCTTTTTGATACACTTGGTAAACAAAAGATTAAAGTTTAAAACTTTAGGAGTTCGGTTAGCTTAAAAGAACATATTTATTACCTGCAATTAGAAAGTATTTTCACATAAATCTTATCGTTCGAAATGGATTTTAACTGAAATTTCTTTGGAAGTTTTATGTAAATTTCTAAACATACTTTAAGCAGATTATTTTAAAGAATTAAATAACGTTATTTATAAAAGAAAAATTTTTAATCTGTTGTATATTTTATGAAAATAGTGCTTTTAAGTATTATCTTTTATTGTATTATATTTAAATTTATGTAAAAATTCAAATTAGAAATTTTCAAAATGAAATTATTCTGTTCTAATTGAAATTAAAAGAACAAATTTTAGAATATTACACAGTCAAAGAATAATAGAAGCTTAAAAAGTTTATCATGGATATTTCTAATTTTACTTACCTTTTTTCAAAAATAATTAATATTATATCTAATAAATAATGCTTATCAAAATAAAAACTAAACTATAAGGGGATTTTACTCACATTTTTTATTTGATTCAGTCATTCGTAATACAGTGTTCGCTGATTGTAAATAAATATTGATAAAATCCCATCTTCTTTTCTTCTAGAGAGGAACTGGAACTTTGTTCATTCTGTCTCCAAAACTTTTTGAATTTACACGATATTTGTTTGGGGTTTTCATATAAGTAGCTCAATACTTTGGGCTATTGAATTATGCAAATGAATTTTTTTCAAAGCTAACGCATGCGCAGTTAAAAATTATTTAGTAAAAATGCTGATATTTCGCAAGATATTTAACATTTTTGCCTTCTGATTGCAGTATGCTATGTCTAATATAGTATGTCAAATTTCCTAAAAATGGTTTTGCACTGAGTCTAATGAGTTATACTTAAAAAGATCTTATCATGTTCATTCACATACATACACACAAATGCATACATCACCGTAAAAATATGAAAAAATAATTACAAATCGAGACAACTATGTATAATAAAAACATTTAAAATATTAAAATATATGAGATAATATACATAAAATAAAATTATACGTTTCAAGACGGCTCTTCATTAGTAAAGACATTGAAATGTAAAACATTCAAACAGTCTGAAGGGACAGAATTTTCCTAGAGGGGAGGTATTTCAGGTCTATACCTTCGCCTCAGAATGAGGCATGCGCAGTGCCAGCATTTTTTATGTATGCCGTATTTTTTTAGAAATTTTGTCTCTTTTTAGTTCCTTATCATGCTATAGGTATGGGGAAATTAGGTAATCGTGAAAATTTTCGACCTCAATTTTCTTCTTTTTTTTACACGTTTTCAGGTGTAAAGAATCCGAAAATAACAAAATTGATATGGTGTCCGTCTGTAGGGTGTGAGTTTGTTAGTTTGTTAGTTTGCAAGTGAGTTAGTATGTTAGTGAGTTAAGGTGTTAGTGTGTTAGTTTGTGTGACTGTCAAAAACAAATTATCGCACAGAGGTCAAGACAGTTTCAAAATATTACTTAGTACGCTGGCAAGAAGCCTACTGATTTTCAACATTCTAATTTAAAAACTTTGTAAGTTATTCGAAATTTACGATTTTCTTAACATGAGAAATAAGGCACGTTTTCACTCAAATGTACATTAAATGAAATATTCTTACTGTAAGAATATTAGATTAGTTTTAAAATATCAGTTATTATGCTAGCAAGAATATAATTATCTATGAAAATTAAAGTTTGAAAGCTTCATAACTTATTTAAAATTTACAAATGTTTTAACATGGCAGAATAGGACAAAATTTCGTACAAAGGTCCATTTTGAGGGATATTTTTACGGTAAAAATGTCAAACCACCACTTTTAAAATAACATTTAGGATACTGGCATGAACATTATTGACTATGAATTTTATTATTAAAAAAATTCATAAATTATTCAAAATTTACGATTTTCTTAACGTAGCGGAATAGGGCAAAATTTCACTTAAATGTCCATTTTGAGGAATGTTTCATCGTAAAGATGTCAGACCACTTTTAAAATATCATTTATGATAATAGCTTGAACATTGTTGTCTACAAATAATCTGATTTGAAAATTTCGTAAGTTATTTGAAACTTAAGATTTTTTTTAACGAGGCAAATAAGAGCAGTATTTCATATAACCTTGCAGTGAAAACAGTATGGAATTGCCTGAAAACTAAACTGCAAAACCGACCCTCATAAAATTACATAACAAATTAGGATAAGGCAAATATATCAAACTTAACGGTTGGTAGCCTTTTAGTGAGACATTTTAATCTATTACCGTGTCGAGGGTTCAGACAAATTCATTTCTCTCAATATGAATATAGAATGCCCTGTAGCAAATATTTATAAGAAATGATATATGGTGAGGAGTTGAGCAGAGTCAATCTATGCCAACTCGTTTTCTTTATTGATGAAGAACCTAAGTAAGTTGGGAATGTATAATTTTATTTTATGTACATTATCGCATATGTTTTATTATATAAACTATTGTATACAGCTGTGTCAATTTTATTATAATTAAAATTTTTCTTATAAGAAGTACGTCTCTGGACGTTACTAGACCTGAAAATAGTCATAATCTCAATCTGCTCGAAAATGTTTAGTCTATAAACGAGGGTGGGGATTCCAAATTTGTAGCCTAAAACTTTGAAAAACTGGAAAAAAATTATTTATGATATTTGGCACAGTGATATTTCTGAGTTTCATGTTAAAAAACTGTAAAATACTATGCCATTGTGCATTAAAGCAGTAATTCAATATAAAAGTGGAATTTTCCGATGCAGAATACATATTTTTAATAAGTAACTGTTTATATCTAACAAATAAATAGTTTTATTTCATACATTAAAATATAACGTGTTTATTTCATATAATAAATCATAATAGAATACAAAGTGTATGGTTATTGCTTTATCTTTAAAAAGAAAGTTTTATGTAGATTTTTATAAAGTACTTCGTAGAGTGTAATAAAGTGAATTATTAAATCGAAAATTTACATAGGTATCATTTTATGACTTCCATATTATACAAACTTAACAGTTTTATTTGTTTCAATCATTAGTTTTGAAGTTATTACAAACACAAAAGGTATAAATCAATTTTTCCGCAGTGCGGCTTTTTTTTTTTTTTTTTTTTTTTTGTTCCTTAGTGCATATTTAATTATTCAATGATATCTTGTTTACATACGCGTAAACAAAGATATATGAAAAACTTTGTTCCTTATACACACAAACTATATTTATCAGTAGGACGCAGAAATTGTCTTTTGTTCTTTAGCTATAAACAAATGTATCAAGGAATTATTTGTTCTAGAAACGTTTCAACATTGCTTATGTGAAAGTGACATTTTAGTTCTATGAAAGTTTTTTTATCACCTAAAAGAAAACAAAACTTATTTAGGATTTCTTTCAATGCATTCTGGATTTCGCAGAAAAATTGACGAAAAAAAGGGAAAGGGACTTATTGATTTATCTCTTATAAAGAATATGAAAAGATACGATAAAATTATTTTAATAATTTTTATAAATGTTATGTTAGACAGAAAAGAAAATTATCTTCGAAATTTGAATAAAAAATTAATTTACTTACATTTCTGTTCAACTTTTTCATTTTTTATTTTATTTTTTTAATACATTCACTGCTAATAACCTTATACACAATATTAAGAATCATTTTAGATATTTCAAACGCTATAAAATTTGTCGAAAAAATAAATAGGAAAATAAATTTAGGTGATATTTTTACTATTTCTTACTCGTAGATGTGGTAGAGAAAGCTTTATTTTTGACTCAAATTTTCGAAAAGAAGTTTTTGTTATATTTACACGTTTTGAAGTCGCGAAAATGCTTTTTTTGCGGTTGGTTTGCGTTTGTGTGTTTGAATGCCTGTTGTTAGAATAGTTCAAGAACAAATAGATGCGGGAAGCCCAAACTTAGTATTCTAAATCTGTATCATAGAGAGTCGCTAAACTTTTCTTTGAAAGTAAGAAAATTATCCGTGTACAGGAACGTCCAAGAAAATTCAAATATATTACGTCTATGGCAAAAATATTTGGTTGGTATAGGATGCAAGAAAAAGTAAATGTACATATACTTTTTATACGCATAAAAGAAACTTCTATGGATGCACAAATTAATTACGCAAATCCATACGATAAATAAAGTAATTTTTAAGTTGGATTTTTAAATAATTACGCGTTTTGACGTTCTCTGAATACTAAATTTAAGTTTTTCACGGTTGACCTTTGTGTAAGTTTGTCATCAGCGTAACTTAAAAGCAAATAATTGCTTCCATATCAAGCAAGAATTTCTCGCAATACAAAGGATTCACAATATTCATAATATAGTTTTACCATCTAGTAACGTGTAGACTAGAAATTATCGATCATTTCGTATATCCACGTTATTCGTTTACCTTATACAAATAGCTCGGAAGCCTATATTTCTATTTTAAGTATTCAGAAAAAAACTACTTCTTCGTTTTGAGGAAGGCGGTATATTTTTTTCACATTGTAATCTAACAAACAATTTAAGATTTCATTCCATAGCAGGAGCTCAGCAAGTTCCTTTTTTTTTTTAATTTATTACATATAAGCGTTGTTTCTTCTTTAATAATATAGATGGTGACGTGCTTGAAGCGACCGTGTTTGAAGCGACGCACTACAAAACGTGTTTGAAGCAACCCTAGATCTCCCTATTCTGCGATTGTGTTCTAAGCGACGCTTCTAAAGAACATTTATTAAGTGAACGTCCTATACCTCGTAAATAAATAAAATTAGTGCTAAAAGTTAAAAATTATTAATAAATGAAAGACTAAGGCTTTTAAGTTTGAAAGTGCTGCTGGATATTATTATTGTTTTTTTTTTTTTTTTGGTTTTCATGCACGCGAAGCGTACAGACGTCGTATTACTGACTGCTGCAATATGTAATTTCATGCATTTTTGAGATTCATACATTTTGAGATAGGGGTATTATGTAATGTTTTTTTGTTTGGTTTTCATGTACGCGAAGCGTACAGACGTGCGTATTACTAATTGCTGCAATATGTATTTTCATGCATTTTTGAGATTCCTGCATTTTGAGATACGGGTATTCTGTGATTTTTGTTTGTTTGTTTGTTTGTCTGTTTGTTTGTTTGTTTTCATGTACACTGGTCTGACGCTTCGTCGATTCCCTTATCAGATATGTAAAGGACACTGGATGAGAGTTTCAAATGTTTAGCTAGTCGGGAAGCTAGTTAAAAATCGATTGCAAGATTTGTACTGGGAAAACAAACAAAGAAGAAAATGAGTTAATAAAACATCGTAAAAAGTTGATACTGGGAATTTCCGGAATTCCATTTTTACATGACTATCTAGTGTGTCCCCCACACACGACGTTCTCCTATTCTGCATTTAAAAAATCAGATGATATGGGAGGGTCGCTTCAGACATTTTTTCAGCGTTTCTCTTCGAACAGGGTCGCTTCAGAGACGTTTTTCATAGTGTCGTTTCAAACACGGTCGATACGAGCACAGCGCCATATAGATATTATTGAAATTAAAATCTGATTTACAACAGTCAATTATTTTTAGTAGCACAAAGTGTTTGAACGAAGATGATATCATCAGCTTTCTTCTTACTACTACCAAAAAAATATAAACGGACTATGATTTGCCAACTACGAGAAAAGATAAAGATTGCTATGAAAGGTCATAGGCTTAATATACTGTATTTGATTAAAATAGTTTAAAAAAAATTAACCTCGTTTCAATCATAATAACCTAAAAATAATTGCATAAAATGAGATAGCAAAAGCAATTGAGATTCAGTGCATTGTCTTTTTTTAACATAAACATATAAACCATTTAATTTTGACATTATACGCTAGTAAAGCTAAGGATCAAGTGAACCGATCGGAGGATTTCTAAGCTGTATAAAAACACACGTTGAATTATAGTATTAGCAATAATTCAGACAATAATTGCTTTGTGTATTTGTATCTAAAATAACAAATACTCAGATAATTTCATTTGATCTTCAACATTCCTTTTCTCAATGCTGATACAATCTCCACTCACATTTTAGTTCCTATAACATACGTAGAGTGGGGTGTAGATATTTATGGTCAGTTACCTACATGAAGATCTTAGGGCTACAATACTCCACATTGGGGTAGGGCTCTTTCTAATGGGTCCTAACACGTATTTGTGCGAGTTTCGGAAAAAATCCAGGAAAACGTTAAACTGATAAGCCAACGAAAGCTACCTAGATTCGAATATGTCAATTCCGGTTTTGAGAGAAGAACCTTTCAGCCAATATTAGGGCACCTTGTATAGCACCGGGTGACTCAAAAGTTCATTAACATTTTAAAATTCAGTAATCCACGGAATAATGCAGATAGGGAGGTAAAAAGTGACACACATACTTAAAATGACATGGGGTTTTATTGAAACGAAACCCCACAATATTAGCGGTTAATAGTTGGTGATGACACTGAATTTTGTATGGACATCATTGGAATGCACGCGTGCGTTTGTGCGTAGAATGCTGGTGTTACGTGAAACTTCATGAACGCTGACTTCCCAAAGTGTAGACGAATTTCACTAAAAGTCTCCATTACTTTCTGACTTGTCAGAGCAGCACATGTGTCTGATCGCCCACTGCGAAGCCAATCGTCTAAACAAAGTACATTCTCCATTCTGATATTACAACTTCACTAACAGTGCCTTTTCTGGTAAAGTTAACATGCCACGACTACAGGTGCATTTGATTCTCTCTCTCACTACAGCTCATTTTACATACGTTTCTTATGCGACGTCACTGACGTTTTGCCTTCCAGCACCATTTGCTGGCCTATTTTTTCATTTTTTCTTTCTTTCTTTCTTTCTTTCTTTTTTTTTTTTTTTTTTTTTTTTGTAGGGTGTTTTAATTGAGGGGGAGGGGAGGAGGAGGGGTCACTTTAAGCATGTTTATCAGTTTTTACCTCTCTACTTACATTATACCGTGGATTATTGAATTTTTAAATTTTAACGGACTTTTGAGTCACCCACATAATTTTGAAGATAGAACTATTAAACTCTTCATGTTTAGATTAAAGAATGATATATCGAATTACTTACTGAAAATATAGGATTTCTATTTAAAAAAAGATATATATATATATACAGTTGTTAGAATAAAACTAAATAGCTAAGCAGTCTCTTTGAATAGCTCCTATAAGAGTCTCTTGGAATAAAAAACGAAACAAAGAATATTTTAGGTATTTAACCATAGAACACTAGAGGTACGTAAATTTTACGTGCGGTCTTCATCTGCCCTTTCCCTAGTACCGATACACTTGTTTGACCTTGAGTGCTTCAAAATTATTATTCAGTTAATGAAAAATTGTTAATATTGGGTAAAACAACAAATAATTAAACATATTTAAAAACAACATTAATGTAATATAAGCAAATAAAACGACTTTTACATGATCACGTCAATTTTACGTATCTCTAGCGATTGCACATATATGAACACGCTAGTGTACTAGGGTTAACTGGCGCGCAAATATATTTATTCTGCGACCTTTAAAATTGGATTCGTGACTAAATTCAAAACACTTTCTTTTTCTTTTTACCTCTGTATAGGTATAATATACTGACCCAACATATTAAGTATACATTTTGAAATATATACTAATACGATTTTTTTTCATTCTTTATTCTTATATAAAATTGACCTAGCTGCCATCATCCTAATTAATATTCCGTCTGCACCACCTAATTTTTTGAGTAATTCTTTCTAAATGTAATTGCGATTAATAAGTGAGAAGAAAAATACTTAAAAAATGACTGGTGGGTAAAAAAAAAGGGCAGTTATTAACAATACTACGGAATATTAGGATGTTGGCAATTATGAAAATTGATGTACTTCAATTAAAAAAAAAAAAAAAAAATATCTTCTCTTTTCAAAATAATTTTATGACTGCATAGCAAAAAATATTTTGCTGAAAAAAAATAAATTAATTTTGTCATTTTAACAATGTTTTCATCAGTTAACCGAATCGACTTGCTTCGATTAACCAAAATAATATGGATGAATTTAGGATAAATGTCACGGCATAGTTCGACAAAATACGCCGTAAATCTCTCCGTAAACAGCCAACGAGCAAGAAAATTGCTAAATAAAAGAAAGTGTTTTGTTTTTAAATTCAACAAAATAATTTTGTTGATTTAAACAAATATTGGCCGAGCGAACAAAATTGTTTTTTTAAACAACAAGAAAAAAAAAATAGGTTGTGTAAACAAAATTTTTGTTATCAGCGAAAAAGTTCGTTGATGTAACAAAATTTTCGTTACTTCAACAAAATAACTTTTTTTCTGAGTGAATGCCACAGAATTATATATTTCGTACTTTAATATAAATATAACGTTTCAACTTAATATAAAAAACAAATATAAATACTGAATTAAGTTATATGTATAATAATATACAATGTTCTAAATTTTTAATAGATTATGTTTAAAGTTTATAGAAAAAGATAAATATCATTATTGTGTGTAAATATCCCAAATAAATTACTTAATGCTCATGATCACAGAATTTATTGCTTTCTATAGCCCATTGTAAAAGTTTTGAATAAGCTTTATATTGTGTATTAATTTATTAACCATCAGAATCTTTCTGTGAATATTTTATAGCATGAAATACCAGCATTTGAGAAATCGTTTTTTCTTTATTCATACAAAACACACATTAGTTTATGCATTCTTCTAGTAAGCTATTTATAGCACCGCTGGGAAATTAAACTGCAGTATCACGTCACTATGATATAAATTAAATCAAACAAATTGTAGTCCAGATATAAAAATATGCAATGCATACATTTAAATAAATTACTTAAATGCGTTTTGCCTTCGTTGAACGTAAATATGATAAATAATGCATCAGATTGATTTTTAATGGAACTGGTCTCAGACACATATATTTGTATATTTAAGGGGACCTTTGACTTAACGCCACTGAAGTTTTCATATAAAAGCTTATATTTTTATTTAATATTTATAAATTGAACTATATTAGGTTTGTTCAATAAAATATATATTCAGGTAACAATTAATTTTTTTTTACTTTCTCTTACCCATAAGGTAGAGAAAGTATTGTTTTTGGGTCAAATTTTCGAACGCGAGTTTTTGTTATATTTACATGTTCTGAGGTCTCCTGAATACGAAAATCATGTTTTTAGCAAATGGTCTGTGTGTATGTCTGTGTGTGTGTCTGAGTGTGTGTCTGTCTGTTATCAGCATATCTCAAAAACAAATTATGGCAGAAAGTTCAAACTTGGTATTCTAAATGTGTATAATATAAGGATTCTACACTAAACTTTTCGTTAAGATCAAGCAAATGGTTCGTGTACAGGGACACTCAAAAGTATTAAAATACATTACGTCTATGAGGGAAATTGCAGGTAAGTAGAGTTTAACATCTATAGACTGCATTAAACCAAATGAAACGAATATATATTTTTTGTACTAGATATAGTGAACAGGAAAAAAAAATTGTGTATGCAGAACCCTCGAGGGGAGTAAAGTTTCATGATGGGTGTCTTTTCAAAAGAGCTCGCCAATACCTTTAAAACGAATGGTTGAACCATCGATCTGCGATAATTTAAAACAAAGTTATTGATTATTTTTACTTTTAACGAAAAAAATCGTATATATATTTTAATGTTGAGAATAAAATGGACTTTTTTTGGATATTTGATGTTATATTACTTCTCTAATATGAAAATCGTCTGCATTATCATAAAAGATAATTTATTTAAATAATAATTCTAATAAATTATTTTTTAAAAACAGAATTATTTTTTAATAACCGAATTAAATTCTATATAAATGTAGGTGCATTAATGAAACGGGGGTTTGAGGGGGGCTGTAGCCCCCCTCACACAGTACTAATTATCATATAAAGATCTTCCGAAGCCTAATTTGAATTGTTTAACATGGGTACAGTACTCGTTATCTTACTTCTTATTCTCCAACTTGTATTTATAGTATTAAATTTCAGGGCAAGAGAAAGTCGTGTGAGTGACACACCAGATTATTTATAGATATTTTACGGATTTGAAATCTTTAAATTGCATTTTCTCAGTTTGCATTTTTTTATGAATTCATAATCTTCAAAATGCTGAAACTTCTATACAGATATTTATAAATGGAAACTTAATATATATATATATATATATATATTTTGGCTGTTTAAAAGAACCTACTTAAAAGAATTAGGGATAAATTTTTTATTTATTTATTTATTTATTAGGTTTCGAGAAAAAAACTTAAAATGCAAACATTTTGAAACAAAAAACAAAAAAAAAAAGATCATTACTATATTTTTATTTTCAATATTTTTTCTTGTAAAATCCATAACTAATTCTTTTAATTAGGTTCTATTAAACATCCAAATATATATGTATTAAGTGTTTTCTTAAATAGGGAAAGTGCATCAGTGATTGACAGTTTTAAAGCAATCTCTGATGTTTTTAATGTTCTAGTCATCAGAAAATATTTTTAGAAATCTTAAGTTAGTGCATATGATATGAAAGACATTCAGAACCACATGTTAAAATATATACGTTTGATAACAATTTTTTTGTTTTGAATTTTTATTTGATACCCACTCAATGTTCCAGTAATTGACACTGACAGTTTTCAGTTTATCAGTAATTGGCACCATATGTTCCAGTGTTTGAAACTGCTAGTTATTCATTTAACCAGTTATTAGTACTCTATGTTGCAAAGTTTGACATAAAATGTTAAAATTCTTATATGTAAAATATATTATTTTATTGTTTTTCTTATTTATTAATTATTTCGGGATAGATGTCAATCACTGCAGCATGCCAATCACTGGAGCACCTACCCTATCTGTAGAAATTTAAGCATTTTGAAGATTATGAATTCATGAAAAAAATACAAACTGTTCAACGCATTTTAATTATTTCAAATCTGTAAAAAATATATCAAAAATCATACGCATTGTTGCCTGAATATACATTTTATTGAACAAACCTATTATAATTCAATTTATAAATATATTTATAAGCTTTCATAGGAAACTTTCAGAGGTGTCAAGTCCCCTTAAGCACTTATATATGCACATCCATGCATGTTTGTACTTAATTTAAAAAATCTGGTGTGAAACAACCACACGACTTCCATTACCCACTATTACACGTATTATATGCATTTTTTGGAGATAATGTGATCATAAGTTATAAAAGTGACCTAAAGAAGTAGAAATCAAAATTTTTTCCAGTAAGAGAAACTTTATACACATGTAAAGACATATAAAACGAAGCTTAAACATATAGCGAGTTAAAAAATAAGAAAAAAAAATCGCAGAGTTATTTTTTGAAACACCACTTTCCGAGATTTAACATTGACCTACCTAAACAGGTTGACTGTTAAGTTTCCTCTAATAACCACGTGATACCAGAGAAAGGAATGGATTTATATAAAAAAAATTTAAGAAAATCGTTAGAGCCGTTTTTGAGATACCAACTTTTACCAAAACTCAATTATTGACCAGAAAACAATAATTACACACAAAAGAGTATTTAAAAGTGACTTAATATGGTGAGTTTGAAAAAAATCCGTACAGCCGTTTTTAAAGGAACGCCCTTGCGAGACATGAAATTGAGCTATTTATACAGGACACCTATCAATTTTCCTGAAATAACCAACTGTATCATTCGAAAGGACATCTAATAGAGTGTTTATACAGCAAATTTGAAGAAAATCGTTTGAGCCGTTTTTGAGATACGGACTTATGGCCCCACTTCCGGTTACCCAATTTTAACCAAAATTTAGAAAATTCATCTGTACACTAGACCTATCTCAATTCTGAAATTTTGTAGTTCTATTTTAATTAGTTTCGAAGATATGACAGCCAGAAGATTCCACACATACATACACACACACACACACACACACACACACACACACATACACTGACCAATTACTAAAAACCACTTTTTTGGACTCGGAGGACCTTAAAACGTGTAAATCAGGTGAAATCTCATGTAAATCAGGTAAATCAGGTGAATATCGAATTTTTTAACCGAATACAAAACTTCCATTACCATTGGTAGTAGGGTAATGGAAGTAAAAATCACTTAATGTAGAAGTAATACTTTCCTAAATAAAGGATACATTTGATATAATCGCATAAAATGTATATAGTATGTTTATTTATTTATTTATTTATTTAGCGCACAATATGAGACTAGTTTTCCCAAAACATTATTAAAATTTACGAAAGAAAAAAATAACATATATGAATTATTAAGTAGAATGTACATTAAGGTCTTTATTCCAGGTGTACCCAACTGGGTACGTTCATATAAGCAGTAATAAAACTAGATGCCGACTACATTGAAAATTTTATTATAGATTTCGAAAAGCTAATGATATTGCTTAAAAAAAATAAAAAAAAAAATAAAAAAAATATATAGTAGCACAAAATTGGATTACTTTATGAAATAAAACGATATTTTATCTGCTTTCATAAAATGGCTTCATGGTAGCGTGGCCGAAAAAAAAAGTAGTTTTAATGATTATTTTAAAAGATTAGACACTTTACAGCAATAAAATTTAAAGCATTGATACATAACTTCTTTAAAATTATAAATTTTTAAGTTTTAAAATACATAGGTTGAGGTTGAATGGGTTTTACGTCGCACTAGTACTACACTACACTATGTGCAATTGTCGACGATCTGGGACTCACCCCGAAGGATATTTATTAATAACACAGATACAACAAACTTGTATGCTTCATTGGAAGTGCGCTTTTAAATTTTCGTTAGATAAAGACAGATAACACATGACAGAATTACTATACGAATAATTAGAAAAACACCCGGGACCAGCGTGGGAATTGAACCCGCTCTCCTACGCTCGAAGGCGATTAGCAGTATGGTGACATAACCACTCGGCCTCGGACCGAAGGATACTTAAAATCACAGACTAAGAAAACACTTTAGACCCGGCCAGGCGGTTCTAAAAGTGAAGTCTCAACTGTAACCGAGCCGCCATATTTGGTACGAGCAAAGCCACAGACCACTGAGCTGAACACAGACTAAGGGATCACTACACTAGGCAAGACGGTTCTAAAAGTGAAGCCTCAAGTGTAACCGAGCAGCCATATTAGGAAGAGCAAAAACAGGAATAAACTAGACCCGCAAGACGACTATCTGGTATGGGGAGAAAAAGAAGTACAGTAGGTAGCAAAATTATTCGAACGCTAGGAATAATTCCTCTATGAAAAAAGTACACTTAATACTGTTTTGTTAAATAAATCCTCGTCGAATCATGTTCTTAGACTAAGAACTATCTGCTTCAAAAGGGGGGCTGGCCCCTCTCACACAAAAATATATGTCAAATAAAACTGCTTCTGAAACTATTTTGAACTGCTGAGCTCGTAATTCGAAGATTGCGGGTTCGATACTCGAGCCAGCAAAAGACCGCCGTGTACACAAATGGTGACTGTTGCACGTAAAATCCGTCGTGGCGACAATGTCCTCCATGTTCCCATCAAAATTATACCTCTGGGTGTCACCGAAATGGGGGAGCCATCCCCTCCGTGGAGCATCAAAATTGTGATGGCATGTCTCTGGACCATTCCTAGCGGTGCGTCCCAGACCATCGTCAATTACCCATAACGCAGTACTAGTGCGACATTAAACCCAACCTACCTACCTACCTACCTAAGTTTTAAAAAATCGTAGAAATTAAACTATTAATCAATAATAATTTATTTTTAGTCCTTATTTATTAAGAATGAAAAAATGTATCCGTAATTGGATAATTGTAGCATTTTTTAACGCTTCTCTATTATGATCTGGTCAGCCTAAACAAGACCCGGCAAGACGGTTCTAAAAGGGAAGTCTCAACTGTAACTGAGCAGCCATATTAGTACAAGCACCTCAGTTACTTCACTTTTCCCCCATACCAGATAGTCGTCTTGCCAGGTCTGGGTAATTCCTTAGTCTGTGCTTAAAATTCTTAGGGAAAATTTAATTATTTATTAATTTAGAGTTTAGTAGTTTAAGATCCACACATTTGGATCTTTAGTTACGATTCATTTAAAATATCAATTTAAGATTTATTCTTTTCTGAATGTATATAAAAGCCATAAAAAATTTATTTTGTTATTTTTACAACCTAGGGTCTGGAGTGAGTAAATGGGTTTTTACGTCGCACGTGTACTATACTGTAGGCAATAGTTACCGATCTGGGACACATCCCTAAAGGTGGTCTAGAGACATACCATCACATATTTTATCCTCTACGGAGGAAATAAACTCGGGTCTAAAAAAAATAAAGTTTCAACATCCAAAAAAGTATCCCGTCTGTTCAGAATCCAAATTGTGACCACCGTTATGCATCGCAGTAAAATCCAATTCTGACCACCCTTTGGGGTGAGTCCTATACCATCGCCAATTGGCCATAATGTATGGGCGACGTAAAACCCACTTAACTTAACTTAACCTAAAAAATCATATATTTTCAGGTGATCAGATGTCCTCATTTTATGAGGGCAGTGTTCAGTTTTCCAGTAACCGTCGTCAGCAAAAGTATGGAAGCGCTAGCAATAATTCGTATTTAAAAGATGTGCACCTAACACTGTTTTGTTAAGTAAATATTTGTCGAGTCATGATCTTAGTATTTATGCTGTTTATAAAAAAGTAAGTCGGCGATAAAAATAGCGATCAATCTATAGATATATATATTAAAAATGTGGTTGTGCGCATCAATAATTTTGCTGTCGACATCTGAAGGCCTTAACATATGAGAAGAATCAGAGGTTACTATCTATGAACCACTACTACATAAAGTGCTCATCGCTTCCAACATATACAAAATTATAATTAGTGGGTCTGCAGATCAGGAGCCTCAACGTCCTATCTGCATCAGACATTATTCAATAGGTCATTTTTATTTATTCCTTATTATATAATAGTATATATTTATTCGATCGACTTGTTGCCATAATCAGATACATTCCTAATGGGGGCTACCGCCCTCCTCAACTCCCTGTTTTATCTCTCTTTGTATACCCATCTGTATATCATATATATGTATTCTTAATAAACGACGGAATTGTATTATTTCCCTGAAATTCCTAAATAACAAATTTCATAAGTACCAAATTTCATGCAAAAAAAAATTACATAGCATATCGGAAATATTTTACGTAACCCTGTAAATTAATTACCAATTCTATGCCTACAATTTTCAACTGAAAAACATGCTTTTAAGATTCTAATAAAATTTCATTATATTCAATGGGGAGTAACCATGTTAAAATACACTTTAAGAAATACCGACTATAGACCGTAATAGTACGAAATTCTTTTATGTATCCCGGAAAAGTAGCCACAGTCATTATAGACGCCAATAATAAGAATATACCTAATTTATTATAATTCTTTAATTTTTCAAACTAATTTGACATCATTTGGATGATCACAGTACTTCCTCGGAATTATTTTGTGCGGTCCCAAAAATTATTTAGTCTGTACATACCCTTTTTAAAGAACAAACATGATTTTAAGCATCTTTATAATGTATGTTAATTCTATTACGTTCAATGCAGCATAAACGCATTAAAATGCGCGCTTAACTGAAAATTTGTCCATAGACTCTAATGTTACGAAATTCTTTTGTGTGTCTCTGTAAACGACCCATAAAAATTGTATACACCAGTAAAAACTATTCAGATTATTTTGCTTTTAAAATTAATAGTTGTTCCAAGTTTCGATAACTACATGACAATATGAGAACACTTTTGTAAGGTCCTGGACATTAATTAGGAAGTTTAAGAGCACATATTTTCTTCACACAACATAAGTTTAAGCATCTTACTCACGTATGCCAGTTTAATTTTCTTGATTGTAAAGTAATGATGTTACAATGCGTTTAAACGAAATTCACCCCATACGCCGTAATGTTAAGTACTTTGGTGTGTCCCTGTACACAATCCATAAAAAGTATAGACATAAAAAATTATATAGCTTTTTCTATACCGAGCCTGAATGTGTGTGTCAATTTGCAAGTCAATCGGAGAATTTTTGCGGCTGCTACTGCGGTACATACAAATTCTGCCCACAGGCCGTAACGATAAGAAAAAATTTGTGTGTCCCTGTACACGAACTACAAATGGAATACACACCCAAAACTATACAGAAAAAATTCTGTGTGGTTTATAAATATGTGTTCCAAATTGCAAGTCCTTTTGTGGCTGCTACTGCGGTACATACAAATTCTTCCCATAGGCCGTAATGATATAAAAAACTTTGGGTGTCCCTGTACACGAACTGCAAACGGAATGCAAACCCATAACTATACAGCTAATTTCGTGGGGATCACGAACATGTGTACCAAATTTCAAGTCAATTAGCGTAATTTTTGCAGCCACTATCGTACGACAGACAGACGGACAGACGGAATCCAAAATCTGGCGTGTCCCTGTATACTAACTACAAATGTAATACACACCTAAAACTATACAGCTAATTCAGTTGGGCTCATGAATATGTGTATCAAATTGCAAGTCAATAGCGTGATTTATGCGGCCGCTATCGCGCGACATTCAAATTCTTCCCATGGACCGTAATGATAAAAAAAACTTTGGCGTGTACCTGTACACGAACTGCAAATGAAATGCACACCCAAAACTATACAGCTAATTTCGTTTGGATCATGAACATGTGTAGCAAATTTTAAGTTAATAGCGGGTTTTTTGCGGCCGCTATCGCGCGACAAACACACAGACGGAACCCAAAACCGTTTTGTATCTCAACAGATGGCCTCCACTGATGTTTCGGCAATAAAGAACACATTTCGCAGATTGCTTGATGAATACTATAAGCTTTTAAATCAAGGAATCGTGTGCATAACTATTGTGCGAAGTTATTATTATTATTATTATTAAATATTTTATTATTAAATATTCGTAGTTTATTTCATGTAGAACTCGAGTTATATTTTTCCTCGCTGATTTCATTCACAGTACTTTTAAATTACAAAATAAATATTTTAAATACCTTTAATTGTCCGTTTATTTGAGTAAGGAGTTAATTTTCAGACTTTAAACATAAAAGAACTTCTGTTGAAGTAATTTTTACAGAATCATTTGTCAAGTCCTCTCAGTAGTTTAGATGCATTTTCAAATCACGCGATTTAGTTATATTTACATATGAACAGGCTTTGAATCTAAACGACATGATTCTCTGACGTTATTCGACGTCTTGATAACACTTTTCGTACGTTTAACCTTCAGGAGTCTTAATTTAACCGACAAACAGTGGAATAAAGCCAATCATAGCACAGCTTTTTCCCACAAACGTTATAAGCTCCGTCTCGTTCTAGTCGTCCGTTATGTTGACTTGATATTTTATACATGTGCATACACGCACAAAAAAGAAAATGAATCAAAATTTACATTGAGCGTAACATTAAATATATAGGTTGGTTCTTATCTTTATTTATTTATTTATTTATTTGCAATTGTTACGCATACGCACAGTTACATGTTGCTTTAATCTATCACACAAAACTCCATCAAAAATGATAGTAAAAATTAATGAAGACATGATAAAAAAATTCCGTAAAAATATTGTTCCAACAGTTGCCGTCAGGGTAAAATGTGGCACTTTAGTAACTCACAGAGTTGTACATTTGCATTGAATACAGATAAAATTTCAAAATGCAATCTCAAAATTATGTAGTCAATTTCAGTGTTACCCTTTAAGTTATAAATGTAAAAAAAATCTCCGAAGAGCCTTCTACGAATGAGCTGAGTTCAAAGACTGCGATAAACATTACTGGTGACATATTACATTCGGTAATTGAGAATGTTGCGCTCAGGATTCAATGTGTCATCCACAAAAACACTGCGGTCACTTTAATAGTAGTCATTTATCCTCACCGGGAAAGTAAAATTGATGAAAAAATACTATGTATCGCTGAAGTTTCATATTTAAACATTTATATAGATATATAACACCAATTAAGAAGGGAATTTGCTAAATAAAATACTAAAATTATTTTTTTTATTATTCATTTATCTACTTATTGTAACTTTTGAGGATGTAAGGCGTAAGGATTGGTTGCATACAATCATGATTTTAAATTTAGAAGTTTTATTTGTGTTTTGTTCGTATTCAAGCTTCGTGAACAACTAAAGAATCACATTTCACCCTAACGGTGGTTGTCGGAACTATATTTTCACGAAATCCTTTTCTTTATATATATATATCACAATTAATCCCTCTATTGATCATTCCGGCTGATAAATCAAGCTAAGACATTTTGGCTTTGGTCATGGCTAGATATTTAATGCCCTTATCGATAGAGCTACAGATGGCTCTGACTAATTTAGTTTAAAAATAAAAAATTTTAAAAAATGCTATGTTCCATTTTCTACCCTGAAAAAAACTTGATTAATAATATTTAAACTGTTGTGAATTTATAATACATGTTAATCGATATTTAAAACATCATTTAATAAAATATAAAGCAACACATCTGTTATAAATTCTCGCTTCAAAATTTCATGAATATTTCGCATCTTAAAATATCTCGTCAACCCATATTACATCTAAATTTTAGAAAGACATTTACATTTCTCAGTACCTACAAGTAATGGCTTTTAATGCTACATCAGAAGCATTATGTTCGTAACAGTGAACGACTAATTCTATAATGCAAAACCAAATATGCATCATGTTGAGTGACTTTTCCAGGTAAATAAGCCTTAATTATGTTTAGGTACTCTCACGTTATATGTAAATGCCAATGTTACAAATCTATATGATTGGTGCCTAAATAAATATAAGGCTTAAACAACTAAAGAATCACATTTCACCCTAACGGTGGTTGTCGGAACTATATTTTCACGAACTCTTTTTCTTTATATATATATATATATATCACAATTAATCCCTCTATTGATCATTCCGGCTGATAAATCAAGCTAAGACATTTTGGCTTTGGTCATGGCTAGATATTTAATGCCCTTATCGATAGAGCTACAGATGGCTCTGACTAATTTAGTTTAAAAATAAAAAATTAAAAAAAATGCCATGTTCCATTTTCTACCCTGAAAAAACTTGATTAATAATATTTAAACTGTTGTGAATTTATAATACATGTTAATCGATATTTAAAACATCATTTAATAAAATATAAAGCAACACATCTGTTATAAATTCTCGCTTCAAAATTTCATGAATATTTCACATCTTAAAATATCTCGTCAACCCATATTACATCTAAATTTTAGAAAGACACTTACATTTCTCAGAACCTACAAGTAATGGCTTTTAATGCTATATCAGAAGCATTATGTTCGTAACAGTGAACGACTAATTCTATAATGCCAAACCAAATATGCATCACGTTGAGTGACTTTTCCAGGTAAATAAGCCTTAATTCTGTTTAGGTACTCTCACGTTATATGTAAATGCCAATGTTATAAATCTATATGATTGGTGCCTAAATAAATATAAGGATAAATCGAAGATAAATGAGTCTCATGTTTCACTCTAGAATTTAATATTTATATGATAGATTTCTGTGTCATATCTCATTGATATAATTTGATAGCTGTACTTAGATGCCATTTAAGGAAGCGTAAGTTGTGCATTTCATGATATCTGTATATGAAAATGTTTAGTATTTACCTTTATTAAACAAAACAAATTTCAAAATTTGATCATCATAATATTATTAAATTACATGTCAGATTTTCGTTATTGTAATTCTTTTTTCATAAGCTTCTGTTTTTGGAAAAATAATGTAAAATTATAAGAAATAATTTTATTCTTAAAACAATTATCTTATATGTTAAAACACAAAGCTGTAAGACTGAAATGCGATCATTTGAGCGAGAGGTCCTAGCCCGTATTTACGTAAATTTCAGCGAAAAGCACGGATAATTCCAAACGGCTAGGCCAACGAGCGTGACCTGGGATCGAATCCGCTACTTCACGTCTATCAGCTTTGAGCGCAGATCCGCTCAGCCGCTGGTGAGCCTGCCGCGGCTCACTCGGAGAAAGTGAAGTCAAAAAGTGAATGAATGAATGTGTTTTACGTCGCACTAGAGCTATGCTATGGGTAACTGGCGACGGTCTGGGCAACAACTTCTACAATGATGCCATCAAACTGAATTTTACGTCACGGAAGATCGGCCGATTATTATCCAATCAACACGCTAATAATATCTATAGATTAGCGGTGACTGAATGTAATCCACTGATCTTCCGTGTCGTAAATCTCAGTTCAAAGGCATTATTGTAAGATGTAGATGTTGGTCTGGGACTCATGTTGGTCTGGATGTTGATCTGGGTATTGTAGATGTTGGTCTGTAACTCACTCCAAAGGGTGGTCCGGAGACATGCCATTACAATTTTTATCTTCCACGGAAGGAAGGGAATTTAAGAAAGCAAAGATTTAAGCCACGTAACCGCGATTTAATCCTAAAACAGATGTGCCTAACAGAAAATAACTTTTACCATGAATTATTTAACTATTTCAAAAATTCTCTATGTTCATTCTTGAAAAGACAACTGCAGACATACACAAATATCTCTCGAAGCCTTTCGAAATGTATTGTAGATTATTTTAGAGGCACTGCTGTCATCGCTTTCAAAACCTCTGTCGAAGGTAACGAAGCCTGTGTCTCTATTTGAAGTTTGAAAAGGGGCAGTCCGGATAGACCGGGGAATTTAGGACAGTTTATATCAAAAAGTTCTACATTTCTTTATAGGGATGCAGACTAAACAATTTATAAAATCTGTCTGTTACAATTAAAAATATACATCATTATACAAGTTGATTTGTGGATTTTCGGATTTTTCTCATATATTATTTAAATTAAACATAAAATAAGGTAAGAGTTGAAAATAGAAAATCAACTGAATATTATAAGTAATTACGTTAACAAAGTGATTGTAAAATTTAATGAAACAAGTTTTAACCTATAAAAATAATTTCAGATTTGTATATTTCAAACTTCAGAACACAATGTATGCTTAAATATTATTCCAATTTAGGTAGAATTGTTTATACGATAATAGTTGGTTAGATTTCTAAATAAGGTAAAACTTTGGTCTATACAGATTGATGATTTAGTAAAAACATTTCTTTTAAGATCCTTGTCCTGGAAAATTAAAAATAGGAAATTCCTCCATGCCATAACCTGTAATTCTAACTTATTATTTAAAATTTTAATTCAATTTTAGTTTTTCAATTTAAATAAATTTTTTTACTGAATTTAATTGCATAATAACCTTGCATTATTTTTAAATTATTGAACTAGAATATTCTTTTCCGATTTCCTATTTTTCCAAATTCATTTCGTTTAATCTGACAACATAAGAATTTTCAATTGAAATAATCTTTTGAAATCTCCAGCGATCGAGTCTCACTTGATCTAATCTACTTGGACCGTACTGCCCACTTCTTTATCGCTAGCTGCTTTTTAAGGCTGTTATATATACTAACGGTATAAGTAACACGGTATAAGTAAGTTTCAACATGAGACGGCCATTTTTTTGTAAAATGATCGTTAATATGGAAAAACTGGTAGAGTTGCATTTTAGTTTATAACTCAGTATCCCATGGCCGTACCATGTTGAAACTTACAGTAATTATAGATAATAAACGTAAGAATAACATATAATTTTTAAAAGAAAATTAAATACGTACTTTTTGAGATACTGAAGGTTAAATGTCAAAATGATTTACTTTAAAATGAAATTTTTTTAAAAATGTATACATGTGATATATCATTTAAAAGCCTGTATTATAAGCTTTCTAATGATATCAATCTTATATCTCTAAGTTAATTAGGGAGCAAAATATAGGAAACATCTTACGTAATGTTAGTATGAAAATACTGATTTAGAGTTGCATATTAGTCTATAACTCAGCATCCAATGGCCTTCCCATGTTGAAATTTGCAATAGTTATAGATAATAAATGTCAAAAAAAACATATATTTTTCAAAAGAAAATTAAATGTGTACTTTTTGAGATATTAGAGGTCAAAGATCAAAATGTTTGGCCTTAAAGTGAAATAATTTAAAAAATATATACTTCTGATATATTATTTTAAAGCCTCTATTACAAGCTTTCTACTGATACCAATGTTTTATCAATAAGTTAATTAGGAAAGAAAATATGGGTACATTTGTAATAGAAGACTTTCGGAAATTTGCATTTTTTTACCCATTTTTGCAGCCCTGTATATCAAAAACTGAAAGAGATAGGGACTTACTAATTAGTAAAACTTCATTTCTCCATAGAGCAAACAAATGAGCCCAATTTATAAAAAGTTTGTGGGGGTCAGGTTTATAGCTGTGTTGATTTCACATGGAATGACTCGTATCAACACCTCCTGTAATAATGTCTCCGAGCTGAAATCTACGTCATGGAAGATCGGCCGATTTTATCCAATCAACACTTCCTATGCTACATGTTGGATCATGGGGATTGGATGAAATCGGCCGATCTGCAGTGACGTACAGCTCAGCTCGGAGGCATTATTACAGGTGGTGTTGCTCTTATATAGCTTGCAACGCTTCACGAATGCTGAGATAGCAGATATCTATCTGATATGATTAAATAAAAATAAATAAAAATCCCGCATTGCCGTCTCGTTTCGACTGGCCTACACAGCGCCCTCTACAACCTTTACGTGGCGTTTCCGCACATGCATTATACTGCGAATTCTTTTATATTCGTACCCTCTAACCCTTTTAAATTTTGGCCAGACATTTTCGATTATCCTGTATATGAGCCTTTTTCTTTAAAAGTTGTATAAGTTCATTTCTGCGCAATCTACAATGAGCTTTATATCTATAAAGAATACCCCAAAAAATCCTATAAATTTTTCATCATTTTGTCAGTATGAATTTACGTAGTTAATAAAATTGCAAATATAATTATGAAAGAATGGTGCAAGTCTATTGTCAGCAAAAACTTAAATTTAGTTCAAAAATTTAAATCTATTACCTTATATGTATACCTCAGTACATCATGACTATTTTCAAAATTTTTCTCATAATAATAAAAATTTAAAATGGCACGTATTAATATAAAGTTGTAATTAATGGCGTTTCCTGAATAAATATGGAAAAAAAAAGCCTTCCTATTTTATTTCATTTTATTTTATTTATTTGTTTTATTTATTTATTTATTTATTTATTTTAATATAGTTACAAAATTTTTATTAAAAAAAAAAACTGGTTTGATTTAATTGAAATTCCATACTTAATATTTCTCAAATGAATGATTTTCACATTTTGTTAACCTTGAAAATGATGCAAGTCCATTTTAGGTCATAAAAAGTATAAATTTATTTTAACTAATACTTTTAACCCTTTGCCGGTCCTATTTAATTTCCCTCACTCCTCTGGACAGTGTTGTCAAATTTAGGGATTTTTTTATTCAATATCCACCACTAAAATTTAACAGTAACGGTTGCGTAATAATTTCGAAGGTTATTTGTCCATTATGTATATAAAATATCACTCTTTAAAATTATTGGTGACAGTTAAATAAAAGAGCCCCTAAATTTGGCTGTATTGATAACAGCGCTTTAGTGCATTAGGGTTGGCAAAGAGTTAAAACGATCACATTATAAACTTGAATCCATTTAATATTTAAAAAGCATAAAGCGAGCATATTAACACATACCAATATTTTTCAAACCCATCAAATATAAACTTTTAAATATCTCCATATAATATACAATGGACTTACACCATTTTCAAAGAAAACAACCTTATATAGAGATTAATTATATTCCTTAGAATGCCTACAAAAGAGAGCTCCTTGTATGAAAATTACCCAAAATAATTAAATTAATTCAAATAATTAAATTAATTGTGACTAATGATAAACAAATGCAAATTAAAAACCATCTCAAAGCAGTTATATATGTATTACGTATTGTTACCATGGCATGATATGAATAATAAAAATATTTTAACTTTAAAAAAATAAAAGACATCCCAAAATTTATTTTTCGTTGTAATTCTTTCAATGTTAAAATTTATCAAGTTGAAATATGGAGCATCGTCAATAATTGTTGAAATATGGAGCATTGTCAATAATTGTTACGATAGTTAATTTATCAGTTATTCTCTTAAAACTAAAATAATCAAAGAACTGTCTTTTAAACTGCATAGAGATCTTGTCAAAACTTTATACTTTTATCATTTAGAAAATTAGGTTTTGGTAAATTCAATTACATTTAAAACATTATAACATTGGTCTGTTTCCTTCCGTAAGATTCAAATCAGTTAATTCTTGTGACGATGTGATATTTAATTAAGACAGTCAAACGTAGCTTTAGTGAGATAATAATACTTGTCAACAGGCGTATTTAATGCATTAAGTTCCCATTTAATTTTGTGACAGTATTAATATTATGCGTTACAAAAGTTAAATTATTACAATTACCTGTCACATTTAGAAGCGTTTCCAAACGAATTTAACGTTATTTTTACAGGAGTTAAAATAGGACCAGATCACAATTAATTTGCAATCTGAGTGTTTTAGTTACAATATTTGATAACTGAATTGTATTGTATACTTATGTGTATTGTATACTTACACCAAGTGTATTGTATACTTATTCAGTTATCAGAAATTTCAATTATTTTAAAATGTTAAACTGTAAAACTATCAAAGCATCAAAGTTTTGTTTTCTCATTTTAACCCTCTAATAAACAAGAAAGAAAAATTAACCATTTTGCAGAGATTATAAATCGTGTTCTAATTTAAGTATGAACTCTACTTTGGGGTTTTAAATGCAGGCAATTATCACACGTTCCGGGAACGATATAGATACATGATTTTTTTTCTACAAGAAGAATAGGTATAATACTATTCACATTATATTTAGAAAGTGAAATTACAGTGGGTGATCTAATTATTAGAAAAAAAAATTATTTCGAGATTTTTTCGATTTTCTAAAAAAATACTGAACAAAATGGCCTTGAATTTCAAACATACAAAGAACATTTATAAACTTATATTTTCCATTATCGATTTAGTCATGAGTGCAATTAGGGAATCAACCACAAATTTAAGAAAATCACAAATACTTTGAATCACCCTGTATCAAAAAAGACACAAAGACTTGTAATTTTAACACATTGTTGCACTTACTTATGGACAATATTTGTATGTTTTTTTTGAGAGAATAGCACAGTTATCTAGGCAGATATAACATTTTTTTTTTTTCAAAAATTATTATATTATTATTATTATTATTATTATTACAATTTAAGTCTTTTACTTATAACATCAATGGATTTCAAGGAAATTTTACAAAACTTGCAGAAAAATTGGCAAAGTATTAGAGAAACGTTATTCTGAAACATAAAATTCACACATATAATACACTATCTACCAATAAGTATTTGGGCACTTTCGAATTTAGACGCTTTGTCAAATAGTTAAAAAAGTTCTTTTGAAATCATCTTGAAACTTTTCTAGTGTAAATGATATGTTATGCCTTATATATCTCTGCAGAAGTTGTGCCTTGAAGAGGAAAAAGAGCCCAATAAAAAACTGAGCAAAAATCAAAATGTTTTGGATCACCCTGTAAAAACTAATGTTTTAAATGCATTTTGGCTGTAGCATATGAATATGAGGATTTTTTTCATTATCTGTATAAATATTTATGAGGATACCCCATATATTCATGGAGATATAACGTTAAAAATAAATTGCAAAAAAAAATTCCATTTTTTTTATTATAACACGTTTAGACCCAGATGAACGTGTTCATTTTCAGGAAATTTGGCATACTGCATTAGACTTAGCATACTGCAATCAGAATGCAAAAGTTAAATATCTTACGAAATATGAGAACGTTTACTAAATAATTTCTAACTACGCATGCGCTAGCTTTTAAAAATTTCATTTGCATAATTCAATAGCCAAAAGTATTGAGCAACTTATTTGAAAACCCCAAATAAGTATCGTGTAAATTTAAAGAGTTATGAAAAATAGAATTAACAGAATTTCAGTTCTTGTAAAAAAAGGGGGGAGAGATGATAAGGGGTTTTATCAATATTTATTTACAATCAGAGAACACGCTATTACCATTGGATATTGATTGAATACTAAATAAAAATGTCAATAAAACAACTTCTAGTTTAGCTTTTTTTTTTTTTTTTTTTTTTTTTTTTCCCTTGTTTATTTTCCAGAGAGAGAGAGAGAGAGAACTGAAATTCTATTCTTTCAATCTTTCACAACTTATTAGATTTACCAGATATTTGTTTGGTGTTTTCAATTGCTCAATTTAAAAATTCAGCAAATTGTCAGCAAAAGAACGAGCTAGATTTTAGATATTTTCTACTGTTTAAATTTCATTTGGGGTTTTTCACATGCCACGTATCTAATTTGAAGATCCAATTCTTTCAACCCCATTAAAAAACTTCTCTATTGTGAAAAATCCCTTATAGGCTTCTAATTGATTGCTCTAAGATTTGTGAGTTCAAAATTAAAATACATATATATATATATATATATTCATTTTTTAAAAAAATTATCCTTTTAAAACCAAAATTTGTCTTATATATGATTATCAGTCATAATTTGTTTTAATAATTTTTTAATCATTATTAATAAATAGTAAATATTAACTAATATTTAAGTTTTCTTTTTTTTTTTTTTTTCTTTTTCTTTTTTTTTTTTTTAATATAGAAATATTTTTGAGCCATTTTTAAAATGAATTTTTTTCAGCCCACTCCCATGATTTTTTAATTGCTATGCCCCTGCTCAAATATTTGCCTAAATTATAATGTACTTACAATAGCAGTCGTACAAAGTATCCGTTATCTCAACATCCATTCTTATAAGCAACATTCTAAAATAGTTATAACCAGTTATTGAGTACTTTTGCGAAGCTCAAAAACAAATTATTATTATCATTATTATTATTATTATTGTTGTTGTTTTGTTTTGTTTTGTTTTCAAATACAAAAGAATTTGTAAATATTACTCATGCAGTTTTAAAGATGATTTTTCGATAAATATAGTCTTTTTTTTTATCTTTGGTATTTTTGTTGTCATAAATTAAGTTTTTCAAACAATAAATCGTTTTTCCTTATATTTTTATAAAATTTAAATGATAGTGAATTTTGCTTATTGTAGTCTTATAAAATATTTTAAGTTAATTTAACGATTATAAAACCGATAACTCAGATCTGCGAAAAAGACTTTTTTTTTTTTTTTTTTTTTTTCAGCTGCATGAAATTCTTTGGGTAAATTTTATGTTTTTTTGGATACTGAATCCAAAAATAACTTCCATTTTTACCTACAACGCACTTTTTTTTTTTTTTTTTAAATAAAGAAGCTTGCAATGAAAAATAAATAAACAAATAAAACTTTAATTTTATTGCATTAAACAAAACATATTCTTACTCATAATTAAGCAAACAGTTCCTTCAAAATATATTTAACATTATGTGTTCTCTATTTTTGTCTGTGAAACCTTTTTTTTTCTTTTTCTTTTTGAGCAGCCCCTCCTCCAAAAGCATGTTTTCACCTTTCACCCCTAATATTGCTCCCACATTTCTCATATTTCCAGTTTTGTATTTTTTGCCTTTAGTTTAACATTTATAATATTGTTTTAAAGTAAGAAACAATTATTAAACATGTTTATACAATGAAATATGGGATACCAATTTTTATGATTTCACACAAAATTCAACTAAAAATGTGCATTTTGCAACTAAACAAGGCGTGATGGAACTTTTTTACTTTGATTTTTGGTTTTATCGAGTAAAAAATTATAAGAAACAGTCAAAAAATCCTATGCAGTTTTCGGTGGCAGACCTGCGTAATCTGAATCATCCAACTTATGCATTTCCGATTTAATTTAGGAGGGTTGCACCCATTTAATAGAAAAAAAGGACAAAAATTCATCGTTTAAAACATTAGTCAATTCATATTTAAATAATAATTATAAAATATAAAAAAAAACTTTATATATACCCTGTTTTTTAACTTCTGTTGAATCATAGCTACAGAACTATATTAGCACTTTAGCAATGTGTATAAAATCTATAAAGTGATAATGACGTCACTTTTTGTGAGATGCATAATTTAACTTTTTATATCTTTTTAATGTTCACGTTTAATTAAATGTGTTTATTTTTATGTCAAAAGAAAATGATCGCGTTTTTTTTTTTTTTTTTTTAACAATTAAATTATAGCTAATATTTATATGGCTAATTTTAAAGATATTGGGAGGTTATTATTTTCATATTTCAATTAATTAAAAGAAAACTAATCGAAAAATCGGGCTTCGAGGTATTGCGTTGTCATCGTGTTGTGAGCTATTCTAAAAGTTTCAAATATCTAACGAGTAAGGAAGTTAGTTAAAAATAGACTGCAAGATTTATACTGGACAAACAAACAAACACGCAAGTAAGTGAGTTAATAAAAGCCTTTTAAAATTAATGAAAAAAGAAGAAAAATTGTATAAGGTAAATTTTAAACATTATGTGTAACATAAATTTACAATATTATTTCTAACATTAATATTAAATTTCAACAATCATACGTTTAAGGGGGCACATAATCTGTACAAAAGTGAACTTGTGTAATTTATATTTATATTTTTTGTTTTCTTTTTGATGTGCAAAGAAAATTTAGGAATAATATTAAGGCCAAATACGCATAAATTTAAATGGTATACAACCTTTCTATATTTAACCGGGCAAATTCGATTTTAGGCACTTTATCAAATATCTAAAAAAGTACCTGACAAATTATCTTGAAACTTTAGAAGTATAAAGAACATTTTAAATCTCATATAAGTCAGCGAAAATTTACCCTAAAAGAAAAAAGAGAATCACTAAAAATTAAAGAAAAAAAAAAAATTTTTTTTTTTGGATCACCCTGTAAAAAAGCAATACATAAAATACTTTCCGATTGTAGCATGTGATTATGGGCTTTTTTATAATTACCTGTATTGATACGAAAGATACTTCGCACATGTATTCATGGAGATATAGAGCTTTCTTTAAAATATTTCAAGAAAAAATCGCCTTTTTTTATGATAACATACAGGGTGTTAAATCCAGTGCAATGTTATTTAAAAAAAAATTAAAAGCAACATACTGCAAACAGAACATAAAATATTAAATGTCTTATAAAATACAAACATTTTTATTGAATACTTTTTAACTACACGTGTGCAATAGTTAACAAAATTTATTCACATAATTTATTAACCAAATATATTGAGCTACTTATATGAAATTCCCAAGCAACTAACGTGAAAATTCACAAATTTATTGACAGAATGAACTGAATTTCAGTTTATTCTGAAATGAAATATATTTTAATTAAATTTTTATAAATGAATACCTTTTCATCATTTCTTCTAAAACTCGCAGTTATTAAACTGCATTATGTATACGAACTGGAAGAATATATTTTCTATTTCGCTTTCCATTTTTAACATAAAAATCTTTAAATAAAAAAATAAAAATAAATTTTATAATGGATTTAAATTTACATTAAACTCGGGATATTAGAAGAATAAATTGAACATTCGTTTCTGTTAAGTTAAACTGTTTTTGAAATATGTCTGGTAAAATAAGTTCTATAGCTCAGTATAAAATTTAGATTATTTCTTAGGCGCATTATCGTTTAAAAGTAAGAAATTCGATAAATGTTGCATAATATCACAAAACAAACAGCACATTAAGTCATGAACGAAAAGGACACATGCAATGTGAAAAAATTATTTTCTATAAATGTATTCAGATAGGAAGTTTTCCCATTTGGACAATGTCCAGGCACTTATACAAGAAAGTATAATTTAAGTTTCATAAACATAAATTGAATGTATTCAAGTGATTATTTAAAATGCATTTTAAAATATTTAAACACAAAACTTCTTAAAATAATAATTCAAATGTAGCTCAAATAATAGAAGCTGAGTTACAACCTTAAAAATTTTGTAAAATTGCATCATAGCAACGTATCTGCTGGGCGATATATGCCTAAATCTAATCAGCATCAATTTTTATCAATTTATAAACAAATATACAGTTTTGTTGAATTAAGTTTATCATTTCATAAAATACAACACATACAAAAATTGGTTACACATTATAAACACACAGACTGGCATTTTTACTTTCTCATACCCATAAGGTAGAGAAAGTACTGTTTTGGCGTCAAATTATCGAACGCGAGTTTTTGTTATATTTACATGTTCTGAGGTCCCCTGAATACGAATGTCTGCGTGTGTGTCTGTCTGTTATCAGCATATCTCAAGAACAAATAGTAGCAGACATTCCAAACTTAGTATTCTAAATGTGTATCATATAAATATGCTACACTAAGCTTTTCGTTAAGATCAAGCAAGTAGTTCGTGTACAGGGACAATCAAGAGAATTCTAATACATTACGTCTATGGGGGAAATTGCAGGTAAGTAGAGTTTAACGTCTATAGACTGCACTAAACCAAATGAAACGAATATATATATATTTTTAATAGAGATAGTCAACTGGGGAAAGAAAATTGTGTATGTAGGAGCCTCGCCTCCCCCCTGAGGGGGGAGTAAATTTTCATGATGGGTATCTTTCAAAAGAGCTCGCCAATACCTTTAAAACGGATGGTTGAACCATCCATCTGCGGTAATTTAAAACAAAGTTATCGATTTTTTTTACTTTTAAAGAAAAAATCTTGGGGGGAAAAATCGTTTTTTTTTATTTTTTTTATTGAGAATAAAATGAACTTTTTTTGGATATTTGGTGTTATACTACATCTCCAATATGGAAATCGTCTGCATTATCATAAAAGATAATTTATTTAAATAATAATTTTAGTAAATTATTTTTTAAAAACAGATTTATTTTTTAATAACCGAATTAAATTCTATATAAATATGGGTGCATTAATGAAACGGGGGGGTTGAGGGGGGTGGTAGTCCCCCTCACACAGAATTAATTATCATATAAAACTCTCCCGAAGCCTAATTTGAATTGTTTAACATAGGTTTACATAACATCGTTATCTTACCTCTTAATCTCCAACCTGTATTTATAGCATTAAATTTCAGGGTAAGAGAAAGTCGTGTGAGTGACACACCAGATTATTTAATATAGTCAAATCGTGTTTAGGTCATCTTTAAATGTGTAAATCTATCGAAAATTCGAAATAGAGAATTTTTACGAATTTATTTCTTCTATGAATATAGAACAGTGTAAAATTAGTTATTTTTTATATGTAAATAATAATTAACTCTAACAATAGCTTTCTTTCAAATAATTTTAAAACCGAAAAGTATAAGCGGTTTTAACAAAATCATTATATTGTTTCACTCAATGGCATTACAGTGTTCATAACTGTAAATAAATATCTATAATAATAAATGGTTAATAATAAAATTCCTTTTCATTTTCCTTTTTTTTTTTTTTTTTTTCAGTTCATTCTATCATTGATAAACTTTTTAAATTTTCACAATATTGGATTGAGTTTTTCAAATAAACATTTAAATACATTTGATAAAATAAATTTTGTTAACATTTACGCAAGCACAATTGAAAATTATTTAGTAAAAATGCTTATATTTTATTAACCATTCAATATTTTTATATTCTGATTTCAGTATGCTGTGCCTAATGTATTACGTCATGTTCTCTGAAAATAGCTAGGCGTTGGGTTTCCATGCAACCTTGCATATTATAATTTAAAAAAAGATTTTTTTTTTCGCAATTTCTTAAATAAGCCATTATATCTCCATGAATATACAGGGTGATTATAATTAAAAATACGATTTTTCAAAACGCTATAATTTTAAAACTACCACCTGAGCAATCGTGAAGCAATGAAATTTTGTTTGGCAAAAGAAAAAAAAAATAGTTACAAAATGTGCCGTTAATTATCCGTAAAGTATTTGTTTCATGAAGCTCCTCTTTTTCTCTTTTCACTATGACTGTTTCCTCTGTAAACACATATTCTTGTCTTTTGCTAAAAAAATTGCAGTAAACCCTTGAAGTCTATTCTTTCCTGCTATTCCATTGCATTGCTAACAACATTCCTGTGCGTAATGAGTCCATTTAAGCGATTACCCTGACAGCGCCGTCTATAGGAACATGTTGGAACTATTTTTTTCCTCCCCTAAACAAAATTTCATTGCCTCACGATTGCTCTGGTAAAATATCAAATCGCTCTGGTGGGTAGTTTTAAAATTATAGCGTTTTGAAATCGTAACTTTAATTATAATCACCCTGTATGTGCTAATCGCTTGCAAGTAAATAGCCTCATAATAATATTTAGAAGTCAGAATGCATTTTAGGCATCACTTCTTACAGAGCAATCCCAAATACCCCCCCCCCCCCATTTATTTATTTATTTATTTATTTATTTATTTATTCTTTCTTTCTTTCAGGGCGTAATTTTTGATGAATGAACTCCTGAAGTTTCGAGATAATTCGTCAAATTCTTTTTGAGATTTTGATAAAGCATCTGAAATCGGAAATATTCTGTCAATTATGGTACGGTAGAGTATATTTTCCTCTATAAATTATTTATTAAAATTATTATGTATTAAAGTTATTTTCCAAAATGAAAAAAAAATAATAATATGGTGTGTCACTCACACGACTTTCTCTTACCCTGAAATTTAATACTATAAATACAGGTTGGAGATTAAGACGTAAGATAACGATGTTATGTAAACCTATGTTAAACAATTCTAATTAGGCTTCGGAAGAGTTTTATAGGATAATTAATTCTGTATGAGGGGGGCTACAGCCCCCCTCAACCCCCCGTTTCATCAATGCATCTAGATTTATATAAAATTTAATTCGGTTATTAAAAAAATAATTCGGTTTTTAAAAATAATTTATTAAAATTATTATTTAAAAAAGTTATCTTTTATGATAATGCAGACGATTTCCATATTAGAGAAGTAGTATAACACTAAATATCCAAAAAAAGTCCATTTTATTCTCAATATTTAAAAAAAAAAAAAATACGATTTTTTTTTTCAAAGTTTTTTTTTTTTCGTTAAAAGTGAAAAAAATGGATAACTTTGCTTTAAATTATCGCAGATCGATGGTTCAACTATTCGTTTTAAAGGTATTGGCGAGCTCTTTTGAAAGATACCCATCATGAAAATTTACTCCCCTCGAGGGGGGACTTCCCCCCCAGGGAGAGAGGCGAGGCTCCTACATACACAATTTTTTTTCCCAGTTAACTATCTCTATTACAATATATATATATATTCGTTTCATTTGGTTTAGTGCAGTCTATAGACGCTAAACTCTACTTACCTGCAATTTCCCCCATAGACGTAATGTATTAGAATTCTCTTGATTATCCCTGTACACGAACCATTTGTTTGATATTAACGAAAAGCTTACTGTAGCATCCCTATATGATACACATTTAGAATACCAAGTTTGAACTTTCTGCCATAATTTGTTTTTGAGATATGCTGATAACAGACAGACATACAGACAGACACACAGACATACACACAGACCATTTGCTAAAAACATGATTTTCGTATTCAGGGGACCTCAAAACGTGTAAATATAACAAAATCTCGCGTTCGAAAATTTGACCCAAAAACAATACTTTCTCTACCTTATGGGTAATAGAAAGTAAAAACTCGATAAATTTATTTTTAATAATTATGGGTGTATCGTTTAACGGTTTGTTTTAAAAGTATTCGTCAGTTCTTTTGAAAAAAAAAAACTTTATATTAATTTACACCGTAGGGGAAAAGTAGTGCACCCACATACGCTTTTTTTTTTTTTTTTTTTTTCGATTGACTATTCCAGTTAGAGATATTTCTTTTTATTTTACACTAATTGGTTAAAAATAGTTATCATGAGACAAAATTTTGTCCAATAGCGCCATACTAAAAATTATGAAAAAAGAGGATGACAGCGCGACCGCCATCTGTAGAACGATGTATCCCAAAATGTCATTAGCACCAATTTAAGTCAAGCTCTAAATAAATATTATGTTTGTATAAATTCCGTTCACTGGTTCATTAGATGCTGCGTCTACAAGATTTTGGTAACACGCGAAGACACAAACATTTCCCAACAAGAAAGAAAAATCATTCAGTACGCATTGATTGGTAACATTTTCCAACTGTGCGTAATTGTTGTATCGAATAACTTTTAATATTCTTTGCCAATGTTATCACACCACGGACAGAAGGACTGAAAAACAAACAGGTAGACTAATTGATTTTAAAATTACTCTTAGGCATTTTGGAAAGTGTTAAAAAGGCTTAACGAAAAAGAAAATGCAGCCCTTAGATTATAATTACAGCTTTTGATCTCTCTGAATATTTTAGTGTAGCCCTGTAAATCAGAAAGTTAATCATATCATATTCTATACAAAACATTATTTTAGAATAATAACAATACACTTCAATATTTTTATGATTTTTACAGTCGAAAGATTTTTAAATATAAATTTCAAAAAATTCTGTCCTAAAACGTAATGCATTGGCATATTTTTTTTTTTTTTTTTTTTTTTTGTCCCTGTAAACAAACTAGTTGTGCATGACCTATTAATGTCATTTTAAAGGGGGAACATTCTATAGGTAAAATATTTATAAAAATAACACTCATAGAACACAATGCTTTCGAATGCTTTTGGGTGTCTCTGTACACAAACCAGAAGAGATATTCACTCCATTTTCAATATGGAACATCCGATAGTGAACTTCAATAAAATATATCAGTTTCGAGAAATTCCATAAATATTTACAGGAGTTAGAGTGCGGGCAGACAGACACACAAACAGATGGACAGATACAATAACTGAAATCATATTCACACTATAAGTTGTGCAACATTTTTTGTCCAAAATTGTCCAAAATTTAAAACACATTTTACTACTCCCAAAAGTATACATTTTAATCTGTGAAAAGGATTTTCGCCACAAATCACCACTTTTAGAGAAAAATAAATTTTGATTCTGTTTACCCCCAAATTACCAATCGAAAAATTTATCTGAATAACTGTATTCAATAATGACAGAAAATATATTAAAATTTTTATAGTGAAAATATTATTGAAATAGATTTAATAAATCAGAAATTATTTCTTATTTCTTTAAATATTTAATAAAATAATTAATTTTACTTTAAAGGTACTGAAAAGTACCTTGGACCCAAAAAAGGGGGGATGTAAATGGTTGCTATGTATATGTAATGTTACTATGATGTGTCATAAAATGTTAAAATTAAATAGATGTTTCATGTTAAATTACTAAATGTTAATATTAAATATTATAATACCATATTACGATTTAAAGTAAAAGTTTCTGTGCAATAAAAATAAAGACAAATGTGAATTTGTCAGTATATGCTTGCATGAGTTTTCTATTGAAATACTACATAAAATAATCTATTTTAAAAAACTTTTAAAACCCAAATTCTTATTATAGCGTACCATATAAATCTTTTCGAAGTTAGAATAAAATTTAATTTGCAAAAAAAAAAGTAACTTTTTTGTTTATTAACCAAAAAGTATGAACCAAAAAGTATTTTCTTAACACAGTTCAAAAAGGAAATTTGAACTGTGTTAAGAAAATAGAAATTATTTCTTAAAATTCACAACAGATGGCAGCACCACACGATTGCCTATAAGTTTTGTGGTTGGTTGGTTGGTTGTAGGATTTAAGGCCGATTGACTCCTGATGTGTCCTAGGCCTAGAGGGGGTATGCCCTCCGTGGGGGTCTTTCTAAGGGGTCCTAGCCCGTATTTACGCAAGTTTCGGAGGAAACCACGGAAAACTCCGAACGACTAGGTCGATGAGCGCGACCTGGGATCGAACCCGGCACCTCCCATCTACCAGCTTTGAGCGCAGAACCGCTCGGCCGCTGGTGGGCCATATATAAGTTTTGTGATTTCATTTTTTGATTAAGGGCCAATATCTGCAATTTAATATTCGTTTGAGGCACTTTTTTATTATTAAAACCCGAATAAAAAGAATATTACTCGGGTTTTAATGTACCAACGCCAAGTTTCCTGTTATTACCTTTTTATTATTGTTGTAGTTTATTATTATTTTTTTATATTATAACTTAACATTTTACTGATTTGGTTAATGTTTATGGATTTTCCCTAATCATTTTTATTTTTATTTTGTATTGTTAATTGTTTCATTAACATTTTAGTGGATATTCCGCCCAATAGAGGACGCTTGTAGTCCACAAAAACTCTTTTTTGCTTCTAAAAAGAAATGCAAGGAAAAGGCTTCTTAAAAAAGCTCTTGAAAAATTCTTAGGATACTGTGTAGTCAAAGATAAATTTTCTTTTATCAATTGACATCTTTTCTACTAATTGTCTGCAAAAATTAACACTCCGGACCTTCAGGATATCGAATGCGGGACTACCGGATTACTAGCATTGCGCTCTAATCTAACCACCTGAACCACGAAAAGACAAATGAAAAAGCTTGATGATTTACTTTAAAATAGAGGCGCATTTTTTATTTGGTTGAGATTCTCACACATACCATAGTGAATGACAGTAAGTACATAAGAATTTGGGAAAACGAAAGAAAAAAGAAGCAGTAATGTGATGATATATTTAACGTTGTGTGCTAAATTAATTGTGTTATAAATATAGATTTTTCTTCATGAAATTTTTATTTATTTTCGTTTCTTCTCTGCAACATTTGTTTCTTTATCAGGTATGTTTCTAAATACCTGTTTGCAGCAGAAAAATATGATACCGTTTAACCACTTTATAATGCCAATTTTTCCTCAAATGGCACATTAAACTAATTTCACGAATAAAAATTGATGTAAAGAAAAAAATTCATTCAGCTTATTAGAAATAAATAATTTTAATTTTGACACATTATTTATTCTCTTAGTTAATCGCAAACTTCTCAGAATCCATTCTATTAGCATAAGCAGAATTGCTACAAATGACTTTTTTTTTTTTTTCTTTTCGCAGCAATATTATAAAAATGTTATTTATACTGATATTTTTCTAGAGAAATGATACACAGAATTCATTATTTTAAAAAAAAAATTGGTGCCAGTTGAATAAAATGATAACGAATTCGGTGGGGAAATTTATCCCTGTGGCCTTAAAGGGTTAAAAAAAAACATAGAATCACTCTTAGTACCATACATATATTCATATTTAAATCGAAATGTGACAAAAAACATCATACATAGATAATAATAATACCATAACCTTCCTATGTTCTCCACTGCCTATACTTCGATCCACTGTGCGGCGGTCACATATTTGTGTCAGCGTTCTGGAATGTTTAAAAAAACTATAATTTTTGGTACAAGATGGATTATATGTCCATAGGATTTGAGATATAAATAGATTTGACCTTCTACTCGAAATGAGAGTAACATGACTCATATGCATGTGTATTTTGATTATATGTAGATAAGTGGAAAGGAACGTGTCCAAATCGCATGCTTTAGGATGGCTATTTAAATGAGCCCGTGGTATTTTGTTTATAGTAAGAAGGGGAATTTATTTTCGCTAGAGCACTCGAGAATTGGTTGGTTGGTTGGGTTTTACGTCGCACAAGTGCTGAGCAATGGGAAATTGGCGACGGTCTGGGACTCACTCCTAGAGGTGGTCCGGAGACATGACATCACAATTTTGATCCTCCACGGAGGGGATGACTCCCCTTCTTCAGTGACCCCCAGAGGTACAATTTTTATGGGAACACCTTCAACAATTAGATTCGCACTGCAGTTTTTAATCGATAATATGATCGTAGACGTGATTGTAGATATGATTGTAGACGTGATTTTTCTCTTTTTTTAGCGTTACAATGTCTACTCGTCGAAACTGTTTAACTGAACTTGAAATAGCACAGCAATAATGCAAAATATTTCAGATATTGATTCTGATACAGAATCTGGGTGTAATGATAATAACACTATTATATTTTCTCAAAAGAAATTGCCGACAATGTAGTAAGACGACGATGCTTTATTTGTTCACATTCCCGCAAAAATCCTCTCAAACGATAAATGAGTTATTACGAGTACAAGTGTTGTAACGTAGGACTCTGTGTAGATCCCTGTTTTTAAAGTTTAAATGCTAAAAAATAATTTTAAGTAATATACTCGTATTTAGTAGTCAATGAGTAATACCAAAAGTTATTAATAATCGTTTATTATACTTTTTTTTCAGTAAATATTGAAAAAAAAGTATAAAAAACGTACTTAAACAAGAAATATCTTAAGTAAATAAAGTATTTAATTAAAACTATATAAAGCATATGCCGATTTTATACTCTTTTGAGCATTATTAAACAATGCTTCATATTTCGGTAATTTTATAGATTTAGGCTTAATAGCAAAACTATTTGGCATAGGTGGACACTGCTCAGTTCCCCATCATATATATATATTCATAAATTTCTAGAACAGAACATTCTCTTAACATAGTTATCATGTTAAGAGAAATGAATTTGAAAAAACGCTTGACACAATGACAGAATGAAATCCCCGCCTAATAGACTATCCACCGTTCACTTCCATATATTTATCTTATTCTAATCTATTAATTTATTTTATTAGGGTATAATGAAATGGTATACTAAAATAATGCCATAATCTTTCTATCCAGTTTTTAAATACTTCTTTCATTTTTTAAATAGATATTTTAAAATTAAGGGAAGAAGTTAATATTTTTATTAATTTCTCTGTTTTTATTAATTTCTCTGTTTCTTTTCGAGCACTGTTAGCACTCGTACCTTTTTTGTTCGCCTGACGAAGGGTCTTTCTTTCAACCCGAAACAATTGTTGCGAGTTCTAGCCTTTTATGGTGTTTATTCAAAGTTTTGTCCTTATTATAGCATAGCTTGGCCTTCCTTGATTTAGTTCAGAAGATGAAGAACTTCTCCGTGGCTAAGGGCTTTTATCTTCAACGCCCTGCCAAGATGTTTAGGGTTCTCCTTCGACATGAATCCTGAAGAACCTCAAAAAGATTCCGATAGATCACATCAAACAAGACCATCAATGAATTCGATAGATTTCAGGGCCTCCTGATCACCCTAGATACAATGTAAATGACTTTCATTTAGTGGAGTACCAAGCCCTTGCTTCAGTACCCTATAAAGATTGTCAAACACGATGGCAATGAGATTCGCATGTCCATCATGGTCAAAAAGGGGAAAGAAATGGTCCAAACTTGATGATTCAATTTGGTAAGACCAAATTGTACTAAAATTAAACCCACTTGTTGAAATAAACAAGCACCCACCTCCTACTTTCGTGTTGACTTCAGACATTGGTTAATTCTAGTGGAATATCTATAAGCAACTGTAATAACAAACAGAATTTATTTTACTTGAAGAATTCATTGTTTGTTCATATATTTAAAAACGTATTGTTTATTTTATTGTTCATGTATTATTAAAAAGATATGTTTTGATAAAACAAAATGTTTTTCCTATAAAATTGTTGTGTTATGCCTAAGTATCCCAATCCACATCGTGTTATGCCAATTCACTCCTAGGGTATACAACTAACCCTGCACTCGGGGTTAGTTAGCACAGTTGAAAGCTTTTAGGGAAAATGTTTTGGGGGGTACTTAAACGCGGTTTAAATTGATGGGTTCTGCATGATTTTGTAATTTAAAGAGTTAAGGTATCCACTGCATTCATCAGAACTTCTCCAAGTATTGAACAAAAAAAAAAAGTTAAAAACAAAAATTTGTGATAGTACAATTAGCCCCGGTCTTTCTTACTACTCTTGAACTTTTTTCTATAAATCAGAAAATATTGGTTTTGAATCAAAAATTTCCTTTCGGTAAAATGTCGAATTAACAATCAAAATAATAAACTGAAATATAATGGTCATGATAAAAAATGACATCGAGCAATACATATACTACTAGAAAAGGCCCAGTTCGGGAACAAACCGAATTCCGAATGCAGGAAAAATTTCAAAATCAAACTCGAAATGTACAAAACTCGGCCTGATGCTGCCTGCGTGCCAATAGATCAAAGTTTGTTTACGAAACCATTTTTTAATTCATGAAATCAATGAAGGTAGTGAATCAACGAAGGCTTTTCTCGCTTTCCTGGTCACTATATTTAAAGGAAACTCTTTTCTATATCGCTTTACAAACAAAAATAAAATTTAAAGAAATCATGAAATTGCTTTAAAGCCCTTCTTTGGTTTCCCGTTGGTTTATGTTATTATTAATATTTTTTTTTCTTTCTTTTCTTTTCGTTTTCCTTACCATCCATATTTACTGAATTCGATTCTTTGTTTTTCAATATCGCGTGATTGAGCAGACGATTATTTTATTTATTTAACGTTCATTTATATTTCCATTAATTTTTGGAACTTTCGTGCAACTTTATCTAAATTGTCTCCATTTTCAATTTTCAGTTTATCATGTGCATGAGTAAAATATTTCATAATTTTTTATTTTTCGCGTGAAAGAATATTTCATTTTATGTTTGGAAAAAAAAAAAAAAGTATTTTTTTTTTTCTTTTTAACAATAATTAAAATTTTAAATGTCCACATTTAAAGCTTTTACCAGGTTATTATTTTCACATTTCAATTAATTTTAAAAAATCTAATCAAAATTTCGTTACAAATAAGGTACCAAATGAAAGGGACATTTTTTGTGAATCCGTCGGTTTAAATAACTTATCGATCGGACAATTAATTTTTTTTAAATTAACTAAAGTATGAAAAGCTGGTGCAATTTTGTAAATTAGCTAAAGTACGAAAAGCTGGTGACAATTTTGTAAATTAGCTAAAGTATGAAAAGCTGGTGGCAACAACACACAGACAAACCGAAGAAAATCTCTCTTAACCAACCAACTTGCGTCCAGCCACGAACTTACAGGAAAAAACTCTCTTAGCCATTTATATATAGAGAGATAATATGGAAAGGATAAAATTTTGAGTTTTAGAAGTTTAATAAAACCTTTTACCCTGATAATCTGAAAAAAGTAAAATAAATTCCTAGATTACTTTAATTTCAAACATTTAGCAATACTGTCACGTACATGGGATTTCATATTTAGACTTTTTTTTTTTTTTTTTTAAGTAGCATTTGTATATTTAAGCAAGAAAACATTTATATCTCTTTTCAAATTTTAATATAAAATTCAAGAAAGAATTTTATAACTAATCTCAAAAATTTTGAACTTCATATATATATCTTCTGGAAGGAAATAAATATCCATTTTAATCTTAGTCATTTTAGCTTTATTAAATTAAGATTCGCAATTTTTATATTTTTAAATAATTTTTTTCATCACCTGTATAAATAATACTAATTGTGCTTATTTATAAAGAGCAGAAAGTAAATATAATAATATATAATTTTAAAAAACTTATTATTAGGACGTTAATGTACTTATTCATACTTATTAATACCTTATAAACTTGTCCTACTCCTTCTATATCGTCGATTACTTTACATAATCCGATATTAAGATAGTGACCCTACATGATAACAGTCTGGACAGTGACCCACAGGTTGTTATAAACGATGCCATTATAATCTGATCTGTAAAATTTGTGAATAGCTCTCTGCATGACTCTCTGATGATTAAAAATAAACTGTTATCCTGAGATATTAACTAAAAGAAAAATGTTTAATGCTGATAAAAATATATTACGCCTTACTGTGATCAAGTGGTTTTTGAACGAACGTCCGCCATTGCCATTTTTGTTTAATGTTCAATCTTTTTGATACCTTTAAATGCCATTTGTCATTAATAAAAAGAACTATTCAAGCTTTTTTTTTCTGACAGGAAAAAAAAAACAGATTTTTTTCCATCTGTTGTCATGCAATCTGGTTTTTTTTTTATTTTTGCCCGTTTGTGAATTATAAATTTTTACAGTTTGTCCTGGTTTTTGAATCACTCTCTATTTTAATAAGCAGTCAAGAAATAAGTAATGAGCGCTTTCAATGTACCTTAAGCATTAAAACAAATTTTGAACACTGTTTTTTTTTTTTTTTTCTTCTTCTTTTTTTTTTTTTTTTTTTTTTTTTTAACGAGTTCAGTAATGAAAAGTATAAACACTCGACAACAAAAGTTCGCTTATATTCCGTTTTTATATTTTACTAATACTCCTTAAACAAAGAATGACATTTTTAAAGCCCTTTGAACTTAGGAAGTTTGTCTCTTTATTTAAAGAAATATTGATTCTACATTGAATCATTTTCTGACAAAGAAGTTTTTCTTTTCTTTTCGTTTTTTTTTTTTTTTTTTTTTTTTTTTTTTTTTTCCTTGATGAATAAGACTTTTATTCTCTGTACTTTTCTGAAAAATTGAAAAAAATTCTCGGTATCTGTCGAATTATTTCTATTTTGAACTGAAGCTGCTGTGCAGTTTGATAATTATTACTATTATTATTTATTTATTTTTAATAAGAAAACATTTGAATTAGTTCTTTATTTATTTAAATTATATACATTCTTCAAATTATTCTCGAATTGCTGACGTATGGATATATGGACGTATATTGTCATGGTATATCATTAGTTTAATAACGTGCAATCACAATTAAAATTTTAATGTTCGTAAGTTATTCAGATATTTTTTAACAATGTAGAATCATAGAAATGAAGGACTAATTAATTTCCTAAATTTTCCTTCAAAATCAATGTGAACTAATATTAAATTAATCGAGCTTCTTTAAATCCAGACAAGTACAAAAGATAATTTTTGTTATTAGAAAAAAAAAAAAAATCAAAAAGCTTTTTTTTTTTTTTTTTTTTTTGAGAGATGCGGGTTAGGGAAGGAGAGTTAAGAAATATGTTTGAATTCCACAATGCTTTGGAATAAATTCTAAAAACATTTAGGATTCTTAAGTTAGATTTTTAACATAGTCCCCCATACTTTTTTTCCCACATGAAGTTAGAGCTTTACTAAATATAAATTCCTTCTTGAGATAATTCTTTGGCTTTATATTAATTTAGTTTTGTGAAAATTTTGCTCATTTCAATTCCTATTGCATAAATCAAAATGTGTAATTGACATGTCTTATTACTGCATCTTTTGGTTAGATAGTTTCTCAGTTAATGTGATTTAATAAAATATTGTTCAGGATTACACAGACAATAATTCTTTATTATGCCAGTATGTGAATTTGATATTATATTATTTTTAAAACAGAAATTGTTTTGAGTGTGTGATTCCACTGCCTGTGAGTAGTAACAAGTAAATTTATCATTTCATGAATAGTAAATTATTTAGATAAAGCATCATTTTTCTGCACTCAAGTTTTATTTTAAAACAAGTAGGTAATTTCAATTTGCAGGTTATCTAACACTTCATATGTATATATATATATATTGTAAAGCTTTTCAAACATTGAATAGATGAAAACATATATATATATATATATATATATATATAATCATTAATTAATTTTATGATTTTTTTAAATTAATCTCTGTGTTATTTGTTGATTTTGCGCATTTTATTATAATTATTTTGTTTGAGACTTTATCGTAAAGAAATAGATACAAAACAGCTGTGGTATACTTTTTTTTAGTTTTCTTCAAGATACAGATAATGGCTACTGCAACGTATTTTGAATTTTATTGCATTGTATATCAACATAAATGCTTAAATATAGATATTTTCATGCTACAAATATCATAACCTTTCAGAAGAAAAAAATTTCTACTTTGGTCATAACTTTGAAGCTCTAAAATTAATTTTTGTTTAAATTTTTATTTATTTAACACAAAATATGACCAAATTCTTCTATATATTAATACTTTGATCCTTCAAAACCCATTAAAATGAAACGTGGGATGCGCACCACACCTATAAAGACATAAGTTCAATGCCCAATTGTATCCGCCATCTTCTTGTAAAATATCCAGCCAGTGGGCGAGAGGTTCTGCTCTCAGTGCTGGTAGGTGCCGTGTTCGATCCCAGGTCGGGCTCGACGACCTAGCCGTTCGAAGTTTTCTGTAATTTTCTTCGAAATTTACGCAAATACGGACTAGCACACTTTAAAAAGACCCCATGGAAGGCATTCACCATCAAGCTTAGGACCCTAGCGCAGTCAATCGGTCGTACTGCCGAACACCAACACACTTCTTGTAAAATATCAGTCACTTCAATATTTCAAAAGAAAAGAAAAACAAGTCCTTCCGGCTTATTCGGAAGGGTAGGTTGATTTCTTTTTCCTTATCAAGTAGCCGTCATTTTGTTTCAAAATGGCGACTACAAATTATTAATGCACTTGATAGAAATATTGATGTAGGCTATGCCCATATGGAGTTTTAAGCAAATCGGTTCATAAATACCTTTTTATGTGAATTTAAAATTTTCAAGTGACCGGCGCTTGGAAACAAAATGGTGAGTTAAGTTGACAAATATATGAAATGTATTTGTGAGATAAGTCTAATCGTCTACTGTACACATATAGTTCGAATTAATTCAAAATCTCAAAAGTCATCGTGTTGAAAAATTAAGTGGCTGGCACTTCGATCAAAATGGCAGAGAAAGTTGATCATCTAAGATATCATTGCAAATTTCAAAATAATTTTTTTTTTAGAAAGTCTTTCAAAGAGGCTTAGTAAGTTGATAAAATGTTAATTTTCTGCATTTCTAGTTTGTTTTAGCATTAAAATAGCCTAATTTTTCCTTAAAAACGCATTAAAAAGATCCAGTAACGCAGGTAATGGATTTGGCGCCAAATTTGGCGACTTTTCCCCTATGGCGAATTTTTTGGCAACTTTTGGCGAGAAAATACTTATTATCGATATACCAAAGTTGGACGCAATAACGTGATTGGTTCACGAGTTACGTGATATTTCTAGATTTTTGTTGTTTGAATGATAAATCCATTTTTACTTCCATTACCCTACTACCGTAGGTAATGGAAGTATTGTATTCGGTCTGAAAATTCGATATCGGGTTTTCACCTGATTTACACGTTTTAAGGTCCCGTGAGTCCAAAAAATTGGTTTTTGGCAATTGGTCAGTGTGTATGTATGTGTGTATGTGTGTGTGTATGTATGTGGAGAATCTTCTGGCTATTATAGCTCAGAAACTAATAAAGATAGAGCTACGAAACTTTAGAATTCAAATACGTCTGACGTACAGATGAAATTTCCAAATTTTGGTGAAAATTGAAAAACCGGAAGTGGGACATCGGAAACAGGAAGTTGGACCGTAAGTCCGTATCTCAAAAACGGCTCTAACGATTTTCTTCAAACTTGCTATATAAACACTCTATTAGATGTCCTTTCGAATGATATAGTTGGTTAGTTCAAGAAAATTGATAGGCGTCCTGTATAAATAGCTCAATTTCAGGCCTCCCAAGGGCGTTCCTTTAAAAACGGTTGTACGGATTTTTTTCAAACTCGCCATTTTAACTCAATTTTAAATATGCTTTTGTATGTAATTATTGTTTTCCTGTCAATAATTGAGTTTAACCGGAAATGGGACATCGGAAACCGGAAGTGGGACCGTAAGTCCGTATCTCAAAAACGGCTCTAACGATTTTCTTCAAATTTGCTATATAAACACTCTATCAGATATCCTTTCGAATGATATAGTTGGTTAGCTCATGAAAATTGATAGGCGTCCTGTATAAATAGCTCAATTTCAGGCCTCGCAAAGGCGTTCCTTTAAAAACGGTTGTACGGATTTTTTTCAAACTCGCCATTTTAACTCACTTTTAAATATGCTTTTGTATGTAATTATTGTTTTCCGGTAAATATTTGATTTTTTGTGAAAGTTGGTATCTCAAAAACGGCTCTAACGATTTTCTTTTTTGGTCACTTTTATGTTTTCTGATCACATTATCTCTCATAAATGCATATAATACATGTAATAGCGGGTAATGGAAGTCGTGTGATTGTTTCACACCAGATTTTTCAACTTTGATTTGTATAGATAAAGTATTTCTAAAGTTACCGTGATAACAAATTTTCAAGTGGCCGCAGTTGGAAACAATACAGCGGAACAAGTTGCCCAGCAAACATATCCAAGATATTTGAAGCAATAGATTCACTGTCCAATTGTGGTTTAAATCACTGCCGTGTTTCAAAAATTATTTTTATGGTAAATTTTCAAGTGGCAGTCAAAGTGGTTTCAACTTGGAAACAAAATGGCAAAACAACTTGCCCAGCGAAATCATCCAGTATACTTGTATAAGTTCCTTATGCTGATCTAGTTCAAATTAAATCAGTGTTTCTAAAATTATCGTCATAAGAAATTTTCAGATGGCACCACTTGGAAAAAAAAGCGGAGTGAGATGCCTAGCGAACTTCTCTGAGATATTTGAAGGATAAATTCACTACACAAATTCCATGCAAATTGATTCTGTATTACTAAAGTTACCATAATGACAAATTTTCAAGTGGCCGCCACTTGGAAATAAAATTGCGGATGACGTCACCAAGTGAACTTATCCTAGATATTTGAACCATACTCTCTAAAATATAAAGAGTGAGATCTCACTCTCAAAGAGTGGTATATCACTCTTTGAACATGCCAAAATGGAGCCAACCTCTAAAGAGTGAAAAGTCTCTTTTCGAAAGAGTGAGATTTCTCACTCTTTATTAAGAGTGAGATTATTCAGAACAATTTAAAGAATATGACAGATTATTTTTCCTTAAAAAATTGTGTATATTAGACGATATTGCTTCATTTCACCTGGCGAATCGACTCCAATTCAACGGTGCAAAGAATGCAGTTTGGATCTGTCGGGAATCGAACCCAGGCCGTTTCCGTAGCAAGCGAGTATCTTATCCACTGAACCACTGAGCACATATACAAGCTGCTTAATTTACATTATTAAGTCATTCTCATACGTGATCAATCATATTTTTAATATTTTTACTTCATTTATCAACAATATAAAATTAAAGAATTCTAAAGGATATTTTAAGATTTAAATTATTTTGAAATTGCTAAAATTAGAATTATTTTAAAAGCTGTATACTTGAAAAAAAAATCTTAATGACAAGAAGTCATTTAAAGTAGCTTATGCGGAAAAGAAGTTACTCAAGTGTACATGTTTTTAAAAAATAATAATAATAAATAAAAAAAATAACTGTTCGCATACAAATCTACAAAGTTTCCTGAATAAGTCGCCTGTTTAGAAGTATAAAACTTGCTGTTGATTTTAAATATTAGTAAAATATTATAGCCAAATTTTTGAATATTTCACATGTGTTAGCTGTCAATAAATATAATAAAAATATAAACTGTTACAGATTTTAAGGCGTTGTGCATTAAATATTTGCATTGATATTTTCTTTTATACCTTACATATTTCTAAATAAAACTATTTACTTTCTAAGACTAATTTCGTTATGCTTCTTGTGATTTTCGATTCTCCCTTAATAATATTACTTCGATTTTGTCAATCGTATAGAAAAAATAATTTACCAAACTATCTTTTAACATAATTATTTTCTATTTTTATTCTTCAAAAATCTTCAATACGTTCTGTTAAACAAATAGATACATGAGATCGTTCGGAAATAGTCCTTCATATTTCGTTCGAAATATGATAACCAGATGGCGCCAGCAATTTCTCACTCTACAAAAGTTTCATCTTGCAATAGATGACGACCTCACTCTTTGTGACAGAGTGACTATGCGTCACTCTTTCACAAAAAGTGAGAAGTGTCACATTTTCCAGAGTGATAATAATGTTGTCTCACCTTAATTGGTGTCAAAATAGGGGTCACTTTTTTAAGGAGAGAGATTCTCACTCCAGAAATTTTAGAGAGTAAGTTCACTATCCAACTTTTATTTGAATCATTTTAGTATTTTAAAAAGTATCGTGATGGCATATTTTCAAGTGGCAGCGTGATTTCAAGTGGCTGGAACTTAGAAACAAGATGTCGGGACAAGTTGCGCAGTGAAAACATTCTAGATAATTATATGATAATATCACTGTCCAAATTTGGTTCGATTTGGAGTATTATTTCAGAAGTTATCATGGTTACAAATGTTCAAGTGGTAACCTGATTTCAAGTGGTTCCGCTTAACTTAAGATATCCGCCACTTTATTAAAAATGACGGATAAATTTCATTAATAATCTTCATTGAGACCCTGAAGTGGTCTATATTTACATCAAATTTCAAACAAATTCGGAATACGCTTTTTACAATTTGAATTTGAAATTTTCAAGTGGTCTCCACTTGAAAACAAAATGGCGGAGCAACTTGTTTAACAAATTTATCTAAGTTATTTATAAGATAAGTTAAAACACTGTTCAAATTTGGATCCATTTGGAGTATTATTTCGGAAGTTATCATGGTTTTAAAAGTTCAAGTGGTAACCTGATTTCAAGTGGTTCCGCTTAACTTAAGATATCCGCCACTTTATTAAAAATGACGGATAAATTTCATTAATAATCTTCATTGAGACCCTGAAGTGGTCTATATTTACATCAAATTTCAAACAAATTCGGAATACGCTTTTTACAATTTGAATTTGAAATTTTCAAGTGGTCTCCACTTGAAAACAAAATGGCGGAGCAACTTGTTTAACAAATTTATCTAAGTTATTTATAAGATAAGTTAAGACACTGTTCAAATTTGGATCCATTTGGAGTATTATTTCGGAAGTTATCATGGTTTTAAATGTTCAAGTGGTAGCCTGATTTCAAGTGGTCCCGCTTAACTTAAGATATCCGCCACTTTATTAAAAATGACGGATAAATTTCATTAATAAACATCATTGAGACCCTATGTGGTCTATATTTACATCAAATTTCAAACAAATTCGGAATACGCTTTTTACAATTTGAATTTGAAATTTTCAAGTGGTCTCCACTTGAAAACAAAATGGCGGAGCAACTTAGTTAACAAAGTCATCTAAGTTATTGATAAGTTAAGTTAAGACACTGTCCAAATTTGGTTCCATTTGGATTATTATTTCAGAAGTTATCATGGTTTTAAATTTTCAAGTGGTAGCGTGATTTCAAGTGGCCCCGCTTAACTTAAGATATCTACCACTTTATTAAAAATGACGGATAAATTTCATTAATAAACTACATTGAGACCCTTATGTGGTCTATATTTACATCAAATTTCAAACAAATTCGGAATACGCTTTTTGCAATTTGAATTTGAAATTTTTAAGTGGTCTCCACTTGAACACAAAATAACCGAGCAACTTGATTAATAAACTCATCTAAGATATTTATAAGATATGTTAAGACACTGTCTAAATTTGGTTCGATTTGGAGTATTATTTCGGAAGTTGTAGCGATTTTAAATTTTCAAGTGGTAGCCTGATTTCAAGTGGTCCCGCTCAACTTAAAATATCTGCCACTTTATTAAAAATGGCGGATAAACTTCATTAATAAACTTCATTGAGACCCTTATGTGGCCTGTATTTACAACAAAATTCTAGCAAATCTTGCTTTAAATATGTTTTTCACAATGTCGGTTTGAAAGTTTCAAGTGGCTGCCACTTGAAAACAAAAAGTCGGAGCAACTTGGTTAACGAACTTATCCAAGATATTTATAAGATCAGTTCACTGTCCAAATTTGGTTCCATTTCGAGTATTATTTCGGGAGTTATCGTGATGACAAAATTTTCATTATAGATAGATAGATAGATAGATAGATAGATAGATAGATATAGATAAACGAAGTGATTGCAATAGGTCGATTTCTAAAGAAATCAACCTAAAATCTGGTGTTTAGCAATCACACGACTTCCACTAACCGCTATTAGACGTATTATACGCATTTTTTGGAAACAATGTGGTTAAAAGATTTAAAAAAAAAAAAAAATGGCCTAATAAATTGGACACCTAACAATTTTTCTGTAAGCGAAAAATTGATACACGTGTAAAGGCATATAAAATAGAATTCACATAGCGAGTTTAAAAAAAAATCGGTAGAGCCGTTTTCTGAAATACCGATTTCCGAAATCTAAAATTGACCTACTTAATCAGGATGATTGTTAATTTTCCTCTAATAACCACGTAATACATATACAAGGATATCTTAAAAGGAGTTTATGTAGAAATTTTCAAGAAAGTGGTTAGACCTGTTTTTGAGATATCGACTTTCCCCAAAACTTGGCAAAATCAATTGTTGAGTGGAAAGCAACAATTACATACGAAAGGATATACAAGAGGAAACTAATATGGCGAGTTTGAAAAAAATCTGCACAGTCAATTTTAAAGGAGTGCACTTGCGAGACCTCAAATTGACCTATAATACAGGACGCCTATCAATTTTCCTGACCTAACCAATTAATACATACACAAAAAGAAATCTAATTGAGTGTGTTTATATAGCAACTTTTAAGAAAATCGTTAGAGCCGTTTTTGAGATGTGGACTTACTGTCCCACTTTCCAATGTCCCGCTTCCAGTTTTCCAATTATCACCAAAAGTTGAAACTTTATCTGTACAACATCCCTGTCTTAATTCTGAAGTTTCGTTGTTCTATCTTTATTAATTTTAGAGATATGATAGCCAAAAAATTCCCCACACACATATACACGTATACACGCACACACACATGCCAACACACTGACTAATTTCAGAAAACCACTTTTTTCGACTCAGGAGACCTCAAAACTTGTATGTCAGCTCTAAACTCGATGTCGAATTTTTTTGACCGAATACGATACTTACATTACCTATGGTAGTCGAGTACTGCAAGTAAAAATGAGATAATTTTTTCATACCTTGGCATATACCCTTTTTATTTTACGTGCAACAGAATTTTGTTCGTGAATTAGAATTAATCGGTTATGTAATTAATAACCTTTTTTATAATTAGTTTAACAATTCTCAAGAGAATGTAGACTGTGCATTAAAAAGTTGAAAAAAAAAAAAAAAAAAATCCAGCTTGAAACTAATAGTCCTCCGCGTCCTAATAAATTTTTTTCTTCTATTTCTTCTTCTTCTTTTCGAGACGGGGGCCTATTAGTTTTAGTCTGGATTCTTTGTAGACCAGTTTTGTGTAACACCAAAATAAAGTAGAAATATCACTTCTATCGTTACAAATTCGGTACCAAATGAAATGGACAATTTTTCTGAATCCAGGAGTGTAAACAATTTTTTGACATGACAATTAACTTTTTTTAAAAATTAATTAAAGTATGAAATTCAGGTGGTAACACTTCATTTTATTTCATTTCGGTCATTTTAAAAAGTAGGTGGCTCTGTTTTACAGTCAAAAAATGAGATAAAATAAATTAAAAATTGAAAATTTTAATTTTACAGATTGAAAGTAATTGTCCTCCGTACTAAACTAAATTGTGTCTGACGGATTTTTTTTAAACTGAATTTTAGCGTTTAAAAATTTTACTCTTCTTTAAAAATAATTGTCGAAGGATCTAATCACCATCCAAACCAAAATCCTGTTTTAAAAGATACCCGCAACTCAAAAGTTTGTAATCAGAATAAATAATTTTTTATTATCTATTTTATTGAAAACATTAAATGTTTAACAGTTTTCCCAATTTATTTATTTATTTATTTATTTTTTATTTAGGATACTTTCCATTTTAAATGTAAGAAACCTTCCATTTTAACTTGGAGATTGTCACTCGATAAAACTCTTCTGAAATTAAATACGATATTACACTTACGTGTCGTTGAGCTCACAGGGTTTTAATAAAAATTTTATTTGAAATACTAATATTTCACAAAATACACTTAATTATATTCAAGCAAATTACACATATACGTATTTAAACAAAACGCACCTAAATATATTTAAGCAAAATGCACATAAAATTGTTTCACTTTAATATATTACCGAAATTCTCATGGAACTTTAAAATTTGAATGTAATGGTAAAAATAATAGATAGCTATAGATTTGTTTAATACATTATATAAAATTTATGTTTAAAGTTTTCTTTTATATTCAATATAATAAAATATTGGTTTCATAAAAATTTTCGTTCTCGAGTTTTGCATAGATTTACACGTTTTGAGAGGTCTAGAACACGATTTAACCATTTTTAAAAAATGTCTATCTGTGTTTCTGTGTGTGTAACAAAAATTTTGTTGCAATTGTATCTCCAGAACTAATGCACAGAATTTCATACAAATTAATATGTTGTTACACCTTGACATAAATTAGTGCCTGTCAATTTTTGATTAAAATCGTCAGCAGGTGGCGTTGCCATCCTCCATTTTCTAAATTTTAACATGACTGTATAGGACAAAATTTGCTATAAATGTGCACAATGGATATTATTTTTAACGATTCACTATGAAATTAGAAAAAAAGAACTATTTATAATAGTAATAGTCAACTAGGAAAAAAATTTTTGGACTTACAGGTTCAACGCTATGAAGCAAATTTTCAGTAGAATTACCTTTCAAAAAAAATTCAATATCTTTAAAACAATCTCCGATAATTTAAAACAAAGCAATCTATATATATATATATATATACATATACAGTCGACACCGGTTATAACGTACCTGGGATATAGCGTACTTTCGCTTATAACGTACTCAGATGCTTGGTCCCGAATGAAACCCTATATAGTGTAATGGTTTACATCTTCGGCTGTAACGGATTATGCAAAAGCCTTAATCTGGTTATAACGTACTTTTTAGACTGGAACAAAAAGCCAAAATTGTATGTCAACCTTGCATTTCTGGTTTGGAAATCGGTATATTTTCTTAGATGGAGGTGCCAAATGAGGAGGTGCCAAAAGTATCTGAAGCATTTTGTACTATAAAAACTTTATCGCGGTTCGTTGAATTCCATACTGACTATTCAAAGACTGTGCAAAGTTCTATTATAAATATTGAAAATGTAATTTTTACTGTGTCATCTAATCAAAGAAAACAACGAAAAATAACAGATTATTTTTCCAAATAAACATGTAAGTAGTAAAATGTGTTTTTTTTTCTTTTTTCTTATTTTATTTTGAGAAACTCATGAACTTTCTATTTAAAATCTCTATTATTGCGAGTGCAATTATGCACTTTATTCTTTCGTTAGGCACTAATTTTTATTGGAAATATTGCTTATAACGTACTTCGGTTATAACGTACCATATTTTCTGGTCCCCTGACAGTACGTTATAACCGGTGTCGACTGTATATATATATATATTTTTTCAAAAGAAAAGCGCATTTTTAAAGATATTGTTAAAGAGAATGAAATGAACTTTCTTTGGACATTTAATGCTGTAGTTTTATGAGGAAAAAAAAATATGTGCGTTCATAATAGAAATTGATTTTAATAAATTATTTCTACTGAATGAATTTGTATAGGAAAATATAGAAACAAGTTTTGTGAAGGCAACAATCTATTAGGTTTAGCATTACGCGCTATCAATTATATATAAAATAAAAAGTGTGATTTTTCCAAGTACACTAATAAAAATAAACACTAATAATGGTTTACTAGAGAACAAAACACTACAGGCTATATAAAGTTAAAATATTTCGAAATAGTTAACAGAATTTTTTTTTTATTTCTCCTTGAATGACGTATGAATAAATATTTTCGTCTGCGAAATGTTTACAGACTCGGTAGAAAATTTTCAATTGATACGAGAAATACTAATATAAAATATTTTTCTTTGATTCTTCCTTCAAATTTAGACAAAAATTATTATGATAACGTGAGAAAAATTGTGTTATTATATAAAGGTAGTATTTATTTATATCGTTTCTCAACTTTCCCGTTTTGATAAATTTAATAAAATAAATTGAGTACTGCAAACATTAAATTAAAATTTTAATTACATTTTCTGAATAAAATGTAAAGGAAGCAGAAGTGTCAGTCATAAAGCGAGCATGTACGAGCTGGAGCATTGTTGAAACAATTTTTACTACAGAAATCGAATACACATTGTTAAACACATTATACAGCAAAAATTCCGCTAAATCAGGAACAACCGAATATTTCGAAGTTTGAATGAAATTTGTATTCATCAAGCGTACTGTCAGTGGATTGTGGAATTTTCACTGCACGAGAAACTAGTACATCATTGCAAAATTTCTAGAACTGGAGTCCTATTGAGGTTACAGTTTCAAAATTTTGTGAATCCCTTACTTCCATTTTTCGCCACATTTGAATGTCTAATTTGACGCTTAGTCAAAGACCACCTTCGTGGAAATTTTAAAAACTTTCATCTGTTCTCACTTTTACTGTAATACTGTATACATAGTATGTAAAGATATAAACAAGTTCTATTCTACAATCATCTACAATCACTCTTTTTTTTATAGTCTTGTGAGTCATTTATAGAATTTTCGAAGAATTTAGTTCTGGGCCATAAACCAATGATTTTTTTCGGAATATTCCAGAACTCTGTTCTTATTGAAGTTAGAGCTTCCAAACTTCGTTAACCCTAAACTACAAACGAAGTCTGAATGGAATTTGAATTCATCGAGCGTATTGTTAGTGGTGTATGGAATTTTCAAGGTAGTTCTTGCAGAGAAACCAATGCATCATTACAAAATTTCTAAAACTAGACTCCTATTGAGGTTAGAAATTCCAGATTTTGTGAATCCCTTACTACCATTTTTCGTCACATTTAAATGCCTAATTTGACGCTAAGTCAAAGCCCACCATCGTGAAAATGAAAAACTTTCATCTGTTTCCACTTTTACCGTGATACCGTATGGAGAGTAGCACGTAATGATATAAAAGAGTTCTACTCTACATTCATCAACAACCACTCTTCTTTTTTTTTTTATAGTCTTGTGAGTCATTTATAGAACTTTCGAAGAATTTAGCTCTGCGCTATAAACCAATGAATTTTTTTCGGAATATTCCAGAACTCTGTTCTTATTGAAGTTAGAGCTTCCAAACTTTGGTAACCCTAAACTACAAGTTTTCGCCAAATTCTGTTGCCAAGTCGCCAAATTCGATGCCAAGACCAAAAATCTACGCTGGCTACTAATTTGCGGCTTGGCGATATTAGTGATAAACTTTTGCAGCAAATGCTGTTTTAGGATAGCCGGAAACCCTTTCTCAATTTTAACTGAGTTAATTGTTTTGCTAAAATTTATCGTTTCTCGCCAATCATTTTTGCCAAAGAGAACAAAACTGGGCCATCTGCACTCGAATGATTTTCATTATACTCTAAGCCGAGCATTTCCAAAAGAGGGAGTAACAGGGAGTAACAGGGTTTTTCTTTTTATGTTCGTGGACTGGAACTTGCCTGTTTATTTACGAATTGATTACCTCACACAAAACTGTGAATGTTTTCATAATAATATGTATAATCCTGTGGTTGTATAAGAAAGTCATGAGGTGTCCACATATTTTTTAATATGAAAAAAAAAAAAAAAATGTTTTCATTTGTCATGTTTAACGAGTCGCATTTACTTAGTAACAATATAAACTTTTTTTTTTACTTTCCGAACACTATAGAGAGGAAAGTATTGTAATCATGTCAAAAATCTGAATTTGAGATTTTCATGTTTCTATACGTTTCGAGGTACTCTGAGTCCGTTTTCACTATTTTTGCGATGATGTATATATGTATGTATGTATGTGAGTGAACACGCTAGCGTCCAAACGCTTTGTTCAAATAAGCTGAAAGTTGGTACGTGTATTGTAAGTCACCATAGTACCAACCCTATTGATTTTGATGAATCTAGCACTTATAGATTTTTTACAGTGACACAAAGAAAAATTATTTATCATTACAGCCTATGGGATCAAAATCTTAAAAGTGCGATAACATCTAAACGCCTTATTCAATTGATCAAAACATTTATACACATATTACAGGTCACAGATACTCAATCTGTATAGATTTTGGAGAATCTAGCACTTATAGTTTTTTTACAGGGACACAAAGAAAAATTCTTTATCATTCTGGCCTATGGGGCCAAATTTTCAAAAGTGTGATAGCGTCTAAACACCTTATTCATCTAAGCAAAAAATTTGTACACATGTAATAGGTCACAGTTGAACCAACTGTATAGATTTTGGTGAATTTAGCTCTTACAGTTTTTTTTTTTTTTTTTTTTTTTACAGGGACACAAAGAAAAATTCTTTATCATTATGGCGTATGGGACTAAATTTTTAAAAGTGCGATAGCATCTAAATGCCTTATTCAATTGAGCTGAAAATTTATATGAATATTATAAATCACTGTTGCACTAACAATAAGCATTTTGGTGAATCTAACATTTATAGGTTTTTACAGGGACACAACGAAAAATTTTTTATCATTATGATCTATGGGCTCAAAGTTCAGTAGCGTTAAATAAAACGTCGTGTAATATACGGAGAAAAATACTCAAACACCCTATTAGGGTTTTCTCTCTTTTGTTTGTTTAACAACTCCTCTTTCTTTACTTTATCTACAAAACTGTTAATTACTCAATGTTCGGAAAGTCGAGTGGAGTCACTCGAGAATTTTAACCTTATTAACAAATGCTTTACTGTAAAGGTTATTGAAATAACAATAATTTAATATTCGGAAAATATAATATGCCTCTAAGAAGTAACTGCACTACTCGCCAGCTTTATTTTTAAGCATTTTTCTATATAACTTTTTTGAGAGTATTCAGTTTTGTCCCGTAGAAAAGGGATTTTTCGGATTTTAAAGTGCATTTTGCTTTACAATATAATTCTTATCCAATTTCTGAGTTTGACAGAAATTTGAAAGAAATTTAAATCCATGTAAATTTTCCTCCAGGCAAATTTTCATCTCAAGGTGAATTTCCAACTATATTTCGCCAGATAATGTCTCCTTTGCAAAACGTTTCTTTAAAAAAAAAAAAAAAAATGGCAATCCAAAACTTTAAAGCCTTATAAATCGTATTGAATCATTGATAAAAACTTATATTTATCATATATATTTAAATATTTGCATTAACTTTAATAATTGTTTTCGTTTTTTATTTCTCAAACACGTAGGAAAGATGAACAATTAAATAATCAAATATATTTTTTAATTCAAGTCGCAAATATTTAAATCTTATAGTTTGTGGCAATTACAAATTTTCTTTTATAATACTTTCAAACAAAGTTAAATGTTAATGACTTTGGTTTGTCTATTTGTCCGAGCTCTAACTCCCGTAAATATTCACGGAATTTCTTGAAACTGATACTATATGTTAATCAAGTTCACAATCGGATGTTTCCTATTCAAAATGGAGTAAATACCTGTAACAGTTAGTGTACAGGGACATCCAAAAGTTTTCCAAAGCGTTATTGCGTTCTGTGAGAGAGTGTTTCTATAAAACATATTTTAATAACTTTACTTTGCACAAATGTTAATGAAATTAAAATATGTTATTCATACGTACAAAAAAATGCTCTATGTAGAATGTAGTATGATTAGCATTAAGATTTACAGGGCCACACAAAAATATTCAGTTACATTAAGCTTAAGGTATATTATTTTCAATTTGACGGAATTGCATTTTCGTTTACATTAAGCGTTATCTGTCTGTCTGCCCGCACCCAGCATACAGTCGGTAACGAAAGTGCCCAAACACTAGAAAAAATTCCTATGTGAAAAAAGTACACTTCATATGGTTTTGCTAAATAAATCCTTATCGAATCATTTTCTTAGACTGACTAAGAACAGGAGTCGACAAGGTTTTATTTAACAAAACCGTATGAAGTGTACTTTTTTTACATAGGAATTTTTGCTAGTGTTCGGACACTTTTGTTACCGACTGCACGTAAATATTTTCAGAAATATTTTTCAAATGATATATGTTATTCAAATTTACTATGGAATGTTCCCTATTTAAAATAGCATTAATAGGTTCTGTACAACTGGTTTTTGCACAGGGACACAATGCCAGTGCTTTGTACTTTAGCACCGACATTTAAGTAAATCACACTTAAATAACTTTCAACTGCAAAAATCCTAAAAAGAAATTGACATTTATTGTTAATATGCTAAAATAATGTTTTGTATAGAATAAAATATGGTTAACGTTCAAATTTACAGGATTACACTAAGATATTCGGATACTTTAAAGGCTGAAATTGGAATCTAAGTGCTGCATTTTCTTTTGCGTTAAGCATTCTTAACTCTTTACAATGATGTTTAAGAGTGGTTGTGAATTCAATTAGTCTATGTAAGCCATTCAGTCCTTCTGTCTGTCCGGGTTGTGATAACGTAGGCAAGGAATATTGAAAGTTATACGATACAACAAGTACGTACAGTTGGAAAGTGCTAATAATCAATGCACAACGCATGATTTTTCGTACTTGTTCAACATTAAAAAAAGTGTCAAGTTAGGTTATTATGACCATCACCTACTTCAGACTTCAACAGCACACAGCTACTTAAATAGTGGAATATGGCTCAAGGAGGGTGACGTCTATGAAAATTGAAAACGTTGGAGCTGGCTTGGAAGCCTGGCGTAAGGGGGTGTAAGGGAGGAAGGAGGAATAGAAGAGGCCTACCTTTAAAATAAGTATAGGAAGAGTGGTAATAAAATTACTGAATCTCCAGAAAATAAATAATGATCCAAATTCCACGACTTCTTCATTAAACAATAGTTAGACGATCTCAGAATTTCACTAGATTATTGATTGCATATGAACAAAGACATTGTAATAATAATCATGTTTAAAGCTAGCATTCCAGGTTAAACGATGCATTGAAAATGAAAACACCTCATATTTATTTGCTTATGAATAAACTTAAACAAGATGAAAAACATATAGATTACATAATAAGATGCGCGGAAGTGATTTGTTAACCAACTAAAGAATATATATACAAATATTGATGTCGACGAAAAAAAAAAATATACATTCAATAAATTTGAAGAAAGTGGAGACTTGGAAAAGTGGTGTTTGAAAGCATTTGCATATATACAGAATTTACAGTGAAATAAATAATAACTGATAATTCATCAGTTTTTGAATATATATAAATAAATATTAAAACGACAACGAAAAACAAACACTCTTGCAACTTTTTAACTCTATGCAACATGACAACGACGAACATTCTTACAGCTTTCTTTAATTGTACCCTGTGAAAATAGTCTGTGCTGCTTTACACAACAATACTGAGGTACCTCACTTGCAACAACCATGTAGAAAAATGTTGCCAGCTGTAATTGCGTAACATACTACAATTACACAGTTACAACTGGTAACATTTTTCAGCATGGTTGTGCCAAGTAAGCTGCCTCAATGTTGTTGTGTAAAGTGGCACACAATTTTTAGTGTATATATAACATGGCAACAAAGGGCATTTCTTCAAATTTTTTTATAGTGCGTAATATGGCGACAAAGGACATTCCTTCAACTTTTAAACACATTTATTTTGCGATAGGTTACTTCTAGAGCAGAATACTCAGTCCTAAGTCTAGATAAAGTGTGAAAGAAATCTGAAGAGTTCATTTTATCCTTTATTTTCTTTTTCTTTTTTTTTTTCAATTTATTTCATATTTTCGCTAAAGACATTTACATTAAGGCCCGTCATTGAGGTGAACAACATTTACGCGAAGGACAAGGGTTTGCAGATTTACGCTAAAGGCACTTGCGCTAAGGGCTTGGCCCTACTTGAAATAGCCCATTTATTGCTGCGATAGAAAAACACGTATATATATATATATATATATTCATCAGTTTTCATTTTATTTTCTTCCAACTAGTTTTTTAACACTTTAAAATTTTCATTTCTATTTGCCCATATGTGTGTTTGTGTGTGTGCGTGTGTATATAAATATAAATATAATAATACATATATGTTAATGTGTATGAACTGCTAAAATTTTTTCCATTCACTCTATTTCTTCTTGCATGTTTTCTGTAAAATTCTTTATTGCTTGGAGACTTTAAATCAATATGAAGCCGAAAAAGAATTGATCAGCAAAATAAATTTCATGCCCAAAGGCATTAAACAAATTGTATTTGTTTTCTTGTAGAAGCCAACTCAAATATAATGAAAACAAGTGTAAATACTTCAAGGAAAAAAGATTCTTTTTGAATTACACTTTTCATTTGTTTGCCTTCGTATTTAATTTAAAATTTTAAGAAAAGAAGATGTATGAGCCTTTTTTATACGAATAACTTAATTACTGTGAAAGTATAGTTAAAATATTTAACTATTAATTATTATGTTATATTTGCCATAAAACTTCGTGTAATTAAAATAATATAATTTGAGATATTTAAATGTATTTTAACCCACACAATGAACAGAAAAAGAATTATAAACTAAAATTTCATAGAAATGTATGAAAAATACCACAAAGTTACAAGTGCTTTCATTTATAAATTAGGTTTTGCATATCACGTCTTAAAACGCAACTTAACAATATACAAATAATTATTATTATAAAAGAACTATATCTTTGACAGAACTTCATTTAATGCCAGAGTGAAATATTTAAAAACATTTGGTGTTAGTCATGTTCCTTTGTTCACATAAATCAGGTGGTTTTTACCTTCCGAACATATATATATATAAGGAAAGTATTATAATCATGACAAAAATTTGACTTTGAAATTTTGGTGTATCTGCACATTTTAAGGTCTCCTGAGTTCCTTTTTGCTATTTTTACAGTGATGTATGTATGTGTGTATATATGTAAGTGAGTGAACACAACAGCGTCTAAACGCTTTGTTCAAATAAGCTGAAAGTTGGTACATATGTTACAGGCCACAGTAGCACGAACTCTATTGTTTTTGGTGAATCTCTCGCCCTTATACTTTTTTACAGAGACACAAAGAAAAGTTCTTTATCATTATGGCCAACAGTGAGAAAAAATTCTGTAACTGACATCTAGAATTTAGTTTGTGGCTCTAGTAAAAATAGTTCCATGTCATCCTTATAAATTCTTGTTCTCTTTGAAAGCGAGTTCTAGAAACCCGTATTAGAATTCTAGAGCGTTTGCCTATATTATCGAGGTCAAACTTATTTAAAAATTTCTGCAAATAGATGTGTATACAAGAGGCGAGTTTAAGCAACTATACTCTTAGTATATGACCCAATTCTAGAAAATCAAGCGAGAATTTCTCGCAATGAAAAGCATTCAGAATATTTAGAATATTCAGAATATTGTTTCACCATCTAGAAATGTATAGAATAGAAATTCTTGATCATTTCGTCTATTCAATTTATTAGCGTGCCTTATAAGCACAACTTGAAAACCTAGTATAGTTCTAGTTTAGGGATTTAGAAATTGATCACTTATTCGTTCTAAATGAAAGCGGTATATATATAAATATTTTGTTTTTCAGTGTACGGGCTCAAAATATTTAAAGTGCGATAACGTCTAAATGCCTCATTCGATTGAGCTGAAAATCTATATACATATTGTAGGTCACCATCGTAAGAAATGGATAGATTTTGGTAAATCTAACACTTATAGTTTTTTTTTTTTTTTTTTTTTTTTTTACACAGGGACACAAAGAAAAATTCTTTATCATTATGGTCAATGGGCTAAAATTATTTAAAGTGCGATAGCATCTAACCGTTTTATTCGATTTAACTGAAAATTTATATGCAAGTAATAGGCTACCGTCACACGAATAGTTTAGATTTTGGTGAATCTAGTATTTATAGACACTTACAGGGACACAAAAAATATTCTTTTTCATTATATGGCTTCAATTTAGTTATTTAGCAATAGCGTTAAGTTAAACAACATACTACATGGGAAAAAGCACTCAAGCACCCTATTATAATTTTCTATTTTATTTATTTACTGTCTTTTCTCCCTTTAATTTTATTTAAACAGCTGTTAATTACTCCAGATTTTTTTTTTAATGCCTCAATTTTACTTTTAATCTAAAATAATCTTGACGATTTCATTGATTGTTAATTTTTTTCGAAATACTTAAAGCCATTTGCTTCTGTCTGTCAATGCCATCTGTACCAGATAAAAATAAATTACCAGTGGAAATTAAATTTCTTATACATTTAGACTCTTTCAAATATATTTTTAATTCTCCAAAAATCTTAATCCTTGATTTTACTTTCCGAACTTACATATGTGAGGAAAACATTATGACCATGTCAAAATGCCGATGTTGAGATTTTGGTGTTTCTATACGTTTTGGGGTGCCCTGGGGTTAATTTTTGCTATTTTTCCAATGATGTATGTATTTTTACGATGATGTATGCAAAAACCGACTAGTATTCTATAAGAAAGATGCTTTTGTGCATTTGATTAATGCATTTAATTGTGCAAATAAAAAATAGTGAAAAGTGATTTAAAATAATATTGCTCGTGGGCCATATATCCGAATAATTTTTTGAGTCTCCGCGAATAATTTATACCATTTTCAATAAGAAACATGTTATAGTAAGCGTAATTAATTTCCGAAACGTGTCAATAGAATCCTGCCTTTTGAGACTCAAAGGTTAGTTTGTGTCTGCGTATGTATCTGTGTATACCACGATAGCGGCCGCAAAAATCATCCGAGTGACTTGAAAATTGGTATACATGTTCATGAGCCATACATGCCTGTATATTTTTAGGTGTAAACTTTGTTTGTGGTCCATATACAAGAACACGCCAAAATATTTTTTATCATTACGGCTTATGGATAGAGTTTCTGTGTACCACATAGCTGCTGGAAATTCACCTGATCGACTTACATATTGGTACACATGTCCGTGAGCCATCATACATAACTAGCTGTATGTTTTCGATGTTCATGTTGTTTAAGGTTTGTGGACAAGGAAACGAACAGTTTGTGGACAAAAGTACTTCTTACCATTACAGCCTATGGACAGAATTTTGTTTGAACACTTTTTAACATGGCTACATTATATTCAACATAATTAAACTAATACACATTTTTAAGATGTTTAAAATTATGCTTACGGCACAGACTTAATAATTATGTATTGGACCACACAAAAAATTTCCGATAATGTTATACAATTATCTAAATGATGTCAAATTTGGTACAAATATTTATGGATTGCATATAATTACCTGTTTTTTTTTTTTTTTTTTTTTTTTTTTTCATTTGTACATATACTATTTGTGATTCATGTAACAGGATACACAAAAGAATATTTTATCATTACTATCTATAGACGAAATTCATTTTTAGTGCATTTTAACATGGTTACACTCAGTCCAACAGAATGAAATTAACATACGTTAGCAGAATGTTTTAAAGCAAGGTTTCTGTAGAAAGTAGTAGACACAGAACTAGTAATTAATTTACAGAGCTACACAAAAAATTCCGATATGTTACAGAATCATTTGGCATTAAATTTGATACAAGTATTTATGAGTTACAAGGAATTAGTACAAAGCTGTGACTTACAAGGGAATGTATAGGTACATACAGGAATACAGATACAACGATAGTTAGAGGGGTGGGGGTACGGCCCCTCAGAAACGTATCTGGTTATGTATCAAGTTAGTCATATATGTGTGCAAGTGTGTAAGTGTATTTATATATTTGGTGTCCTGGAAAGTTCTGTCGTTTTGAATTAGTAAAATGACACCGAAAGATTAGAAAAAAAAAATTATGTCATACTTTACCAAATACCTTCTTAAAAGTTATATAAATGATGGCCAGGAAAATTTTCCAATGTTAGACTTTTAAATTAAAACAGCAGAACTTTCCAATATACCTAATATACTAGATATATATATATAATATGTAAGGATGAGACAATGGTAGGTCACCACAGTTTTAAATTTGAGCCGGATCCAGCGACTCCCGATGACATAATAGTTGGGAGATTAGGAAGGTCGATATAAACGGTCGGTGAAGTTTTAGATGAAGTCGGAATGATTTTGCATCAGCATAGAGCTGCAACGGGGAAAGAAACTTGAGGTGTGTGTGAAGTGGATATGAACAGGTTTTTGAAGTTTTGCTAAGTGAAATGATTGGAGGCGGTTGGATTAAGGATAAATATGAAAGTATTGTGGTAAAGAGTGTGGTGTAGATGAGAATAGTTCTTATGCGAGCGTAAGCGATAGTAGAGATTTTGTTGTGTTGTAGAATAGAGTAAGATTTAAATGAAGAATATGTCGAGGGAATCCTGCCGACAATTCTTGTGTTAGCATCGTTCAGTGATCGACAGAGAGCCGTCTTCATTAAGCTTCTACCATTTCTCCTGGGTGAAGCTATTTCTTTATATTTCTCTAATTTATTAGTTTATTTAATTATTTAATTGAGTTCGGTCAAGTTATCCCTCCCAGCCACGCAAAACCCACAAATATATATATATATATATATATATATATATATATATATATATATATATATAATTATTTTAAACAATATGCTCTCTTTAAAAAAAAAAAAAAAAAAAAAAAAAGTGTTAATTCACCATGAGGTGTTTAACATGGGGGCAAGAAGTGTTTTTTTTTTTTTTTTTTTTTTTTTTTTTATCGACTTGAGTTAAAAATGCAAAAATAATTTGAGTTACCGATATTTATCGATACTTGAGTTATTTCTGCTCATTCATTCACTTAAAATCGGTAACATCGCTCTCGCTGCAACGCATTTCTTCAGTAGCACGCCACTGTAAATTGATCTGGTTTATTAAAATCATTAATAAAATAAATAAATTACTGAAATACAATAAATAACTCAAGTTTGAATGCATTATGTTAACTCATTCAGTTTCATAAAATTAACTCAAGATGAGATGGCGCGTTTCTTCTAAGGAAATGAGTGAAAATTCACTCAAGTTGGGTTATTTTCATTCTTTCATTTTAAGAGAGTGGAATAAATTAAAATGATCAGCTCAGTAAGGAGTAATGTAAATACGATGCTGAGACTCCTGATCTGTAGATCTACTAGTATAGACCAATTTCGAAATATTCTAAAATAATTCATGGAAATAAGAGCGCAGATCGGGCTGAAATGATAAATTCTTTTCAAATGTGTTAAGTATTTTGATGAAAACTGCGCAGCTAAAAATAAATTAAATAGTAAAGGCAGTATTACACACAACGATCTTTCAGACAACTCTCATTTGAGCCAATTTTTACTCCAATATTTGAAAGCCGAAATTAGAAAGAGGGTTACAATAGTTGAGTCAAAAATTGTTCGAAAAACTGGTTTGCAGGGTACACAGTACATGACAAGCGAAGCTACAACGGGGACGACGGAGGGAGAGCGAAGAGAACAACGGTGAATGAATTTCCCTCCGGCGTTGTCTTTTTTCGAAACGTAAGAAACTTTCTTCTCATTGGCTTGCCACAGTAAAAGGAGATGCTCATACGAACAACTTTTTCTGACTAGACAGAAAAAATTGTTCGTATTCCCAATTCCTATAACACTGGTCTTTGAGGTGATTTGAGCCAGCAAAACTGGCTCAAACTAACAACTGGCTCAAAAGTTAGGCTTACACTCGTGTGTGCAATAGGGGCATTAAACGTCTCTTACTGCGAACTCTCTGTATTATCAAAAGTATAATATATCACTGCCACTTACAAGTACAAAACGTTTATTATCCCCTCATCAGTAGAAGCCTGCCCATTGAGACTCAAAAAGTTTTTGATTTCTGTCTGTACGTCTGTGTGTCCGTGTGTGTGTAACACGATAACAGCCGCAATTGACTCGTAAATTGTCACAAATGTGGATCTGGAGTTAGCTGCATAGTTTTGGGTACATAAAATATTTGTGTCTCGTATACATGGATGCATCAAAATACTCCCATATCATTACGGTCTGTGCAATCAATCATTTTTAATGAATTTTAGCATGGATACAGTACATTCAACATAATGAAATAAACATACATAAGAACAAGATGATTAAAGCATCGTTTCTACGAAAGATGGTGAACATACACTTAATAAATGATCTACATGAGTACACAAAACGGTTTCGGTATTTTATGGAATTATCCAATTGGCTTTAAATTTGGCGCAAATATTTAGAGGTTACATAGAATTAGCTGCGTAGATTTTTATGCTTATTTTGTTTGTATCTCATTTATAAGGACACACAAAAGGATTTCGTACTATTACAGCATATAGGCCAATTTCTACGAAACGTATTTTTACATAGTTATACTGCATTCGACATACTGAAATTAGTATAGGTTATCAGAATTCTTTAAAATCGTGGCATCTTTAAATAATAGCAGGGATAAAATTGGAAATTAGCTTACAGGAATATAGACAAAATAATTCCGATATGCATTATATAATAATCTGATTGACTAAAGATTTGATACAGATATTTAGGAATTAATTATACGGAATCATATGTATAGTATTTAATTTGTGGTTTATGTACAGAGGCACACAAAAGAATTTCAGTGATTTTCGGTCTACAGGTGGCATTATTTTTACGTACATTTAATCATTGTTACACTCTATGAATGAAATAAAATTAGCATTAATTAATAAGATGATTAGAAGAATGTCTTCTGCAGAACATAGTGTGTATGGAATCAGTAGTTAGTTTTACACTGCTACTCAAAAGAACTCCGATATGATTTGTATTACACATGACAATTACTAATTGCGCTTTTTCGGAATGACATGCTCATATCGGACAATATATATTTTAATATATATTTAAAAATAATAATGAATTAGTATTATATAATGCCAATAGCATTTTGAGATTCCTGATCAACAGTTCACCTAATTTAATTAGAGTTTCATTATTATTATTATTATTATTATTATTATTATTATCACGCTAAACCACTGTGCATCATTTATTTTTATTTTAACCATTTAAATTATTTAAATATTTTTGCTAATGAATACTCACTTTAAGTTTCTTTTTTACATAAAATTATCCACCAGCGTATTTATAAATTATCGAATTTATTCAACCATTATATATTTGATGAAATGTTTCTAAGAGTATGAAAACATTTCTGACAAAATCATAACTAAAAATATTTATTTATAATGCAAATAAAAATTGAATGGCATATAATGTAATGTACTTAATCTCATGTATTTATAAGTGATTTAAAAAACAGTTAAATTATCACGGAATGACTATTTTCTTTCTAACTTAATGGGTGATACTACTACCACTTATCCAAAGACGTTTCTGCTGGCAGATTATTGATTTGAAATTACTGAAGAACTTTACACTGATTCATATGCATATTGAAATAATACGTTTTTATGTTCGTGTCAATCGCTTGATCTTTCAAACAGATTTTGATTCGATAAAAGAATATTTCACTATTCAGAAAGCATTCTTAATTCCAAGTCATATTTGACATGTTTTATTTATAGAAAATGTATACTTAGGAATTGGTATTCGAATAAAATATTCATTGACTGAAAGATGTTTTATATGCATATTTTAAACTATTTTGCATTGACTACTTTTTCAAAAAAAAATATTCCAATCACATATATTTATAAATAATTTCCACTGTACGTAGTTATTTGCGGTTTAAATATTAAATTGGATTAAAGTTCCTAAAAAAAAATCATAGAACTGTGCAAAAGTTAATTAAATTGTTGTTATACAACTAAAATAATTATAAAAAAGTTGAATATAAAATTTTAATGTTAAAGTAATAAAAAGGTATTTGCTGAGAAGAAAATGAATAATTAAGATGATTAATATTACATCGTTTTAATTTTTAACAGCATCACTATTTTTAAAATTTTTGCATGGCGATGGTAATATTTTCAGTGGTTTACAATTACATCTTCAGTAGTATCAATTTCAATATTAGGAAAAAAATCTTTATTTTTTATCCCCATTACATGTATTTGTGTAAAATTTACATTTCTCTTCGTGGAGAAAGCGCAATTAAGTAAAACAATGTTTCTCAGCTCCTCTGTAAAGATAAAGCCTCAACTGTATATTTATTTTATGTAAAGCTGTTAAAGAAAACAAACTGATTTATATTTCGTGCTTTAAATTACAGTTTTGCACCCGTAACAACAACATTTTTTTTTTCGAAGATATTGACACTGAAAGTTCAAGCATTTATCCCACTATGAAACTAAGAGGGATATTCTCCTCTCATAAAAAGTTTTCAGCTGCGGTAAGAACTAATTTCGAACCTCATCCTGCATTTCATTGTACGACTGAAATCTTCTACGTAAATGATTTTTGAGTTCTCCATGCACGTAGAAATCTCAGAGAAACAGACCAGAACTGTAGGAAGAATAGTCTAGGACCTCCCATTGAAATTTCATCAGCTGATCTTTGAAGTCATTAGATTTATAGAGGCGAGCATTATCGTGTTGGAAAACAACGTCATGAGACAGTTTGCTTGGCCTTTTTGATTTGATTACCTTACGCAAATTGATGAGTGTCGCTTGATACTGGGCTGCGTTAATTGTAGCGCCTTTGGGTAGAAATTCGATAAGCAGTGGTCCGTGTTAGTCGGAAAAGACTGTTAACATGGCTCTGTCCACACTGCCTCGAATGGCCTTTCTTTTTTGTGGCATTTGTGATCTTATGTCTTTCCATTGCAAACCTTGGCGCTTTCATTCTGGGTCATAATATTGTCACCAGGTCTCGTTTATCGTAACAATTTTCAACAAGAAATTCGCTCTTTCCTCCACATAACGTTGCATAAATTCCAATGACATGGTCATATAAAAGCCTCTTGTGCTGCTTCCAAATAATGGAAAACTCATTTCAGGCAGAATTTTCGGTACTGCAGCATGTTCTTGATAAGGTACGGCACTCAGTTTAAAATCGACTGCTAAGCAGAAAACACTTCAACGTCTGTCTCGACGAATGAGATCATCCACTCTAGTAACCAGTAACCAGTGGCGAAGCGTCCATGGAAGCGGTGCTTCCCTTATTTAAGTTTAAAAACAATAATTTCATTATTTTAGATAGAAAAAGTGAAATAGTATTTTCAGTTTCTCGTCTATTAGATCCAATCTCGCGATGGCGAAAAGTTGAATTGATTCTCCCTCTGCTTTTGGAAGTGTGTCTCTTCAGCGCTTCCAAGAATTTCTCAACCACGCTTCGCCCGTGCTAGTACCATTGTCATCACTAACTCGACTTGAAGTGACAGTTCATTCGACATCTGCTGCGATACTCGGCCTTTGAGCAAACAATAGACATTCGCTTATGAATTTCCGTTCCTCCACATCCTTCTACTGTAAGGAATCGCACTGTTCCTCTTTTGGTGCTTCCATTTCAAAGTTTGAACTTGAAACGTATTTGAACTAAAATTTTATAAAATTTAAAGTTTTTCTTGCTTGAAATTACAGAAAACCGATATTGTGTAACAGATTTGAGCTCGTTATTCGATTAATGTACCTTATGCATTCAACAGAAAACAACGTTTCCGCTTAGTTTTGAATAGCTCTATTATATCACGAATATTCTGGGCAGTCATGTAAACGAAAGGAAAAAGATTTTCATATATTCTATATGAAACACTATTTTTAACATTTACAAATTATATGCTCATATGTTCAATCTTAATATGTTAAACTGTACCTTCAAAAATTCCTCCTTTTGACGTAATATATTTGAATTCTCTTAGATACTTGAAACATTTTTCTGATCTCAACTAAAAGTTTAGTGTAGCATCTCTATATGATACAGATGTAAAATGCAGAGTTTGGATTTGCCATTTTTATTAGGGTTATGGAGAAAAAAAACACACACACTGATATATATATATATATATATATATATATATTGTTTTCTTTTTTGTTTTTTTCAAGGAAAAAGGAAAAAAGAAAAAAGAAAGAAAAAGAAACTTATTTTCGTATTTAAGGGATTTAAAGAGCGAACAAACATATGTAAATGTATAAAAAAAACTTAATTTTGAAAATTCAACCTAAAAATAAGATTTTTCTCTACCATTTTTGGGTAAGAGAAAGTAAAAATATTTCTATATATATATATATATATATATATATATATATATATAACAAGTATATAAGTAAACATATAAGTAAACAGTCTCTCTTAAGTATATATATAAGTAAACAGTCTCACGAATTGGTTTTCAAATACCAGTAGAAATGTTTTGAAAAATATCATGTTCACACAGTTAAAAAGAATTCGCCCTATTTGCAATAATAATGAGGATTTAAAATATGCTCTTGAAGATGTAAGAAAAACTTTGTAAGTTAGCTGTTACCCGTCTCATTTTTTTAACCAAGTATTTTCAATTTTTTCCTCTTTCGGTTTGTTTTAGTTCCTAAATTAAGGGGTTTTAGTTCCTAAATTAAGGGCGATATTTAAGTACCGACGAGTAGCCTCGTCGGCCGAAGAGGGGTTTCATTAGGGGGTTTCATTTTTATTTTCAGGTAGGGGGTTTCATTTTATTGTATTTCATTTTAATGTATTTTGTAATTTCTTGTATATTTCATATATATTAATTTGTTGTAATTGTACTACTTTTGTAATTTTTTTAATTTTATATTTGTTTTTGGATTTTTTAAATTATATGTATGCCAGATTTCTTTTCAGTTAATGGTGGTTTTTTGTTTGGTGAGAAGTTGGGGGCTAAGGATAGTTTAGCTAATTGCTACTGTCCTTTCAGAAACTTCTCTTTCACCCCTACACTGAGGGGCCTCCCTGATGAAGACCTCAGTGCTTTTTGGGGTTTTATTTTATTTTATTCATTGATAATTTATTTTATTCATTGATAATCTATTCTTATTTTTAAGTTTTGCATTTCCTTTTGCAGTAATTCTGCGCATAGGTTTGCAATTCTCCTTTTATGTTTTTCTTATTTTTAAACTCATAAATTCGTTACAATAGTTACCTATATATATATATACGTACATTTTTATTATTATTATTATTATTATTTATTTTTTTTTTTTTTTTTTACCAAAAAAATGTTTTGTCCAAAATTGTTTTTAATATAACTTTGTTAGAGAAAATGCAATAAGAACAAAGTAAGAATTAAATAATTCTTTTTCATTATTATTTTTTTTTTAATAAAAAATTATTAAATTGAACAAACAAGTACCCTTTTAAACAGTATAAATTAAAAAACGAACTTTATTTAAGAAAATAATATTGAACTTTAATAATTTCACTTGTAATTAATTTAATTAAAATGAAAGTTTTTTTTCTTTATTAATTAAATTAAATATTGTCTCCATAAATTATTTATTTAATATTTTCATGTTTATTTTAATAATTTTATGCTTTCTTACAGAAAATTGTGCATATAATAAAATAATTCAACATCCATTATTGACATTTTAATTATTTTTTTAGAATATAAAGCTATTGTTTTTTTCAATGCAAGTATTTTATTTTCTATTTATTTTACTTTATTTTATATAATATAACTTAAAAAATATTTTAATGAAAATTTAGAGTGTTATGTTCAATATTTTGTATTAAAAACATGATTATATTAATAAATATTGTATCCTTTTAAAAAAAACTTAAATATGAAATGAATTATTTTCAATATATTCAAATATTTGTATCTATAAAAAGTACATCCACTTACTCACTAACTAAATGACTGACTCAATACGGCCGTGGCGATCCTGTGGAAGAATGGGTCAGGAATATTGGTGTAAAGATTGCTTTTGGGAACTCAAACCCCACTGAGATGGGGTTTTACGATAGTATGTTGTATGAGTTGGATATGTGCGATTTTTGAAATGTGCGTACCACACGCCATAAAGGGATTTTATGAAATTTCTCCCCCCCCCCTCTTTTAGGGGCTGAGATGGTAAGAAAACACGTTTCTAAGTGCAACTCTGCTGCAAATTATCCCAGAAGAGCAATTTTTGATGTTTTGGTTGGCTATGTGTGAGTTGGCTCCAAATCTCAGAAAGTCGATTTTTAAAAAGCGGTTTTTTTATGCGCATTCATCACACACTATAAAAAGATTCTGCGAAGTCCCCCCCCCCTTTTTTTCCGTCTGTTATCATGGTAGCTAAATCAAATTAAATTTCTTGTAAAAGAACGTAATATTTTTCTGAATATTTTGAAAATGGGAATTGTAAATCGTTGAAAATGACTCAAAACATTTTTATACTAGATTTAGTGTGAAGATGTTTGAATAAATAAACATACGTTAAAAAATGCTTAGACATTTTTATGAGATATTCTCGAAATGAACAATAAGAAGGATGTATTTCAGTATGGACAATAAAGGAAAATTTTTGTAATCATAACATGACACTTCTTTGGTTGACTAGTTAGCAGAAAATTGTTATAAGCATTCTTTTAATAATCAGTACCACACATTATAGCATTAGAATTGTCATTAATATAAAGTTTTAAAGAAAAAAAAAACAATGCAATATTAATTTATTAGCTTTATAATTATTATTTATATTTTTTTTCATACATTAGTTTTAATTACTAAAATAGTCATTACTTCAAAATTCCCAGTTTTTAGAAATTTTGAAAATTCCCAGTTTTGTTTTAAATTCCTAGGGAAAAAAAAACGATTTTTTTTTTTCCGTGAAAAAACTGGGCATTTTGAAAGACTTGCAACTGGAATCAAAATTTCTCCTCTTTAATATCCAGCAAGTTGCGCAGTTAAGATGCTCTGCAGCGTCACATGCTCATGCAGTGGCCATCAAACTTTAAAATTGTCCATTTTCTGTCGAAACCTGTATTCATATTAATTTGTGTCCAATTTGCGTTACGCCTTCTTGATGTGTCGTTTTCTTAGTCCTAGAGTGTATATTAAATATATATAACATCATTGTATTAAATAATATCCAGAACATCGTTGTACCAAATGTATTGCTAGCAATATAAAAACACCATTTATACTATTGCGTACTCGGAATTCGCGAATTGTCTCTGAATGAAAGGTGAATCTTGCAGAGGCTTAAAATTTTAGCTACAGAAAATTCTTGAAGTTTGCAGGTTTATACACCAAATATCAACTTCACCAGTAAACACAGCTTAAATAACAGCTTAAATTCCAAGCATAAACCGTATCATAACATTAACACACAGCAATAAGCTGATTTCAAAGAGTGCAAGAGACCTTAGTCAGGAGCTCTTAGCAGTATGGAGGTTGGTGTGAAACCGATTGATTTGGCCGGATTGAGCTTCCTTTTATATCCTTCTATAAACCCAGAATGTTCTGGTAGCTTCTCAAGGAATCAAGATAGAGCTTAGATATTTAAGACATCGATAATAAGTATTTTCTCGCCAAAGTCGCCAAAAATGTCACCAATGTGAAAAAAGTCGTCAAATTTGGAGCCAATGCCATTATCTACCTTAGTGAAGAGTTTTAACTTTTTTTTTTCTTTTTAAGGGAAAATGAGCTATTTTAAAGCAAAAACAATCTAGAAATGGAGGAAATTAACATTTTAAAACCATTTTTTAACTGCCTAAGCCTCTTTGAATGATTTTACACAAAAATAACTACTATTATTTACAAATTCGTAACCATACATACGTATGTATAAGTGGTATTTTCATACATCCATTTTTTATACACAGGATTATACTTCTATCATATTTATCATCTTATGATTGATAACTTTATGAATTAACTTTTAACAATTATTTTTTTCTGCTTCATTTTCTCGCAAATATGAAGGATATTTTATTTTAATGTAACTTAAACGAAAAGACAAAAGCATTTTAAACACCATTCCTAAATATGATAGATAAATTATAACATTCTAAATTAACTTGTAACATTTTTTTTTCAGTCTCATTCACATTCTTCTTTGTATTATATAGACTTTAAAATAACAAGTAGCCTTATTTCACATTCATTTTCGGCGATCTATCAGCTCTTTGTCAAAAGTTGCAATACATTATTCTTTAAAAGATACTTGAGAGAATTCAATGCAAATTCTTAGAATGAGTTTTTAACTATTTACTTTGCAGATAAAAATAGATACTTCCTTTCATGACATATTTGAAATTATATGAAGTAGTTATCTGCTATAGTCAATATCAATTGAGATTGTACAGTGAAGTGTATAGTTTGACTATAGTAAATTCAAATGATTTCTATAAAATATATTAAAATTTTCTTCTAAATATTTCCCTTAAGGTTGATTAAATATAAAATAAAGGAATACTTTTGCTTCACTGCTTTTTGTTTCCCCAAATATTATAAGACAATATTTATTCAGTGAAAGTGGAATTAGAAATGGAAAGAATTAGAAAATTCTCCGAATATTTAAAAATAGGGGTGGGAATCGATTAAGAGTTTTAACTGGGTTAATCGTACTTCATTAATCGATTAATCGGTCGATTAATCGGATTTTTAATCGGTTTACATTTTTCTTTATAATTTTATTTCAATGATGAATAAAACTCTGATATTGTGTGTATATATATAATATAATCAGAAATTTTAATGACAATTTTTGTCTAATCAATTATATCTGTTTCAAAGCTGAAATTTAATTCAATTTTCAGATTAATAATTGGTGACTTTAAGTGTTAATTTTATATAAATATTTTCACTTATTCATTTTTTTTTAAATAAATTAATTTTTCAATTCATTTTGAAAGAAACATTAAATGAAATTACACATATTTTAGTTTTATATTTGCAGGCCTTGTTCATCTCGCTTGTCACAATTTTTAAACGAATTCTCAAAATTCCATATCTTTATCATAAAAATCTCAAATTCTTATATTTTAGTTCATTTTTGTCACTTCGGACTAGAACACAGAATGTTATTTTCTGTTTCTACATCAATAGTTACTATAAGCAATTCTGAACAGACAATAAACGCTTGAAGATATTGTGAAACTCTGTTCTCATTTCCTTCATCAGAGGGATAGTGGGAATCTGAATCCTTTTTTTTTTTTTTTATCTTTAGCATTTCCATTTTATGAAAGCTTGTTGTTTCTCAAAATACTATTACCCTAGCCAACACTTTCTGTAGAAGGCTCAGACAGGTGGTGTTGCTCCAGCATGCACATGAAGCGGCATTTTGTTTAATGACTGTCCTCCCCCTTTTCTCTATCAACAAAAGTGCAACAACTTCTTTTGAGAGGTTTTATTGTTATTTATTTTGTTATTTATTTTATTTTATTTTTTTGCTTTTTCATTATTTGGTGGATGTTTGTTAGAATGTTTGTTAGCAAAATATGTGAAAAAATATTTTGTAGGCAGAACAGCATTTTTTCTTTAATTCGTAGTTTGAAAATTTTAATCGGATTTTGAAATTTTTTAATCGAATTAATCGATCCGATTAACTCGATTAAAAAAATTGATCGGGACTAAGCATTGATCGATTAACCGAACCGATTAATCGATTAATCGGCACAGCCCTATTTAAAAACATAATATATATATATATATATATATCTGTACTGATAGGTATAAAGGATTTAAGTCCAAAAATGTCGATTTTGAGTTAAGTACATAGTCAGACTGAGAAAAAAATTCTCTATCGATTGGTATAAAGGATTTAATTCTACGTCATTTAGTCTTTGAGAAAATCCATTGGTAAAAAAAGGACCAATTTAGAAATTTACCATTCATGTATGGTATAAAATATTTAATTCAATTTTTCCCGTTATTAAATGAAGGTTGACAAGCACTGAATGGTATAAAGGGTAAAAATTAACGAAATACCTTTTCCCTAATCCATTCTTCTGGTTTGTTTTTAGCTAGTTAAACTTTATTTTTCGTCTCCTGAAAAATCAAGAATATGGACTTAAATCCTTTATACTTATCACTACAGATATATATATGATGAAACGTTATAAAAATTTTTATTATCGTTAGTAATAATGTTTAAAAAATGATAAAAGAATTCTTCAACTAATAAATAAGGGAATGAATGAAAGGAAAACAATAAAATAAATAAATATGAAATATAATAAAATCTAAATATAATATAGTGTGAGGCTTATCCACATCATATTACAGTTTAAGGTAGAAGAATAGTGGTATAGTGTGTTTGAACATTTTCCCCCGACGTATGTTAGAAGCAGTTCAAAATATTTTAACAAATAGTTTTATTTGACATACATTTCTGCGTGAGAAAGGCTACCGCCCCATTCAACCTCCCATTTAAATATTGTTGCAACTTATTACGCCTATTCCCTTGCATCAGTTGTAGTGTTGCAATGAAAATAGATTTACAGTCAAAGGGAAAATTAATAACACTCCATTCACTTTTATTTAGGTTGTTTTTGGCAATAAACTTGACAATTTAACGAAAATGGTTGTTTGGGGTTCTCAAAATTTCAAAGCTCTATGATAAATAGAAGCCGATTTCTGGAACTGTTCATTGGATTCTAGCATTCAATTCAAGAGAACCGGGGAAAATTACGGCCGCCAAAGATTATAAATCCACGAATGGGAGTCAGTGTTGTTCAGAACGAGTTGTTCTGAACGATTGTACTTTTTTGAGATTGTGTTTCAAGTGATTGGTCTTTGTTCCGGAATCAGCGAAATTCCTGCTCTCTGGGGTATTTGGCGATGTTTGCTTTACTCTTGTGGAACAAGTTTTCTTCGACTGTTTCCAGAACATTCGTCGTATAGCGACTTTTGTGATACGGGCGATAGCTTTACTGGACTGCTTCGAGAATATACGTTGAATTAGCAGTATTATCGGACTATTTCGAGAATATTCTTAAAAACCACAGTTTTCTTGTACTGTTTAGAGAAATTATGCCGAATAAAGTGCATTCACGATTAGAACCTTCCAGTTTTTTCACAAACTACTTTCTTCGCCTAAGAATGTCGACATATTTCGTAACAATATTTTTAAAACATTCATAAAACATTTCAGATTGTTATTAAACTAATAAATAAAATATTTATTTTTTATATTTTAGTTTATTTAGAGGAATTTCAGTTACATTATTCATTGAAGTTTATTTAACTAATTTTGAATAGCCTATCTACTGTCTGTAAACTGAATACGTACCGACCAAAAGCTCAGTTTAGTACAGTAAATAAAATTCATAACACAACCTAAAATGCACATCTATTTTCAATGTTATAGCCCTAATGTGTCAGAATTACTCTGTGTAGTTTTTTAAACGAGAAATAAATTGCTTTCATGCCATTTCTTAAAAAAAAAAAAAAAAAAAAAAACATGCTTTTAACGTAAAAAACTATATATATTAATTTCATTTCATTTAGTTCAGTCAAATGCTATTAAATTGATCAGCGCTAAATTTCGGGGATACACATAATGTACTCAAACAATTTGTCTGATTTAATTAAAATTTTCATACAGCATTCCCATATTGGATTATTTATTACCGTATCAAGTTTGTACTTCATGTTAATATTTGATTTTAGTTATATTGATTAACATACATATAGGCAAACACATACACAAACCAACCACTAAAAACTTGGTTTTCTGATTCAAGGAACCTCAAAATGTATAAATACAGCAAAACTCATCTCGAAAATTTGGCTCCTGAACAATACTTTCTCTATCATATATAGGTCAGCGAAAGATTAAAAAAAAAAAAAAAAAATATATCGAATTCTGTTTTAAACAAGTTAACATCTCAGCCGGTAAACTTTATGTGGATGGAGAATATTATTAAGGAACCATCAAAAATTCCAAATTAAGATACGAAACCTTTAAAAACAAATTCCCTTTATCACAGATTTGCTGCAAATATGCTCAATTTTAAACAAGTTTTAAATAAATTGTGAATAAATTAATATATTTACATATAATAATTATTATATTATCGTGTGTCAATCAGATTATTTTTTTTTTTTTTAATCTTTGTTAAAACATCACAAAATAAACTAATGTATGTTTTGGTGTCTTAAATCCAATCATTTTTCAGTTTTGTAAAACCATAAATTATAGGGGAAACATTTGCAAAGAAAAAATATCCCTTTTTAGAATATATATCCAGTCTTGACGTTGAATATAAAATAAATGTTTGCACAACGTTGAAAACGCCGATGTAAAAAATATTAAGTGAGCAAACTGTAGTTTTGGTAGCGTTGAGCGTACCGTCATCAGAGCATTTTAGTTTATATAGCGCTTTTTATTGAAAGAATAAACGCTTCCGATGCGTAGGTTAGGGCATGAAAGAGTGTTCAAGTGAAGTCAAAGGAACGAACGAAAGAGTTGAAAAAAAAAGAAGCATAAAAATCTGAAAAAAAAAATCAATGTTAAGTAAATAAAGAATGTCTGCTCAAAAATAAAAGTTAAACTAAAGTGAGATAGGGTTTTAAAATAAAATAAGAAATTCATGTTAAAAAGGAAAATTTTAAAAATATTTTTAATATGATTATTTAAAAGCTGGAATAAACTTTCAAAATCTAAGAATATGGGAAGAAAAAAAAGCTAAAATAAGATTTTAAGCTTTTAAAAGATTCAATTGGTAGCCTAATGTTCAACAGAACTTCTGAAACTGTAATTGCGTATAATCAAACATCTACTGTTCAGTTCATCGTTATGTGCATTTCATAAAACATTTTATTACCTATTTAATTGAGTTTTTTCAATTTTATGCAATTATACTGAATTTGTAAATAAACTGAGAAAAAATTTTTAATACAAAAAAATATATTTAAATTTTATTGTTTATTATTATTTTTTTTTTATATATATTATTTGTAAGAATAGCTAGTAATACAATTAAGTAATACTAGAAACTTACGCAATGAAAATAAACTAATTTAAAAGAAGTCATTCACGTTTAAATTAGATATCATATGTAAAGCTTACAAGCTATGATGATTAGAAAATAACTTCTTTTAGATTTTAGGGATACAGGTTTGAAAACCAAAAACTGCATCTTGTAGAATATGTTGTTGTAAAAAATAGTCTTGCTATTTTTTCCTTGAAAATTGTTATTCGTATTATTATTTCAGAGGAAAAATTTACTAAAGTTTTCGGCATCTGAAATGAACCATGATTATGCAGAAGGCGCAGAAGATATAATTTCGATTTAGATGTATACTAATCCTACGTATCTTCTATATGGAAATAATGTAGTCTTTTGGGAGGAAAGTGGCGAAAATATTATATGTATGAAAGATTAGATAAAGATTATATGCTTAAATAAGAAAATAAAATTCATAATTATGTAGCATTCTGCAAAGATATACTGATTGTATATAGCAAAACATTTAAAAAATAATAATAATAAAATTGTTAAAAAAACAAAGACCATTTTTGTTTTCTAAGTAACATATGTAAAATTCTACATAAACATAATTTAATTTAGTACGAGTATTCTTTTTCCCCTCTCTTTCTTTCTTTCTTTTTCTTTTTTTTCTTTTTTTTTTTTTTTTTTTGTCTATTCTTCCATATAAAAGCATGCGGTAATTGTGTTGTAAATACATTTCTAAAATTTCTTACAGCTTTAGAATGAAACCTCCTCAGAGAGAAAACTTTTAATTTTTTGTTGCCATTTTGGCGATGAATTAAATTTTTAAAGATTTATTTCCACGTAAATAATAAAAGATTATAAAATATTAAATTTGCTTATGTATCTGAAATATTGATAAAATTTTATGTCTCATATAAATCTGTATATACATAAAACTAACGTACGTGGTATCGATTTTGACATTATTTCTTGGATAGAAAATGGCAACGGCATCAACCAGACAATTTTATGGGAGTGCTATGTTGGGCTTTATAAAGTTGTAATTATAAGTTACTAAATGCTGAAAATTTAAACGAATATTTTAAATGAAAAAACCCACCTCAAACAAAATAATACAATTAATAATAATAATAATAATAATAATAATAATAACATAGTTTCTTACTTTCGGATTTTTTTTTTTTTTTTTTTTTTTTTTTGTAAGTTTTTTTAACGTACCTTAAATTCAGATTTTTAAAAAATAGTATGATTTTGACACGAATGGAATTCCTGGCATAAAAGCTAATTAAGCATCATGTTAGAAACAGCGGAACAACTTTAGTGTAGGTTTTAATTTTAAAGGAAATTAAAAATTAAAACCTTATTGTTATGGCCCTTGGCAAAATTTGAAATTTGGTACCGAAGTAGCTGGGACGTGTCTCACCAAGGTCTTTACTTACGCAATTGCGACAGTCAATGTAATTCATTGACAAAATGGCAACAACAATTTAAATTCGCCATATGGCTCGTATGCTAATGTTTTACCGAGATGGCTTTACTTAAAGATCCTCCTGGGCTAATTTTTTAATTTTGGAGCTGCAGTAGACTAGGCATTATTCGCCAAGGAATGGCTATAGCCATTTTAAGCCAAATAGCCCATAAAAAACATACATAAATTACTAATGCAGCAGAAACAATAATAATATAAATTATCTATTTTTGTCTGACTAGATCATTTTATAGAAAATATGCAAATTTAAAAATACAAAAATTATTTATACAAGCACTATATTATACCTAGCCGTAGGTTAAAAATATTGTAAATGCCCAACCATTGAAAGATATCAGCAAAATAGCTACTCAAAAAGTTACCCCTTTTGAAAGAAGGAAATTATACAAAAATAAATAAATAAAATAAAATAAAATAAAATAAAATAAAATAAAGAGAATGAATACCGACAAAAATTTAAAAGTTGACAAGGGGGAGCTATAATGAAGCTATTTTTTTATTTAACAAAAATTAGGCTAATTTAACATTTAAATAAATGGGCTTATATGTGTCATGTGTAATTCCAAGATATACGTGCACTTGCACGTTTGCAGGCATGAATGTTTGATTAATTAAATTAATCTTATTATTAAAAGCGAAATGGTGTCTTTGTCTCTCTCTGTCTTTCCCTCTCCTATCAGCAATCTCTAGAAATATGTACCGCACTTACAAACGGAATATAATCTGTAATGTATCCGTGTCCACCTCGAAGAGGGATTTTCAAATTCTTTATTGGAAAGAAACTTATGAATTAAAACGTAAATTTTAATCACGGAGTAATATTAATAGGAGTTGAAGGTCCAATGGGAGAAAGCTACGAAACTGTGATGTAAATTTTTGGTAAATATTGAGAGCGCCACTTGTCATTACTCCCTACCTCGGCGCGGATATAGTGTTGTTTTCAATAGAATTTTGCTGGAGTACATTTAATTTTTTTTATTTTAAGCAATTTAATTTGTTTGTAGGTTCTTAAAACTGCATAATTCAGATGTTTCAAATAAATGCTTCGTTCCTAGTTGTAAAACAGGCTACGATAGTGATAAGAAAAGAAAAAAAAAAAGCCCCAGGAGAGAAATAATGTCCGAGTTCGTGTTTTCTGCACCTAAAGTAAGTTTATTTTTTTTTCTTTACAAAATTTCATCCATTCTCCTTCCTCCCAATTGTCTGTTTTAGCTAGCTTCGGTTCATAAGGATGGTCATTTTTTAAAAGCTCTCTTTCAAAGTAAAATTAGTATAAAATGGCTCTTAAAAAAAACATGTTGGTTAAAATACTCTATTTAATGAAATTTCATTTCAATCGAACTTTTTTCAGCTTGATATTATTAAAAAAAAAAAAAAAAAAAAAAAAAAAACGAGACATTCCCAATTGTATAACATTGTGGAAGCTGGAGAGAAGGAAGTATTCTACGCTGGCACCATCTGTAAACATTATAAAACAACATCACAAAATTTCAGCGTTACCTACTTCTCCTGTCTTTATTACTCCGTGATTTTAATCTATTAAATTTCTCGGAATTTTTCTTTGCGTTGTAATTTCAGCCTGTTGCCGTTAAAATAAAACGCTTAGAATTTTTTTCCCGCAATTGTGACCTGTAACATGTGAATAAATTTTTAGCTCAATTCAATAAGGCGTTTAGACGCTATCGCACTTTAAAAAAATTGAGCCCATAGGCCGTAATGTTGATATTTTTTTCTTTGTACCCCTGAAAAAAATTGAAAGCGTTAGATTCATAAAAATATATACAGTTTGTGCGACGGTGACTTATAACATGTGTATAAATTTTTAGTTCAGTCGAATCAGGCATTTAGACGCTATCGCACTTTAAAAAATTAGGCCCATAGGCCATAATGATAAAGAATTTTTCTTTGTGTACCTGTAAAAAACTATAAGTGCTACATTCACCAAAATCAATAGGGTTTCTGCTACGGTGACCTACAACATACGTACCAATTCTCAGCTCGTTTAGACGCTATCGTGTTCACTCACATGCATATACACATGCTACCAAACATAGCAAAAATAAACTCAGGGGACCTCAAAGCGTGTAAAAACACAAAAATCTCAAAGTACAATTTTTTAAATGATTGCAATACTTTCCCTTACATGTTTGGAAAGTTAAAAAAATGAAACAAACGGAAATAAAAATTATCCAAATTTTTTCTTTGTTTCGCATATTTCCTCAATTCCCTCATTTTAAATTTTTGTAAACATGTTTTAGTTTATTATTTGTAGCCAGTTTATTAGTTTAGAAATGAAAATATTTCTATGGAAGAGGACATATTTTAATTTAAGTATTTTTGTCTATAACAAAACTTTCTTCCATATCATTCTGTATATCAGTGCCACGTACTGGTTAGCATGTGCAGTTAATTATAGCTTCTCACAATAACGACGTTACATATTCAGTTTTGTGTAATTGCAACTAATAGATGCTGAGAATGCAGTTATGTGGAAAATCAGAGAAGGTGAGTATTAGCAATGTCATCTGTGTACAAGGTGTGGGTAGAAAGTAACGAGACCATTGTTACAAAACATTTATTTTGAATTTATACATTTTTAGTTCTTATCACTTTCAACATACACTCCTCCTCTACCTCTGCAACGCATCCATGCGGATTTTCCATCGCTCGAAACAGTGTTGGAAGACTTCTTCTTTGAACTATTTCATGATGCGTGAGAATTTTTACTTTCTTCTATCTTCAATAGAAGAAAGTATTGGATTCGTAAAAATTTTCGATTTCGGGTTTTTGATGGATTTACACGTTTTGAGAGCTGTAGAACACGATTTTACCATTTTTAGAAAATGTCTGTCTGTCTGTCTGTCTGTGTGTGTGTGACAAAATTTTGTGGCAACTGTATCTCTGGAACTACTGCACAGAATTTCATACAAATTGGTATGTAGTTGCACCTTGACATAAATTAGTGCCTATCAACTTTTGGTAAAAATCGTCTTACAGGTTGCGTTGCCATCCCGCTTTTTCTAAATTTTTAACAGGGTGATATAGGGCAAAAATTTTTCAAGATGGGTATCTTTCGAAAGGTCTCGTCAGTACCTTTAAAACGAATGGTTGAACTATAAATCTGTGATAATTTAAAACAAAGTTATCGATTTTTTTTACTTTTTACGAAAAAAAACTTCGAAAAAAAATCTTTTTTTTTTTTTCCTCTCCCCTTAATTTTATCAAACTCCCACGGTTTCCGTGTTCTGATAAACTTAAACTAATTTTTGCTTTTTTCCCCTAATTTTGTCAAAGTCCTACGGTTTCCGTGTCTTGACAAACTTTAACAAATTTTCACATTTTACCCAAAATTTTGTCAAAGTCCCACTTTTTTTTTTCCTCTCCCCTTAATTCTATCAAACTCCCACGGTTTCCGTGTTCTGAAAAACTTAAAATAATTTTCACATTTTACCCAAAATTTTGTCAAAGTCCCACTTTTTTTTTTTTTTTTTTTTTTTTTATTGTTACTGAGTGAATTTGTATAGGAAAATATAGAAGAAAGTCTCGTGGTGGCCACAACATACTAGTTCTTTCATAGCTTCAACGGAGTGAAATTCTGTTCCTCTTAATGCAGATTTGATTTTAGGAAACAGATAAAAGTCGCTTGATACAAGGTCAGGCGAATAAGGTGCATGATCTAACACTGGGATGTTTTGCTTGGCTAGAAACGTTTTGACAGACGATGTAGAATAAGCTGAAGCTTTTTTTTTTTTTTTTTTTTTTTTTAACGAACCTAAGGCTTGTTCTTTCACAATTCAAGTCTTTATTTTATTTTTCACGCAGTTCAGCAAGAACTTCAAGGTAGTAGTGCAACAATCAGATCGAATCAGATTACCGATATTTTCAATATTTTCATCCGTTTTTAGCGTGGAAAGGAGACCCGAGCGGGAATCATCTTCAACGTCTTCTCGGCCATCTTGGAAATACTTAAACCATTCAAACTGCGCACGTGATAAACATTCATTGTCATATACTTCTTTTAATAAAGTATAAGTTTCATGAGCGCTTTTTCCAGGTTTCGTGCATAATTTCACGATGATTCGTTGACACGATGATTCGTCTTATCATGACAATTATCTTTTTTACAGCAAAACAAAACGACTGGTCTTATAAAAAATATAACGGTAGTTTTTACAGCAAAATGTGCTGGCAATATGGTTGCCACACATTTTGGCAACCATAAATGTGGGGTTGCAATATGGTTGCCAGCATATTGTGCTGGCAATATGGTTGCCAGCTGGCAATATGGTTGCCAGCATATTGTGGTATTAGAAAGAAGTAATTTACGGCAGAAACAACTGTAAAAGAGTCTCATGTAAAAGAGTCTCTATTGTAAAAGAGTCTCTCTTACCGACGTTTCCGCTGTAAATTGCCTTTTTTTATCAGCAGAATGTGCTGGCAATATGAGTGCCAACGCATTCTGTTGTAAAAACTACAGTTATTTTTTACTGTGTACAAACGAAGTTCACGACCAGTCTAATTTGCTTACAGACACGGTGGTCGCTGCATTTGAAAGAGAAGGCTTTGGTCGTTCGCGCTTGGCATATTTTTAGGGGGTAAACATCAGTCATCAGTTTCGTTATTTTATAGCCACACCACCTATTTACTAAAATTACGTCAACATTCATTTTCATAATGACTATCTCATAAAAAAAGGTTTGATGCATTCATATGCCATAGAAGCTGAGATGTAGCTTCACATGCATAGGTAAAATTGCCGCATTGCAACGCTACCTATCGGTTCATGTGTACCCAGATTGAGTCATCACAGTATTTTATAATGGCACTGGGGCTTTAGCTCCTCTCAGATAGTTAAAAATTTATTAAATTTTGTATTTTGTCCATTCAAATAAAATAGGCTGTAGGTCTCACTCCCTCACAAGCTACTTACGGCCCTGCAGGTAATATTTCCGTTTACACCCCTTGACAGAAGCTGAGATATAGCTTTCCCTCAATCATCAATAAATACAATACCATTAAACTTAATATAATCTCCAGCTTTTAATGTGTTTCATCCAACTTTTAATGTATGTTATATGCAACGAGTACGCACAGTTGGGAAGTGTTAATAATCTAAGAAAACTGCAAGATTTTTATTTCTTGTTTATATTAGTATTGCAATTTTGAAAATAAAATGTGCAGTGAACTTTAACCGAATAATACTTAAAATAAATAATTTCCCGTAGTTTTTGTGTTGAAATTTTTAAAAGTAGAGTCTATTTTAAAAAAATTAAAAATAAAATAAAATAAATGGACTTTAAAGTATGATTCTGCATCATACCATTTATACGTGTGATAATAAGTAAAGAATAAAAGAAATAAATCTAAATGAGCCTTTACTATGATATTAGATCTCTAAGGAATTGGTAGAGCAGCATTAGGTAAAGCTTAGCGGCGAAATGAATAATAAGATGAATCTTTCTAAGAGAAAAGCAAATAGCAATCATACATAAAAGCTTGAGAAAAGAAAATCAATTACAGCTGCCTAGGGGAAAAAATTCTCAAAATGAGAACTTTATTCTGATTAGGGAAGTGCACTGTTCATCAACAAAATATAGTAAACAGAAGGTAAGACAGAAAATAATTTATTTTGCTAAATCCTAGATAAGATTTAAGGATACTTACGTATTCTTGGCAAAATAAAGTAAGACTTGCGTTAGAGAAGAATGATAATAAAAGATACACACGCCATAATAAATCTATATTAGTAAGTTTATAAATTATTTGATACATCACAGAGAGAGAAAAAATTGGGTATGATAATGTTTAATCATCAGTGATACAGTTCAGGTTAGAATGTTGTTGTTGTCACGAAGATTTTCTTGTACAGTAGGTAAGATAATATTTCGTAGGATAATTCAGGTATGCAGAGAAGATTTTGCAGTTAGTAGCAGGTAGATAAAATGTTAATAGAAGTTTCCAGTTCGATGGTCTCCATTAGGCCATATTTTCGTATAGGTGAAAAATACTTCTTCTATTTGCGTTGATTGCCGCTAGCAACAGTTTACAATTCTTCCATTAAAATAACCAAGATTCTATCCAGAGGTGTTAAAATGATAAATTCAGAAATCAATAAAAATTTTACAAAAATTTGTGCACAGTTTTTTTTTATTGACTTGCTGCATAAAATAAGGAGGGAAGGTGCCCCTAACGTATAAATATTTTAGGAACTACATCCGTATCTTCTAAGCAGGAGCGATCAGAGAAGAATGATGAAATTTCAACCAAATTCAAATTATTGTTACATATTGGCATTTAATTTCATCGCCAGCAAGAACACATAAAAAGTGGTTTTTTAAAGATACGTTACACTGAAATTAAGCTAACAATTTTGAATACAGAGTAGGATTGCCATAATATGATAACCCTATCAAAAATCACAAATTTCGCCAGAGATTCATCCTGAGAAAAGTAAACCACAATATAGCTTTAATTTAATTGTGTTCAAGGATATTTTGTCTAACTGAATAAATTACGTTAGGAATAAGGCTACTGTGATTTAGGAGGAACATAAATAAAATGGGCCATGTGTTATTCTTTATGAGGAAATCATTATGAGAATATGCTAGGAGATTGATTATCTTTTACATTTATTTTTTTTTTTATTTTACTGATAGAAGAAGAATTCGGCAGTTATTAAAGACTAGCAGGCTACGCCCGCTTCGCTGGTCACTATTTTTAAATGAATCACAATAATTAATGAATTCTCAAAATTGCATTAATTTGTATCATGTGATAAAAAAAGAGAAAAAAAAATTCTGAACGGGGAAAATGTCGCACCGGGTCGCCACTGCCTTCGGCAGCGTAGACCCGTGCGCTGCGCGCACGTATTCCTTCACTATCCTTATGACTTCTCAAAATTCAATGTTATTACTCATAAACTTTCATTCTCAAGAAAAGGAATTAAAACAAGACCTTCCGGCTTATTCGGAAGGGTAGGTTGATTTCTTTTTCCTTATCAAGTAGCCGTCTTTTTGTTTTAAAATGGCGGCTACAAATTATTAATGCACTTGGTAGAAATATTGATGTAGGCTACGCACATATGGAGTTTTAAGCAAATCGGTTCATAAATACACTTTTATGTGAATTTAAAACTTTCAAGTGGCCGGCGCTTGGAAACAAAATGGTGGGTTAAGTTGACATATATATGAAATGTATTTGGGAGATAAGTCTACTGTACGCATATAGTTCGAATTAATTCAAAATCTCAAAAGTCATCGTGTTGAAAAATTAAGTGACTGCCACTTCGATCAAAATGGCAGACAAAGTTGCTCATCTAAGATATCGTTGCAAATTTGAAAATAATTTTTTTTTGGTAGAAATTCTTTTAAAGAGGCTTAGTAAGTTGATAAAGTGTTAGTTTTCTGCGTTTCTAGTTTGTTTTAGCATTAAAATAGCCTAATTTTCCTTTAAAACGCATTAAAAAGATCCAGTAACGCAGGTAATAGATTTGGCGCCAAATTTGGCGACTTTTTTGTCGACTTTTGGCGAGAAAATACTTATTATGGATATACTAAAGATGGACTCAATAACGTGATTGGTTCACGAGTTAAGTGAAATTTCTAGATTTTTGTTGTTTGAATGATAAATCCAATTTTCAACTTTGATTTGAATTGATTAAGTATTTCTAAAGTTACCGTGATAACAAATTTTCAAGTGGCCGCCACTTGAAAACAATACAGTGGAACAAGTTGCCCAGCAAACACATCCAAGATATTTGAAGCATAGGTTCACTGTCCAACTGTGGTTTAAATCAGTGCCGTGTTTCAAAAGTTATTATTATGGCAAATTTTCAAGTGGCAGTCTAAGTGGCTGCAACTTCGAAACAAAATGGCAAAACAACTTGGCCATCGAAATCATCCAGGATATTTGTATAAGTTCATTGTCCAGTTCTAGTTTAAATTAAATCAGTATTTCAAAAATTATCGTCATAAGAAATTTTCAGGTGGCACCACTTGTAAAAAAAATGTGGAGTGAGATGCCCAGCGAACTTAAATGAGATATTTGAATGATAAATCCACTACCCAAATTTGATGCGAATTGATTCTGTATTACTAAAGTTACATAATGACAAATTTTCAAGTGGCCGCCACTTGGAAATAAAATTGCGGATCAAGTCACCAAGTGAACTTATCCTAGATATTTGAACCATAAGTTCACTATCCAATTTTTACTTGAATCAGTTTAGTATTTTAAAAGTTATCGTGTGGCATATTTTCAAGTGGCAGTGTGATTTCAAGTGGCAGTGTGATTTCAAGTGGCTGGAACTTAGAAGCAAGATGTCGGGACAAGTTGTCCAGTGAAAACATTCAAGATAATTATATGATAATATCACTGTCCAAATTTGGTTCGATTTGGAGTATTATTTCAGAAGTTATCGTGATTTTAAATTTTCAAGTGGGAGCCTGATTTCAAGTGACGCCGCTTAACTTAAGATATCTGCCACTTTATTAAAAATGGCGGATATAGTTTATTAATAAACTTCATTGAGATCCTTAAGTGGTCTGTATTTACATCGCAATTAAAACAATTTCGGAATACGCTTTTTACAATTTAAATTTGAAATTTTCAAGTGGTCTCCACTTGAAAACAAAATGGCGGTGCAACTTGGTTAACAAACTCATCTGAGATATTTATATGATAAGTTAAGACACTGTTCAAATTTGATTCCATTTGGAGTATTATTTCGGAAGTTATCATGGTTTTAAATTTTCAAGTGGTAGCCTGATTTCAAGTGGTCCCACTTAACTTAAGATATCCGCCACTTTATTAAAAATGGCGGATAAAGTTCATTAATAAAGTTATTTGAAACACTTGTATAATCTATGTATACATCAAAATTAAAAAATATTCGGAATACGCTTCTTACAATTTGAATTTGAAATTTTCAAGTGGTCTCCACTTGAAAACAAAATGGTGGATCAACTTGGTTAACAAATTACTGTAAGTTATTTATAAGATAAGTTAAGACACTGTCCAAATTTGGTTCGATTTGGAGTATTATTTCAGAAGTTATTGTGATTTTAAATTTTCAAGTGGTAGCGTGATTTCAAGTGGCCCCGCTTAACTTAAGATATCTACCACTTTATTAAAAATGACGGATAAATTTCATTAATAAACATCATTGAGACCCTTATGTGGTCTATATTTACATCAAATTTCAAACAAATTCGGAATACGCTTTTTACAATTTGAATTTGAAATTTTCAAGTGGTCTCCACTTGAAAACAAAATGGCGGAGCAACTTGATTAATAAACTCATCTATATATATAAAAGAACACTTCCTGAGTGAGTGAGTGAGGGGGTGATCTATCAACGCCCAGACCAAACCCCTGGACCTAGAAGCATGAAATTTTGTGACAATGTTCTTTCTATGACGTAGGCATCCACTAAGAAGCGATTTTACAAAATTCGCCCCCCAAGGGAGGGAGGGGGGGCAAAACGTGATTTCACAAAATCCTTCATATCTCAAACAAAAAAACAGATATCCGTAAAATTTTTGCTTTAAAATATAGCTAATACAAATGTCAAAAAACCAATTTCTGGAATTTTCAAAATTCGGTCCCCAAGGGGGGCGGGGGGGCAAAACGTGATTTCACATGCGTAAAAACGTGATTTCGCATAATCCTATATATCTCAAACAAAAAAATAGATATGCGTGAAGTTTTTGCTCTAAAATATAGCTAATGCAAATATCTAAAAACTAATTTCTGGAATTTTAGAAATTCAGCCCCCAGGTGGGGCAGCAGGGGGGGGGGGAGGGGGGGGGGGGCAAAAAATAAAAAGAGAGTTAGATCGTTCAAAATTGGTATATAGAGGTTTTCGATACCTACAAATCGATTTCGGATATTTTCGAATTTGTAAAATTATTAGGAGGGGCGGGAGGGGGGGCGGCAAGGGGGGGGGGCTATGGGACAAAAACAAATAGAAATACAGTTAGGCCGTTCAAAATTGGTACAGTTAGGTTTTAGATGCCTGCAAGTCGAATGGGGATATTTTCGAAAGTGTAAAGTTATTAGGAGGGCCGGGAAAGGGGGAGGGGAGAGGGGGGGGCAAAAAAATAAAAATAGAGTTAGATCGTTCAAAATTGGTATATAGATGTTTTCGATACTTACAAATCGACTGCGGATACTTTCAAATTTGTAAAATTATTAGGAGGTGCGGGAGGGGGGGCGGCAAGGGGGGGGGTATGGGGCAAAAACAAATAGAAATACAGTTAGGCCGTTCAAAATTGGTACAGTTAGGTTTTAGATGCCTGCAAGTCGAATGGGGATATTTTCGAAAGTGTAAAGTTATTAGGAGGGCCGGGAAAGGGGGAGGGGAGAGGGGGGGCAAAAAAATAAAAATAGAGTTAGATCGTTCAAAATTGGTATATAGATGTTTTCGATACTTACAAATCGACTGCGGATACTTTCGAATTTTTAAAATTATTAGGTGGGGCGGGAAGGGGGGGGGCTATGGTCAAAAACAAATAGAAATACAGTTAGGCCGTTCAAAATCGGTACAGATAGATTTTAGAGGCCTGCAAGTCGAATGGGGATTTTTTCGAAAGTGTAAAGTTATTAGGAGGGCCGGGAAGGGGGGGCAGAGGGGCAAAAAAAAAGAAAATAGAGTTAGATTATTCAAAATTGGTACATAGAGGTTTCCAATACCTACAAATCGATTGCGGATATTTTCGAATTTTTAAAATTATTGGGAGGGCGGGAAGGGGGGGGGGGAGTAGAGCGGTAAAAAAATAAAAATAGAGATATATCGTTCAAAACTGGTGCATAGAGGTTTTTGATACTTACAAATCGATTGCGGATATTTTCAAATTTGTAAAATTATTAGGATAGACAGGAGGGGGGGGCGAAGTGGGAAAATAATAGAAATAAGAGTTAGAGCATTTTGGGAATTTTTTCCGAAGGCAGTGAGAACCCGGTGCGACATTTTTCCTACTCAGATTTTGTTTCTCTTTTTTTTTCATGTGATAAAAATTAATGCAATTTTGAGAATTCATTATAGTGATTCATTTAAAAATAGGGACCAGCGAAGCGGGCGTTGCCTGCTAGTATAAGATATTTATAAGATAAGTTAAGACACTGTCCAAATTTGGTTCGATTTGGAGTATTATTTCGGAAGTTATAGCGATTTTAAATTTTCAAGTGGTAGCCTGATTTCAAGTGGTCCCTCTTAACTTAAAATATCTGCCACTTTATTAAAAATGGCTGATAAACTTCATTAATAAACTTCATTTAGACTCTTATGTGACCTGTATTTACATCAAAATTCAAGCAAATCTTGCTTTAAATATGCTTTTTACAATGTCAGTTTGAAATTTTCAAGTGGTTGCCACTTGAAAACAAAAAGTCGGAGCAACTTGGTTAACGAACTCATCCAAGATATTTATAAGATTAGTTCACTGCCCAAATTTGGTTCGATTTCGAGTATTGTTTCGGGAGTTATCGTGATGACAAAATTTTCATTATAGATAGATAGATAGATAGATAGATATATAGATAAACGAAGTGATTGCAATAGGTCGATTTCTAAAGAAATCAACCTAAAATATATCATTTAGCATCGGGTAAAAACTCACACCGGGACGCCACTGCCTTCGGCACGCAGACCCATGCGCGCTGCACGCGCACGCTTGAGGATATACGTTCGCTGTACACGCATATTCCTTCTCAACACAAACTTTTATTATTAAGAAAATAAAATTAAAAAAAAATCTTTTATCATCGGGTAAAAACTCGCACCGGGTCCCAAACCCATGCGCGCTGCGCTCCTATTTCTACCCCACCGTTCCAGCCCCTCCTAATTAACTTGCATATACCAATTTTGAACGGTCTTACTCAATTAGCTGAGATGCAAAAGAAAACCTGATCAGGACACTTTAAATTGTAAATCAGGTGAAATCTCGAATTCCACTTTCGATAATGTAAAAGAACTTTAAAATATCTTTCGAATGATGTATTAGAGATAATTTAATCATAATTAGAATATGAAATATTGAAATTTAAAAATATTACAGCGCCATCTGGCGGTAGAAATTTCTGTAATCTATTGTTCCATTCCAGTTACTTATTCTTACTCAATTAGCTGAGATGCAAAAGAAATCCTGATCAGGACACTTTAAATTGTAAATCAGGTGAAATCTCGAATTCCACTTTCGATAATGTAAAAAAACTTTAAAATATCTTTCAAATGATGTATTAGAAATAATTTAATCATAATTAGAATATTAGATCAATATTACAGCGCCATCTGGCGGTAGAAATTTCTGTAATCTATTGTTCCATTCCAGTTACTTATTCTTACTCAATTAGCTGAGATGCAAAAGAAATCCTGATCAGGACACTTTAAATTGTAAATCAGGTGAAATCTCGAATTCCACTTTCGATAATGTAAAAGAACTTTAAAATATCTTTCGAATGATGTATTAGAAATAATTTAATCATAATTAGAATATGAAATATTGAAATTTAAAAATATTACAGCGCCATCTAGCGGTAGAAATTTCTGTAATTTATTGTTCCATTCCAGATTAACAAAGCTTTCAAATGATGTATTACTCATGATATTATTTTAATTAGTAGATGAGATACAAAAGAAATCCTAATCAGGACACCTCAAAACGTGTAAATCGGGTGAAATCTCGAATTCCATTTTTCGATAATGTAAAAGTACTTTAAAATGTGTATAAACTAAAATAAGCTTTCAAATGATGTATTACTTATGAACTTTTTTTAATTAATAACTGAGATACAAAAAAAAAAAACTGATTCAGGACACCTCAAAACGTGTAAATCTGGTGAAAACTTTCGATAATTTAAAAGAACTTTAAAATATCTTTCGAATGATGTATTACAAATAATTTAATCGTAATTAGAAATTGAAATATAGAAATTGTAAAATATTACAGCGCCATCTGGCGGTAGAAATTTCTGTAATCCACTGTTCGATTCCAAATCAAAAAAGCTTTCTAATGATGTATTACTTATAAAATTATTTTAATTAGTAGCTAAGATACAAAAGAAAACCTAATCAGGAGACCTCAAAACGTGTAAATCAGGTGAAATCTCGAATTCCATTTTCGATAATGTAAAAGTACTTTAAAATGTGTATCAAGTCAACAAAGCTTTCAAATGATGTCTTACTTATGAAATTTTTTTAATTAATAACTGAGATATAAAAGAAAGCTGAATCAGGAGACCTCAAAACGTGTAAATATGGTGAAAACTTTCGATAATTTAAAAGAACTTTAAAATATCTTTCGAATGATGTATTACAAATAATTTAATCGTAATTAGAAATTGAAATATAGAAATTGTAAAATATTACAGCGCCATCTGGCGGTAGAAATTTCTGTAATCCACTGTTCGATTCCAAATCAAAAAAGCTTTCTAATGATGTATTACTTATAAAATTATTTTAATTAGTAGCTAAGATACAAAAGAAAACCTAATCAGGAGACCTCAAAACGTGTAAATCAGGTGAAATCTCGAATTCCATTTTCGATAATGTAAAAGTACTTTAAAATGTGTATCAAGTCAACAAAGCTTTCAAATGATGTCTTACTTATGAAATTTTTTTAATTAATAACTGAGATATAAAAGAAAGCTGAATCAGGAGACCTCAAAACGTGTAAATATGGTGAAAACTTTCGATAATTTAAAAGAACTTTAAAATATCTTTCGAATGATGTTTTAAAAATAATTTAATCATAATTAGAAATTTAAATTTTAAAATATTACAGCGCCATCTGGCGGTACATATTTCTGTATTCCACTGTTCGATTCCAAATCTAAAAAAGCTTTCTAATGATGCATTCTCGTGAAATTATTTTAATTAGTAGTTGAGATACAAAAGAAAACTAATTCAGGAGACCTCAAAGCGTGTAAATCTGGTGAAAACTTTCGATAATTTAAAAGAACTTTAAAATATCTTTCGAATGATGTATCAAAAATAATTTAATTGGAATTTGAAATATCGAAATTTTAAAATATCTCTCGGTAGAAATTTCTGTAATCTACTGTTCAATTCCAAATCAACAAAGCTTTCAAGTAATGTGTTACTGATGAAATTATTTTAATTAGTAGCTGTGATACAAAAGAAAATCTAATCAGGACATTCTAAAACATGTAAATTACGTGAAACCTCTAATTCCATTATCTACGGTAGTTTTATTAATGGAAGTAAAAAGAAAAATAAATATTTTTTATTTCGCCAAAACCTATATATATACCACGGTAGTCGGGTAATGGAAGTAAAAAGAAAAAGAAAAAGTATTTTTTAGTTCCTTCAAATGTATTTTGTTGCTATGGAAACTCCTATCGTCTATTGAAAGATAGATTACGTGTTAGAATTAAATTTAATTAGAAATTAAAATGTAACTGTTTTGTTTATTAATGAAATTTGATGAAATTTTAACTACAGGTTGTTTTTGTGCTGAATAGGTTGTATATTAAATGTTGTGTACGAAAAAGAAAATTTGAAGCACTTTGAAATTTGCAATTTTTAACCCCAGTTAAAGATCATGTGACATTAATGACATGCACATGTTTTTTTTCCGTTAGAGACAGCCGTTAAAATCGTCTGCTGAATGCTGATAGAATGCCTCTTTTTAAGCAATAAGGATTTTTGGTCATTTTCGCGATAGATATGGGTCAGCATTTTAATTAATATCTCCGAAACTAATTAAGATTTTTAATTTTTGTTTCGAGGAAAACATCGGAAAGGCTCCAGAGCATCCGTATGTCAATTCTTGTGCTTCTGCGTTATATAGGGGCTGAACGTATAAAAGAACAGACAGACAGACAGACAGACAGATAGACAGACAGACAGACAGACAGACAGATAGACAGACAGACAGACAGACAGACAGACAGACAGACAAACCTTTCCATTTATTATTATAGATTAATATTGAATACACGAGTGAATTATTATAAAAAGCTATAAAATAGATTTGAATTAAAATTAAATAGATAATTTTTAAAATATACGTGATTTCTACATCACATATTTCTCCCCTTCACCCAGAAAAAATTTTATGAAGAGAGAAAATTTTTTTATATGTTCTTGCTGTTACATGAGTAAAATATTTATTATAATACTAGATGATATTACTGTTATATGAGTGTAATTTTCTCTAAAAATGTAAAAATATAAAGAACTTCAATGAATATTATACGAGGCACACATCCCATATAAAAGTATAAGAAATAAAAAATATAGTCATGACATAAAATAATTATAAAGGATCCACATCAAATTATGCATAATCTTTTGCATAATAAAAACAGCTGTAGCATATTATTATTCAAAATATCTGGACATATATAATAGTCCGTATCATATTTACCCATATTTGGTAAATTCAAATGACCTGTATATATATATATATATATATATTGTTAATAAAACAAGCATATGCATTTATTTAACATTGGGCCCAACAAAACAGGTCACATGCCAGCTTATCTGACTTAAATATGCTTAAATTCGAGCTCCTTTTTTTTTTTTTTTTTTTTTTTTTAATGTGTATATATAATTTTTTTTAATAACATTTATGCATACATTTAGAAAATATGATATAAACACATAATATATGCACAGCATAGTAGCAACATATAAGCATTGGTAATTAAGTGTGTTAATACTAATTAGGCATGGCTGAATTATGATAAGAATTGACATAAAAGGTTTTTTTTTTTTTTTGGCATAAATTGTTGGTGTTTACATAGGTGAGAGAAAATGAATATTTAATAAAATATGATAATGTTGATTAAATAAAGTGACATATAATAATGCCTGAGGTAAAAACAATGTGCATGTTAAATCTCTGTAGTGTAATGTGAATTTCTCTATTTACTACTTTTTACTTTCCGAACACTATAGTGAGGAAAGTATTGTAATCATGTCAAAAATCCGAATTCGAGATTTTGATGTTTCTATACGTTTTGAGGTCCCCTGAGTCCGTTTTCACTATTTTTACGATGATGTATGTATGTGTGTGTGTATGTGTGTATGTGTGTATGTGTGTATGTCTGTGGGTGAACACGCTAGCGTCTAAACGCTTCGTTCGATTAACCTGAAAGTTGGTACGCATATTGTAAGTCACCATAGTACGAACCCTATAGATTTTGGTGAATCTAGCACTTATAGTTTTTTTACAGGGACACAAAGAAAAATTCTTTATCATTATGGCCTATGGGAGCAAAATCTTAAAAGTGCGATAGCATCTAAACGCCTTATTCAATTGAGCAAACATTTTATACACATATTATAGATCACAAATACTCAATCTGTATAGATTTTGGAGAATCTAGCACTTATAGTTTTTTTACAGAGACACAAAGAAAAATTCTTTATCATTATGCCTATGGGGCCAAATTTTTAAAAATGTGATAGTGTCTAAACGCCTTATTAATCCGAGCAAAAAAATTGTACACATGTTATAGATCACAGTTGAACTAACTGTATAGATTTTGGTGAATCTAGCACTTACAGTTTTTTTACAGGGACACAAAGAAAAATTCTTTATCATTATGGCCTATGGGACTAAATTTTTAAAAGTACGATAGCATCTAAACGCCTTATTGAATTCAGCTGAAAATTTATATGAGTATTATAAATCACTGTTGCACTAACTATAAGCATTTTGGTGAATCTAACATTTATAGGTTTTTACAGGGACACAACGAAAATTTCTTTGTCATTATGATCTATGGGCTCAAAGTTCAGTAGCGTTAAATAAAACAACGTGTAATAGATGGAGAAAAATACTCAAACACTCTATTATGGCTTTCTCTCTTTTGTTTGTTTAACAACTACTCTTTCTTTACTTTATCTACAAAACTGTTAATTACTCAATGTTCGGAAAGTCGAGTGGAGTCACTCCAGATTTTTCTTTTTTATATTTATAATAAAAGATTTTTTTTTTCATGTAAAAGTGTTAAGTATACTTTTAATAATCATATAATTTACAAATGTTTAAATTGTGAATGTTCATGCTGTAATTGTAATCGAGGGTAAATATTAATTATCTGTGCAAGAGTCTAGAGTGATTTTTTTTTTTTTTTTTTTTTACAGCTTCAAGCTAAGGCAAATCAATCATGCAAAATGATTAATCAACAATTTACCAACGAAGCTTAAGTAAATTTTATGTTACGTGTAAAAAATGTGTAAACATGAAAATATGTGTGTGAATGTGTGAAAAGGAAGCCTTATTGAAACCTATAAATATCACAAAAATACAATTGCACTAAATAAAAATATTATGGACAATTAAAAAAAGTGTGAATCTGTAACGATTATTAAAACTTTTGATTTGTAAAAAATGTAATCATAATGTGTCCAAAATTATCATTACAAGTATTTACACCTGGTTATAATTTATTGAAAAAAATTAATTATTATGTACGAAGTGTGAATGTGTAAGTGTGTTATAATTATCATAACATATTTATTTTTAATTAACAAAATAAGAGGAAAACTGTCATGTAATGTCCAAATTTTAGTGCCAAAGATTTAAATATATAATATATACCTTTTATAGTTATGAAGGTTCTTTGACAAAAATTGGGCAAACAAGTTTAAAAAGTGAAAGTAATATGAAAATGTGTCTAGCGTGAACTGTAATTCGATTAAAAAAAAGTTATCTCATGCGTAAATGTTCGAAGTAAGTATTTTTTACAGTTACTGGACAAGGCAAATCAATCATATATATGATTGATTAATCATTTACCTAAAATAATTGTAAGGTAAATATCTTTTTTTTTTTTTTTTTTTTTTTTTTTATGTTGTGTATAATGTGTAAACATGAAATAATTGTGTAAACGTGTTTATAAAATTTGTGAAAAACGAGAAACCTTGCCAAATCTAACCTATAAATACTACAACATAAAACAATTACACAGAGAAACCTATTAAATCATCAAATTTTTTTTTTTTTTTTTTTTTACACAATAGTCCTTTTTCACTGAAAAAAAGATAAGTGTGAAACTATGATCTGTGGTGATCATTATTGTAAATTTTGATAGATGTTTATTTAAAAAATATTATAAGTGTTATGTCAACAAATGTATGTGTACAAATTTCGGTTAATTGGTAATACACCATGAAGTAGAAAAATAATGAATATATTCATAAATACCAAATCTATATATACCATAAAATGTAAAATCTGCAAGTACATAAACCATTCATTTGTGTAAGCATGTGAAAAATATTGAGAAATATCTGTGTTAAATTGATGTGCTTGTTAAAATGTAAAATAACATGAGTAACACAAATAATCACATAAAAATTTAAAAGAAGAAGTACATGCAGTGTTTATATAGTATTAAAGTAAATTTGATGTTTGTGAAGCATAAAATATTATTGAATATAACCATAATTTTGTAAATAAATAAAACTTCTTGAAAGAAAATTCAAATGGATAGTGTGTGTGTGTGTGTAACCGCAACTAAATTGAAGTGCCTTGAGTGAAACAAGATGATCCGATAAATAAATCTTCTTTGTTCCTAAGCACCAAATTGCATAAATAGATATAAATATGTGTAAATGTATAACAGCAATAAAAATAAATTTATATTTGCTGAAAGTGCATATAAACATTGCCAAAAAAAAAGTGTATGTGTGAAACAAAACTTATATATGTGAAGTAACTATGTAAATGGAAAAATGCCAATGCATAATTTCCAGAAAACAGCAAAGATGTGACATTATCAACATGTAATTCTGTATATTATGTATACATGCATAGCAAAACTTGTAAGTTGAAGTGAAAAGATCCTTTAAAAATATTGAAAAGAGAAAAACTATATATGAACAACTATTTGAAATGTATGAAATAAATATAAAATTAACAAATAGTTATCGATAAATTTATGACATTAGCATTAAATATATATATTTTTTATTATTATTTGTTTATTTGTTTATTTGTTTATCAATTTATTTATTTATTTATTTATTTTTTTTTTTTAAGATACTACGAGGTAAGGTCATGTGAATTAATGTTAACGATGCATAAATTATCATCATTATCATTACTATTATTATTGATTTCTCTTTTATGAATCAATAACTATATTTTATAACAATAGAATAACAAAAGCACTCAAATTAAATTATTGCCGATCAAGTGATATGTGAACACATGACATGCCAAATAATTAAGTCAAAGAAAAGTGTGTAAATTCCGAAGAAAACATGCCTAAATAATTGGGTTGTGAGGCCAATTTCAACATGCCTTAGTGAGTGAAATGTGTAAAAACGTGTAAATATGTGTAAAAGAACTATTGAAAAAAATTGCCATTCAACCGGACCCCAAATTAGTCAAATGACAATGAAGTTCTGACTCAAAAATAAGCATGTATAAGAACACATGTACATAATCAGCAAAAATATATACAAAAAGAAACACATAATTTTGTTATTTACTTGAGATTTTTTTTTTTTTTTTTTTTGCAAATTAATATAAGTAATACTTTATTGCATTTTACTTTATTTATTTATTTGATTATTTATTAATTCACCATGCCTTCCTTTATTTATGTCATTTTACTTTGAAGTAAGTAAGAGGAAAAATCTTCAAAAACATGTAAAATTTAAATTGGCACAACTACCTTGCAAACATGTAATAAGAAACATTTAAATGAACTTAGATTTTACATCATATTTTACTAATAAAATTTTAAACAAAGTGTAAATTTAATTATTTTAATATTTTAACCATAATTTACTTCAACATGAAAAAAATATATATGCAAATAGCAGTATACTTTGTGTATTACTGTGTTACGAAATACTTTGTGTATTACTTTGATATGAAATACTGTTAGGTAGATTCCTTATAGGAGATCTACCTATTGCAATGGTTCTCATGACACGACTTCTGGAAAATTTTAGGTAGATTCCTTATAGGAGATCTACCTATTGCAATGGTTCTCATGACACGACTTCTGGAAAATTTCTTCATATCTTCACCGATCATGACCCCTAGAACCCAAAACCACCCTCCGTTCAAAAGTTTATATATATATATATATATATATATATACTAGCTGACCCGACAAACGTTGTTTTGTCATATAAATTATTTCTAGAGAATATTTTGCTAGAAAAAAATAACTAACTTCTTGTACGTGTGTAAAGATGTGGTATATAAGTGAAACAGGTATAGAGCGCTGTGAACGGTGACTGTGAATTCCTATAAGGAAAGGGCATGTTTACAAACAAACGCTCCGTCAATCAATCTTTGCCACTCTCGAGTGGCAAAAGATCAATCTCTATTGGTGGAAATACCAATGTTTTACCACTTTACCCATAATTTGACTGTAAGTGACGTCACGTGCCCTTTCCTTATTATAACGTAAAAGACATAATTACCGAAACTTTCGCTACTTGCTTCTTGCTACTTGGTACTTTCTACTTGCTACTTGTTATTTAAAACCTCCGCTGAATGTCGAACAGCACAAAATTTTATTTCATACGGCAAATATTTCAATTTATGAGAGAATCTCTGATAGCAACGAATTTCACATGAAAATTCCGTCTCTTTTGAATAAGCTGTAACAATCTGGACCGATTTGATGAAAATTTTTATCAAAAAGTTATTATAATATCTAACATCATTACATGTACATTTATCACAATTCAATCAATCGATGCATGTGAGTATGTGCATAGTATGAGCGAAGTGAAAAGTAGAGTTCGTATTAAATAAAAACTTAAATTCGTTTTAATTAAAGGTGAAAAAGTTGAAACTCAATTTATTTTATAACAGGTATATTTTTTTAATCTACAAAAACTTAATTTATCGTAATGCTATTGGATGTACATTATTTTTGGTTAATCCTTGAGGAATATGCACAAACAAATTCGAAGGTTTTCCAACAATGGAACACGCAACATATAATTGGCCATGAGAAAAGCACGGATTTTCTAAATCTAAGCCACAAATTGGGACCCCTTTGGTGACTTCAAATATTTTAAGCCATTTTTGCGATGAATTGAAATGGCTATCTCAATTGTGGAACTAAAGTTCTTGGCGAGAAGCGTCCGAGCTACTTCGGTGCCAAATTTAAAATTTTGCCAAAGGGATCCGATACTAAAGGTGTTCCATACAAAAAAATAAATAAATAAAATATCAGTGACATACACACGCACAAAAGTATGGGAGCTCATTGGTGACTTTAAATATTTTAAGCCATTTTTGCGATGAATTGAAATGGATATCTCAATTGTGGAACTAAAGATCTTGGCGAGAAGCGTCCGAGCTGCCTCGGTGCCAAATTTTCCATACAAAAATTAAATAAATAAAATATCAGTGACATGCACACGCACAAAAGTATGGGACCCCTTTGGTGACTTTAAATATTTTAAGCCATTTTTGCGATGAATTGAAATGACTATCTCAATTGTGGAACTAAAGATCTTGGCGAGAAGCGTCCGAGCTACTTCGGTGCCAAATTTCAAATTTTGCCAAAGGGTTCCGATATTAAAGGTGTTCCATTCAAAAAATAAATAAATAAAATATAATAAATTAGCTACACAAATAAATTTGTAGGTTAGGGTGGTTGTTAATCAACGAGCGTGTAAATTTGATAGAAAATTATATAAAATAATAGTCCAATTCTGCACTAAATTTGCAAAATGTATAGTTTTTTATGCACACTTCAAAACTCTTCAAACACTAATTACATCTTGATGTAATATTTCAATTAGGACTCGCTCGTGAAATATACGCGCTGGCCATTTTCAAGATGGACGGCTAAATGAAGAACTGCTGAATCCTGTTCATGAATTGGGAAACCAAAGATACGCCAAACAGCTTCATTGGAGCTGACGTACCGGCCAATTTGGTAAAGTGTTATTTCATCGTTGTTATTCACCGGAGGAGCATTCACATTGGTATTTTCAACTCGAAATACAGCCATATCACTGCCTTTATTCACATACTTGCAAATGTATTTGATACTCTTCACTGAACTGCAGAACTCAACATTAATATGAGCATTGAATGTTTTGCTCAGCAGAGCGAATATGGGACCACCCAACGGTTATCAATGTCAATGTCTATGTTGTTGACATAGATGACCGCCATAGATGATAAGATTGTCCGCCATTATCGGGATTTCTTCGACGATATATTGGATATCCGTCAACATTTGTGATCGTATCGTTAGTGAAATTTTTCGGAAAACTTTTAGTACATTTTCCATCTGCACAAATAATAATGGCCTAAAAATTCATTTTTCATTTTAACATAAAATAACTCCGTCGGATATTGACGAATTTTTTAAAAGAATATACCATTTTAATCCTCAGGCTAAAAATATTAACTTTCAAAAAATATTTTAAACACTTACGGTTAAAAATTCATTTTTCATTTCAACATTAAATAAATTCTGACATCGTGTTTACGATTCTAAAAATTTTAACTTTAAAAAAATATTTGAAACAGTTCGTAAGATACGGTTACGATTCTAAAAATATTAACTTTGAAAAAATATTTTAAACACTTCGTAAGACGGTTAAAAATTCATTTTTCATTTCAACATTAAATAAATTCTGATATCGTGTTTATGGACAACTCACGCCATCTAGGTGGAAAATTTGTTGAAACAGTTGGTTAAAAATTAATTAAGAAAGAACTAATTAAGTTACAACTTTCATTTGTAAATCTAAACCATTCTCGAATCCATCTGAAGACACACAAAAAATTTCATTAAACTCGGTCCAGCCGTTTAGGAGGAGTTCAGTGACATACACACGCACAAAAGAAATATATATATAAAGATATATATATATAGGTATATATATATATATATGTATAACGCTTTTTCCCACGTTAAGTTGTGAACACGATAACTGGAGTAATTTTTATTTAAATTTAACCTGCTCGAGATATGTTGTCAGGACAGTAAAAATCTCGGTCAAGTTCGTAGATGGGGTATCCTGCTCAAAGGGGGTGGAAATGGTGGGGGGTGGAAATTTTCATTTGCCCATAATTTCTTTAATATTGAAAATAGGAAAATACTTCAAATCAGGCGAATTACCGCCTTACCCTAAAGAACAACTTTTGTATTTAAACTTTTTCGATAACTTCAATTGCTTAAAAGTTACAAGTTAAAAAGTGATTTTTCTTGTGATGAAGCCGACATTTTCTATAGCTTTCATTGCAAAAATTTATAATCTGATGCTTATGTCACGTACAAATGATAATAAAAAAGATTACTGAAAATATAATAAAATTTTAATCATGTTTTTAAACAATATAATAATCTGATTGAGAAAAAAAATAAAAGTTTAACAGAAAATATGACGTCAAAATTACAACAATGTACTGAGAAAAATGAAATGAAATTTTATCCATGACTAACAGGCTTTGCCCGCTTCGCTGGTCATTATATTGAAATGAATCCCCAAAACAGCATATCATTAATAATAATAAAATATCTTTAAAAAAAAATCATTGAAATCCGTCAAAATCTAATTTTAAGTTCCTGCTACTTTCTGTCACGGTATCCCCGCTCGTCACAGTCGAGTCTGGACCCCCAATGCCTTCGGCAGTCCCTTACCTGCTTTTTACTCCCCCTCCCTCGTGGTTACAGTTGAAAGCTTTACAAAATCTCATCAAAGTGCATATTTCGCACACTTAATTAACACCCACACACCAAAATTCGCCATTCTTAGGTAATTTGGACGGATTTAAGCTTCAAAATGTGGTTTTTGCCCAAACCGCCCCAAGGGGAAGGGGGGGGGGTAAATTTCCAAAATTATTTTATATTGCATGTTGCATACACATACCTAACCGACACATAAAAAAATTGAGATCCTGAAATTATTTAAAGCTGAGCTATGCTTTAAAACTTTTTTTTTTAAATCTCTCCCCCCGTTCTTAAAGGAGGGAATTTCGCAAAATCTCTTCATACTATGAGTTAGATACATATAATCGTCCCTTGCATAAAAAAATTCCAACCTCAGATAACTTAGTGCAGCGTTACGCATGAATACATGTTTTTGCCCCCCCATTCTCCAAAGGGCGGTAGGGTGGAATTTATAAAATCCCTTTGTAGTGTGTGTTCAGTTCGATTTCCTCGTGTGTTGAGTACCCTTCTTCCAAAACCTTTTCCCTTCCCTCCCCCCCCTTAAAAATCCAAAATTCCAAAATCGCAGAAAATAATTTTTTTGTACTCAAGTCTGGTCTTTCCATCTGCAATTTCTTCACCGTTAAGTAATTTGGAGCCGAGTTAAGCCTTCTGCCTCCCAAGGGGGACAGGGAGGGGGGTATTTTGCAAAGTTTCGTCTTAGTTGGGGGTCAGGCTCCGAAAACCAACATGGTCACTAAAATTTGTGACCCTCTTTCCCACAGAATCGTCATGGCAGTGTTGAGTCAGTGAATCAGTGAGTTTACTCTTTTATATGTGCAGATTTGTTTATATTTTTTATGGACTACTTGGCTTAAGGTTGCTGTCTCAAAAATAGAGTCCTTGGCGTAAAATGTCCTATCTACTTCAGTATTAAAATTAAAAATATACCCAGGATTATCAACTAATAAAGCTCTTTAGTACAGATCTGAATTAGCTTTCATTTTCTTATTATTTAATTTTGATAATGACGTTATGTTGTCATGTGCCTAAGCAAATTTAATATTTATTATTATTTTTTTTTATTATTATTCGCGTGAAATATTATTTGGCAACAATTAAAAATTAAAATAAATTATTTTAAAGTTTTATTATAGAAGAAATATCTATATTATATAGAAGATTAATTAAAAATTTACATTTTTCCCGGTATAAATAGTAGCCTATGTCTTATTCCAGACTATTATCTATCTCTGTACAAAATTTCATCCAGATCCGTTTATCCGTTGTGGCGTGATTGAGTAACAAACATCCATCCAAACTTTCGCATTTATAATATTAGTATAGATTACTTATCATGTGCATGTGTTAGATTGAGTTATTTTGCTGTCAAATTGACAAAATTTTAATTTTGAATTTCAAAACTCTGTCGTTCTTGGCGCTTATTGTATTTGGTGATCAAAAACGTAATACGAAAATATGCATGCCAGATGTATATTTTCGTAATATGCATTGTACGAAATATTGTTTCATATTATTCATTACTCTCTTAATATAAGTTGTTAAAATAACCATGATTTTTGAATAGAATTAAATTATGTTCGCCAAATAATATGGCGATATATTTTTTTTTTTTTTCTGCTAAGGATGACCGATATCAAATCTATTCCGCTGCAACATATTAGTATCTTATATCAGATATTTTATTTAGACATTTGAAAACAAATGTGACTTCAAATTATGATAGAATATTTATAATTTTCCTTTTAATAAGTATATTAGTTGGATATTTATTGTGTAAATATCATCTTTTGAAATGAAATCATAGAATAATAATAAAGGAAGAAGGAGCATAAGATTTCTACATAAGCTGTTGTGTTGCCACAAAAAACAGCGATTATTAACAAGCCTTTATTAAAAAACTTCAATGTTGAGAGGAGCAAAAGTAGCTTTCGCTGGCATTTCACTAGAAGTGGTTTGTAAGCATTAAGACTATTGGCGTGCTCCTTCTTCCTCTATTATTATTCTATGAATGAAATGCTTGTGTTTTCAATCGAATATGGAAATTTGCCATGTTTTTTTCCCTAGAGTTTTGAAATTAAAAATTCAAATTTGGTCAATTTTACAAAAAAAAAAAAAAAAAAACTAATCTAACGCATGGACATGATAATTAATACATACCTATACCTAAATATGGGGATTAAAATCGGAAAATAATTTTCCGCGATTTTTAATATTTTTTTACAAAAAATCCAATGGACGTTTAACATAAGAAATATTTTTCTTGCATCCACGAACGGCCAGTGACGTCATCACTTCGCTTGCGTATTAGCACTTTATCAATGTGTAAAAGAAATTTTTAATTAAAAATGACGTCAATTTTTGCGAGATGCATAATTTTTTTTTATAATTTTTTATCGTTCACGTTTAGATAAATGTATTTATTTTCCTGTTGAAAAAAATATATAAGTTCGTTTTTTTTTTTTTTTTTTTTTTTTTTTTTTTGGCAACAATTAAATTATGGAAAAATATAAATGGCTAATTTTTTGCTATTATTAGCTTACAAAATTGCTATTTTATGCATAAAAATCGCAAAAACAATTTTTTTTTTTCGGAATAAAAAGTAGCCAACTTTTTAAGTTAGGGCTCTTTGACGTTAGGAACACACCTAAATTGCTTAGACAACAGTGAGTGATTATAATTTAATATGAACTTTATTGAATAGCAATAAAGTTCAAATTGACTCTAGAAAACGTTTGTATGGGAAATAGAAAAGGGCTGTTTTTCGGGTTTTCCCGGAAATTATTCGATTTTTTCTCGCCTTTTAAACCTTCCCTAGACCTCCACGAACATTTCAAGACTAAGATAAGATAAATCCGTTCAGCCGTTCTCGAGTTTTAGTGAGACTAACGAACAGCAATTCATTTTTATATATGTAGAAGATTTTAAACAAATAAAATAAAAGTTAATAAAAAAAATAAGTAAATAAACTCAACATATCTTAAGGCTAAGCAGATTTAGACTTAGCTTTATGACATTGATGCTATAATGTAAAAGATAAATGTTATCGTTAAAAAAAAAAAAAAAATCTTGTAAATCGATGCTAAACGAATTAAACTGGCATGGTAGAAAAGGTAATAAATTTGGGGACATTTAGGTATCCCTTTAACAAATGAACTAGGGACGATTTTAATGAATTTTCCGTTGAAGTTTATTTTCATGAAAATTTAAATTTAAATTAAAGTATTTCATTACTCGAATTCCCTTATTTTGATAAATAAAATTATACCATTTAAAAAAAATAAAGAACACTCCTTTATTGAAAAATCTGGTGTGAAACAACCACACGACTTCCATTACCCGCTATTACATGTATTATATGCATTTTTGAGAGATAATGTGATCAGAAAACATAAAAGTGACCAAAAAAGAAAATCGTTAGAGCCGTTTTTGAGATACCAACTTTCACAAAAAATCAATTATTGACCGGAAAACAATAATTACATACAAAAGCATATTTAAAAGTGAGTTAAAATGGCGAGTTTGAAAAAAAACCGTACAACCGTTTTTAAACGAACGCCTTTGCGAGGCCTGAAATTGAGCTATTTATACAGGACGCCTATCAATTTTCTTGAACTAACCAACTATATTATTCGAAAGGATATCTGATAGAGTGTTTATATAGCAAATTTGAAGAAAATCGTTAGAGCCGTTTTTGAGATACGGACTTACGGTCCCACTTCCGGTTTCCGATGTCCCATTTCCGGTTAAACTCAATTATTGACAGGAAAACAATAATTACATACAAAAGCATATTTAAAATTGAGTTAAAATGGCGAGTTTGAAAAAAATCCGTACAACCGTTTTTAAAGGAACGCCCTTGGGAGGCCTGAAATTGAACTATTTATACAGGACGCCTATCAATTTTCTTGAACTAACCAACTATATCATTCGAAAGGACATCTAATAGAGTGTTTATATAGCAAGTTTGAAGAAAATCGTTAGAGCCGTTTTTGAGATACGGACTTACGGTCCAACTTCCGGTTTCCGATGTCCCACTTCCGGTTTTTCAATTTTCACCAAAATTTGGAAATTTCATCTGTACGCCAGACGTATTTGAATTCTAAAGTTTCGTAGCTCTATCTTTATTAGTTTCTGAGCTATAATAGCCAGAAGATTCTCCACATACATACACACACACATACACACATACATACACACTGACCAATTGCCAAAAACCACTTTTTTGGACTCAGGGGACCTTAAAACGTGTAAATCAGGTGAAAACCCGATATCGAATTTTCAGACCGAATACAATACTTCCATTACCTACGGTTGTAGGGTAATGGAAGTAAAAATGAACGAATAAATGTTTTAGAAATCTATTACATACTTTTAAATTTTTATTAAAAAAAAATTAATTGTTGTCACTCGACATTATACAAATACATCCAAATCCTGTGTCACATACGATAGTTTTGTATAAGTATAGATTTTTTGTTTGCCCTTGGAACCTGCCCCTGATGGGAAAAGGGCCTGGAAACACTTGTATCTAGTATTGTCATTGATTATGAAGAAATTCCAGGTCCTTTGGACGACAAGAAGTTGCCGAAAATTAAATTGCAAAATTCCGTTACATACATTAATAGTTTTTCAGGTCCTTTGGACGACAAGAAGTTGCCGAAAATTAAATTGCAAAATTCCGTTACATACATTAATAGTTGCATCATATCAAGTTAATAAAAGTGTGTTAATTAAAAACCTTGTTAAACGCTTTAATTAATCATTTAAAAATATAAAATTAAAATAATACGTCAATCTTAATACAAATATCGTTTGTGGTGAATAGTTTAGAATGTCAGTTTAGGCAAGAATTTAAAATTTACGACTGAGAGTAATACGTTACAGCTTCCTTTGACTTTTTATCTTGTCGAAACAAGATATTGGTCTGTGAAGAGATATGAGGTTTTCGCGTGGAAAGAAAATATAATGACGCCAAAGCTGCCTTTCTCCATCTCCAAGCTCGCCAAATTTTGTCGCCAAGTCAAAAATTTCGTCGTCAACTATCAACTTTTGCCGCCAAATCACAAATTTCATTGCTAAGTCGCAATATTTGTCACCAAAATCTCGCCAAATCATACAATTTACTAAATTCATAACAATTAACATTCAAATTCAGCGGTGCCAAATGGTCAAATGTTAACTAATGTTAATGTTAATGTTCCAGCTTATGTGAACCAAAACAGTTTCACTTTACAATTTTTACTCATCTGACAATAAGAATCACAAAAACACAATACAAAACTTTCAATAATTCAATAAAAATTGCAATGAAATAACTATCCAAAAACCGCTACCACTTATCTGTATTTGACTTGACCATAACAACGCCAGGCTTACCAGAACCAGTAAGATCACAAGTGCATTTTTGCGTTTCTATTACTTTTTCTTTTAAAAGAAAGATTTTGAACAACAGTTATATGGATTTTAAATAAAAAATATAATTTTGATTAAGCTTGGGTGGGGAGGAGGGTGTAGCCCAATAGCCCCCTCCGGGATTCACCATTGCTGGGATTGTATATCTTTAAGGCTTTTATTTGTTGAATGATTATGAGCTTGAATTTTAAAAAATTGAAACATTTACAAACCAATAAATTTAGCCTAAAATTTTAAGTAGAATGAATAAATCCCTTTTGTAGTTGAAAATTAAATTTCTTGAAAACAGAATAGCGACGTAAATAATGCAATGTGTGGGAACAAAGCCATTGGCTAGGTATTAATGCATATGTAAAATTTCTTTACAATTGTAACATTAACGTAAAGGAATCTACCTTTGCCTTTAAGCTTGCCGAAAAGGGTTTTTTTTTAAATTGTGCTGAATTTTTAGAAATTTTATAAGTATTCTCTTATATGCACATAATTAAAAAATATATCTGGATTTCTTGTTTTATATATATATATATATATATATACATATATATATATATATATATATATATATATATATATATATCCACATCATGGATGGATTTAAAAAAATGTGAGATGTGAAACAAAAATGTATGCGTATATTGATTAGAAAATATACCATTCACTGTATGTCATTCCAATAATTTCAAGTAACAAAATGAGAATGATTTTAAAATTTAAAAATATATGATTGATTAGTCTAAAACAATCAAAAATAAACTAGTATTAAATATTTATCCACACAGAAGAAACATTGACAAAATCAAGTAAAAAGAAATACTTACCACAAGAATTACCGTAAAGAACCATATCTGTATTTAAAAATATTTTGAACAAAAATTTATTTATTTTCTTACGTCTTGCTGTTTATTATGATATACTTTTTCTTTAATCAGAGGTATTAAAAAATAAAAATATTCTTAAGAACATAATATTTTAATATAAAATTACTCTGTAAATATGCAGAATTATAAAAATATATATATCCTTATTTAAAAATATTTACTATTATTATCTTATATAAATTGATTTAAAAATCATAAGAAAATTATATAAGCAGTAATTAAATATTATTTTTTTCTTTTAAATATCATTGCTACCATTATTATTATTATTTATTTTAACCTTATTTTAGTAGAATATTGCCTGAAAAAGAAATATGAAATAAAACCAAGTAAACTTGTGTATTGTCAAACATACAACAAATTTCATTATAAATTTGAGAAAAAGAATTGTGAAAACAAAATAGTATGATAAAATTTAAAATAAGTTTAAAAATCAAATTAAAATTTAGTAATAAATCTTGCTGTTGTAATGATATATATATACATATATGAAAATATTAATATCATTACATAATATATCTGTTTCAATCGAATCCAACAGGTATATGGATTATTGCATTAAAAAATGGATGTGATAAGGAAAACTATCAAAATATTTCAAATGATTTTCAAGTTGTTGTGTAAAATTTATCTTTGTACATGGCAAAACGATCCAGCCGTATATTGCCATGCAAAGGTATATGCAACACAACAAAAACATTGCATTCCCGCGCGCTTGAGATTGCAAGAAGAAAATCAATTGAAAATTAAAAATTTAAGTTGCTTACATTATAAAAACTGAAGAATATGATTAATATGTATATTTTTTTTTATTGCCAATAGATAGAAATGAAGATAAACATTCAAGTAATAAAATACAAAATTCAAAATTTAATTAATATCAAAATTGTGGTAAGATTTTTTTTTTTTTTTTAACCCATTATTTTGTTTAAAAATGTGTAAATAGCCATACCTAAAAATAAATTAATATATTTGATAGCAGAATATGTATGCAAACTGCTATGGCAAAAAAGAATAAATGTAAAAATGAATGTATATATATTTTTTTTATATCATAAAATGAATGTATATTTATCATCTCAAGAAATATATATCAAATAAAAACTGCTGTATTAAAAAACAAAATATGAATAAAATGTATCTATATATATCATACCAAGTAATAAGGAAGCGCCTAATAACTCCCATAAAATATAAAATAAAATAAAAGCAATTAAAACATTTCAATAATAAAACATCAAATATGAAATATCTCATCTTTAAATGATATGTGTATAAATATTAAAAGAGTTCTTCTCTTTACATATACATATCATATATATTTTTCTTTTAATATATTGAATTATTTCCTTGAATAATAATAAAAATTGAAGTAGTTGAAATACTAAACTTACTATATATTTTATATCATCATTATTATTATTATTATTATTATTTTTTAGAAATTATTAGCATTAAAATATTTAAATTCTATATTAGAGATTAAAAAAGATAGACATAAAACATAAAAGCAACTACCTTTTTCTTTGATGATCCATAAAAGCGGTAGCTAAAGATTCGATAAATCGATATATTTATTTAACTCGATAATTTAAATTCGCAAATCCTGGAACCATTAATATGAAAAAGTACAGCGAATGTTTTGACTGGAGCATTTCTAACTTAACGAAACTGCAGTTCTCCTTTGCAGGATCAGAGTTCAAGACAAACGCGAAAGTCGCTGACCGAAATAAAAACGTCCATAGGAAAGAAACACTGTTAATAATTCGATTCGCATAGGATCTCCAGGAATATGGTGAATCTTCTGACACATATTAAATAATAAAATCGGATAATCGAAGATGATTGTTTTATCTTGAGTTAAAAACAGTTCGGAAAACTCCATCTAATGAAGTTTAAAGATGATCACTTTCATATAGTAGATAGACTAATAGACTAACAAAATACAGCCATGTAAAAATGCATTCAAGTATCTTCATAAAATCACATGGCGAAAAGTTCAAAAATATCCAGTGGAGTAATAAAAGTCGATAACTTTTTTAATTTTAATTTTTTTTTTTTTTTTTTTAAGATCCAGTTGAAAATATTTAGTCGCAAAAAAAGTCATTTCTAGACTAAAATATATATTTCCTTCTATAAGGACGCTTATTACATGCACATGTATATTTGAAAGTCTATTTTAGCACATACTTTTTGTTTATTTTCTTGACGTACTTTTCTTGAACACACCAGTTCAAAAGCAAAGCTTAAAAAAAGAATTAGGACAATCTTCATAAGAATCACTTGCTAAAAGTTCATGATTATCCTGTTTTAATGTTCATAATTTTATCGAAAAATATCAGATAATTTTATTATTCATTTCATCAATATTAAAATAATTTTGTTTCCTTGGGGGCACCTCCCCGAAATAAATGCAAGAACACCTCTGGTTCCTAAAGTACTTGGCACCAGGTATGTCACGAAGATTTTCTTGTACAGTAGGTAAGATAATATTTCGTAGGATAATTCAGGTATGCAGAGAAGATTTTGCAGTTAGTAGCAGGTAGATAAAATGTTAATAGAAGTTTCCAGTTCGATGGTCTCCATTAGGCCATATTTTCGTATAGCTGAAAAATACTTCTTCTATTTGCGTTGATTGCCGCTAGCAACAGTTTACAATTCTTCCATTAAAATAACCAAGACTCTATCCAGAGGTGTTTAAAATGATAAATTCAGAAATCAATAAAAATTTTACAAAAATTTGTCACAGTTTTTTTTATTGACTTGCTGCATAAAATAAGGAGGGAAGGTGCCCCTAACGTATAAATATTTTAGGAACTACATCCGTATCTTCTAAGCAGGAGCGATCAGAGAAGAATGATGAAGTTTCAGCCAAATTCAAATTATTGTTACATATTGGCATTTAATTTCATCGCCAGCAAGAACACATAAAAAGTGGTTTTTTAAAGATACGTTACACTGAAATTAAGCTAACAATTTTGAATACAGAGTAGGATTGCCATAATATGATAACCCTATCAAAAATCACAAATTTCGCCAGAGATTCATCCTGAGAAAAGTAAACCGCAATATAGCTTTAATTTAATTGTGTTCAAGGATATTTTGTCTAACTGAATAAATTACGTTAGGAATAAGGCTACTGTGATTTAGGAGGAACATAAATAAAATGGGCCATGTGTTATTCTTTATGAGGAAATCATTATGAGAATATGCTAGGAGATTGATTATCTTTTACATTTATTTATTTATTTTTTTAATTTTACTAATAGAAGAAGAATTCGGCAGTTATTAAAGATTAACATTGAATACACGAGTGAATTATTATAAAAAGCTATAAAATAGATTTGAATTAAAATTAAATAGATAATTTTTTAAATATATGTGATTTCTACATCACAGTTGTGTTATCACAGAAGTTTCCTCTATACAATGGATTCTAATATAGATTTATTAATCAACGTGAAATTTAAACATATATTCAAATATATATATATTTTTTTTTTTTTTTCACAGCTTTATTTTACACACATACGAGGTGCCTCATAAGTTTGTAGACATTTCAAAATTTCATAGAAATAGAAGGAATTGATAGATATGAATGCAGTTTGCGAAAATGTTACTCTCGTAAAGGGGGATTTTTTATTTTTTATTTATTTTTTATTTTTTTTTTTTTTTTTTGTGAAGGAAAAAAATAAGTTAAAATTTTCGTCGACAGAGGCCGCTGTACGTGAGCAAATCGCACATTTCGTAAAAACTATATTTGTTTGCTTGCAAATGTTTACAAGCACATAAATCCTATTCTAAGTGTCCCCTATCACCACAAATTACACTTTGTAATCGAGTTACAACACCGCTTAGTCCAGCTTCAGCTGGCATTTCACACCTGAGGAAAAACATCTTTAATAATAACGCTTTATCCACCAAAATAACATCGCAATTCAGAATTTATGTATGCGCAAGTAGGAGGTAAAATGAGAAATAAGCTATGTTAATCGTAAAACAGTGTAACTTATAGGACTCTGATTTGCATACTTTTCACTACGCATCCGTGCAACACCCTCTATCGACGAAAATTTTAACTTTTTTTTTTTTTCTTTACTAAAAAAGATCCCCCTTCACGAGAATAACTTTTTCGCAAACCGCGTTAAATTCTACCAATTCCTTCAATTTCTATGAATTTTAAAAATATCTTCAGACTTATGGAATACACGATATATATCTGTATACATATATAAATTACGTGTCACGATGTTTGTCCGGGGTAAACTCCTAAATTAAGGAACCGATTTTAATGAAATTTTGCACACTGTGTGCAGTTTGGTCCAACTTAAGAGATAGGATAGTTTTTATCTCAATTTATTGTCACAATATTGTTTTATTGCAATTATTTGTTAATTATAGACCTTTATTAAAGTTGCTCCAAAATATCTGTGAGTTCCATTAATTTAATTGTTGCCAAAAAAAAAAAAATATATATATATATATATACGAGTTCATTTTCTTTCGACATAAAAATAAATACATTTAATCAAACGTGAACGTTAAAAAATTATAAAAAGTTAAATTATACATCTCACGAAAATTGACGTCATAATCAATTTAAAGATTTTATTTACATTCATAAAGTGCTAATGTAGTTCTATCATAGATATAGTAATATATATAGATCTCTCATCCCCATGTTATCGTACAAAGATTTTTGATGCCGAAAAAAAAAAATAAATAAATAAAAGCTTTAGAAACAGCCATTAAGTGGTATTGAAAAAAAAAAAAAAGAAAGAAAGAAGAGAAAGAAAGAAATATGAATTTGAAACTGTATCTGGAGTCTTCCATTCCCCTTTAGCAAATAAATTATTCATAAATTTTATTTGCTAAAATATTAGTATGTATTCCCGTGTGTATTCACTCGGGGAAAGACGGCCATATTTTGGTAAAAACGTCGTCTTTTCCCAAATGAAAAGGAATAACTTTTTTCTCCCCAATGATCACTTTATTCTATATATGCTATACTATATCTATGAGTTCTATACGCAAGCGAAGTGTGACTCACTGACCGTCTGTGCAGCCAAGAAAAAGATTTCCTATGTTAATTGCCCACTGGATTTTTTGTAAGAAATTATTAAAAATCGAGGAAATTTATTTCCCGATTTTAATCCTTATATTTGGGTATAGATATGTATTAGTTATCGCGGGTGTTAGATTGAATTATTTTGCTGTCAAATTCACAAAATTTTAATTTTAAATTTCAAAACTCTGTCGCCCTTGGCTTTATTATTATTATTATTATTATTATTATTTGGCGATCAAAAGCGTAACACGAAAATATACATGCCAGATGTATGCATTGTACGAAATGTAATATGTATTATTCATTGTACGTATGTATGACATGTAATATGTATTGTACGAAATATTGTTTCATATTATTCATTACTCTTTTAATATAAGTTGTTAAAATAACCATGATTTTTGAAAGGAATTAAATATTTTCGCCAGATAATTTGGCGATATTCTTTTTTTTTTTTCGCCAAGAATGACAGAAATGAAATCTATTCCGCTGCAAAATATTAGTATCTTACATCAGTTATTTTATTTAGACATTTGAAAACAAATTTGACTTCAAACTATGATAGAATATTTATCATTTTCCTTTTAATTAGTATATTATTAGTATATTAAAATTTAAAAGCATGGTATATAAAGAGTTTTTTTTTTTTTTTTTTTTTTTTTTTTTTATATATATATATAATTATTCTTATCTTAATCCTCAATGTTTCCCATCTTTATTAACTTGAATTTACTATTAAAATTTTAACATACTCAAAAACTTCTCATCACTTCGTTAAAATACACTAAACTTTTCCAAAATCTTTTTCTATTTAAAATGATACATGTATTTACTTTAAATGTCCAATAATTCATAAGATTTCCAATTTTAAAGTTTTAAAATATTTATCAAATTTACTTATTTTTCTGGTTTAGCCTTATTGTTTTCCTTTTTATAACTACAGCTGTTGCCCTCTTTAAAATATTTAAAATGATGAGGTCATTTTATAGTAAAATTATCCATTATAGCATATATTATATTTCACTCCTCCATAAAAATTGATTTTAAAATCGTCTGTTTCTTTTATACTTTTATTTTAATAGAATTTTAATAGAATTTAATTTATATATTAGTCATTTTAGCAATTTTATCCAAAGTAGCATTAGAAATAATATATATCACTTCTCCATTAAAATTTATAGGACCCTACAATAAAATTAATTTGTGCTTAATATCAACACTACGAAAATTTTTATCAATCGCTTCCAAATTTTGACCTAATGTTTCAAATCTCAACCCTGTGGGTTTTTACATCGGCTACAACGTTTTCGTGTTTGTTCGTAAATAATAATTTGACTGTACTAAGTAGTTTACAGCCGTATAATTCAACGTATAACTTAGTCACAGCAACGCGTGGCCGGGTCTGCTAGTATGTGTAAATATATACAGGTATGTATGTATAGATAAACTTCAAAAGTCAGTAAAAAGCAAAATATCTCCAGTGGAAAGCAACTTCGCTGAACCCACCAATTGAGAAAGTTTCGTGTTTTTAAATAATCTGTCAGACACGATGTCATAAGTACGACCCGAATCCCCAGGTGTCCGACGATACACAAACACAAACTCGTTCAAATAGAAATCATACGTTTTCCCATTATTGTGATGAGCAGAAAAAAACCTGCTTTAAAACAAGTACCTTTTACATTTTAGCATTGGAAGGGGATGTAGAACCCCATTATTTATATTCGAATAAAAGTCTTGAAACTCCAAAATATCTCGAAAAGAAAGCAGTTTCACCGATCAATTTAATTTTGAAAGCATCGTGCTTTCAAATAATCAATAAAATGAACTATGACAAGTGGGTTCCCAGGAACCCATGAGTCTTACTTTACACAAAATCATTTTTTTCTTTCCTTCCTATTCTATTGCAAAATTGATTTAAGTAAAAAATATCTGTTTTAAAAGATGTCTTGCGCTTTACATTTTGCCATTTTGGAACACCAGATTTTTATGTTCTAATAAAAGTTCGGAAACCACGAAATATCTGGATGCGAAAGTAATTTCGCACCATACTAAAATTTGTATAGTTTTGTGATATATCTAACGAGCTATCCTAGGTGAGCAAATAAGTTATGATACTAGTATCAAATCAGCTATCATAGTATCTGAAACTAGTGGATCTGCAGATCAGGAGCCTCAACGTCCTATTTGCATCAGACTTATTAAATAGGTCATTTTTATTTATTCCTTATTATATAATAGTATGTATTGATTCGATCAACTTATTACCATAATCAGATACATTCCTGAGGGGGTTGCCGCACCCTCAACCCCCCGTTGTATCTCTCTTTGTATACATATCTGTATATCATATAGATATATTCTTATTAAACGACGGTCTTGTATTATTTCCCTGAAATTAATAAATACCAAATTTCCTAAGTACGAAAATTCATGAAAAAAAAAAAAAAAAAAAAATTACATAGCATATCGGAAATATTTTGCGTAACCCTGTAAACTAATTACCAATTCTATGCCCACAATTTTCAACAGAAAAACATGCTTTTAAAGATCTAATAAAATTTCATTATATTTAATGGGATGTAACCATGTTAAAATACACTTTTAAGAAATACCGACTATAGACCGTAATAGTACGAAATTCTTTTATGTATCCCGGAAAAGTAGCCACAGTTATTATAAACGCCAATAATAAGAATACGCCTAATTAATTATAACTCATTAATTTTCAAACTAATTTGACACCATTTGGATGATTACAGTACTTCCTCGGAATTATTTTGTGTGGTCTCGTAAATTATTTAGTCTATATATACCCTTTTTTAAGAGTAAACACGATATTAAGCAATTTTATAATGTATGTTAATTCTATTAAATGCAATGCAGCATAAACGCATTAAAGTGCGCGCTTAACTAAAAATTTGTCCATAGGCTCTAAGGTTACGAAATTCTTTTGTGTGTCTCTGTAAACGAACCATAAACATTGTATACACCAATAAAAACTATTCAGCTTATTTTGCGTTTAAAATTAATAATTCAAACAAATTCTTCCCATAGGCCGTAATGATAAAAAAAAATCTTTGGGGTGTCCCTGTACGCGAACTATAAACGGAATGCACGCCCAAAACTATACAGCTAATTTTGTGGGGATCATGAACATGTGTACCAAATTTCAAGTAAATAGCTTGATTTTTGCGACCGCTATCGCACGACAGACAAACAGACGGACAGATGGAACCCAAAATATTTTTGAGTCTCAACAGAGGGCCTCCTCTGACGTTTCGGTAAATATTGTAAGTCAATAGCGGTGGCTATCGCGGTACATACAGATTCTTCCCATAAGCCGTAATGATAAGAAACATTTTGGCGTGTCCCTGTACACGAACGACAAATGGAATACACGCCTAACACTATTATACAGCTATTTCTGTTGAGCTCATGAACATGTGTACCAAATTTCCAGTGAATAGTGTGATTTTTGGGGCCGCTATCGCGGTACATACAAATTCTTCCCTCAGGCCGTAATGATAAGAAATATTTTGCCGTGTCCCTGTACACGAACTACAAATGGAATGCACACCCAAAACCGTACAGCTAATTTCGTGGGGATCATGAACATGTGCACCAAATTTCAAGTCAATAGTGGGATTTTTCCGGCCTCTATCGCGCGACAAACACACAGACAAACAGACGGAACCCAAAACCGTTTGAGTCTCAACAGAGGGCCTCCACTAACGTTTCGGCAATGAATGTATGTGTAAACATGTGCTTATATCTAGTCTATGAGGACAGACTAATTGAATAGATTTGTTGTTTTTTTTAATTCAAAGGTGCATAACATCAACTCTTTTAACACGTAAGACTGTTTTTAATTTTTTGACTTTTTGTTTTTAATACGACAAGAAAATTACTATCAGTCAGACAGTTTGTGTTGTCGCATTTGCTGTGTTTCACCTTGAATATGTTAGGTTTTAATTCACTATACGAAACTACACTGTTCAAAAGATTACTACGAAAATTGGTATACTTATTAATCAAGACAAAATCTATCTGACACTGTATTTTTCAGCTGAATGAATAATTGGTTTACAAGATAACTGAACTTTAAAATTATTAAAATGCAAAAACAAATCGATGCCAAATAATAATAATAATAATAATAATAATAACGCATTCATTTACTTTTCTGACAAAAAAGAAAATATATTTATCTTTATGTCAAAAAAAAAAAAAAAAAGAATGCCTAACATTTTTTTAACGCTATTTGTATGTTTAGACCGATTAAAAAATGTTTCCTCTTTATATTATATTATATATCTTAATATATATAAATCTCGTGTCACAATGTTTGTCCTCAATGGACTCCTAAACCACTTAACCGATTATAATAAAATTCGCACACCATGTGCAGTTCGATCCAACTTGAGAGATAGGATAGTTTAAATCTCAAATTATAGTCGCAATTTTAATTTATTGCTAATTATTTGTCTGTTATTATTTGACAGTCACAATTATCTGTTAACTCCAAATGATTCTAACAGATGTCGATACCTTTCGACTGGGTTGAAATGAAAGCTGAAATATATTTGGTGCTGCCATCTACACAAAGAATCTTCAACTTTTTAACCTATTAATAAATTTCGTATAATTCAATTATTTCCACTTTTTAAATTTTTGGTGTTAGCATAGCCGGCCACGTGTTACTTAGACTGAAGTGTAAATTGAATTCATATTATAATGAAGATAATACAGTGAAATTAATCCTGTTTTTTACTTATTTGTGCTTCATTGATCAAAACTTTATAATTTAATCTGTATATATATATAAATTACGTGTCACGATGTTTGTCCGGGGTAAACTCCTAAACTAAGGAACTGATTTTGATGAAATTTTGCACACTGTGTGCAGTTTGATCCAACTTGAGAGATAGGATAGTTTTTATCTCAATTTATTGTCACAATATTGTTTTATTGCAATTATTTGTTAATTATAGACCTTTATTAAAGTTGCTCCAAAATATCTGTGAGTTCCATTAATTTAATTGTTGCCAAAAAAAAAAAAAAAATACGAGTTCATTTTCTTTCGACATAAAAATAAATACATTTAATCAAACGTGAACGTTAAAAAATTATAAAAAGTTAAATTATGCATCTCACGAAAATTGACGTCATAATCAATTTAAAGATTTTATACACATTGATAAAGTGCTAATGTAGTTCTATCATAGATATAGTAATATATATAGATCTCTCATCCCCATGTTATCGTAGAAAGATTTTTGATGCCGAAAAAAGATAAAAAAATAAAAGCTTTGGAAACAGCCATTAAGTGGTATTGAAAAAAAAAAAAAAGAAAAGAAAAGAAAAAGAAAAGAAAGAAAGAAATATGAATTTGAAACTGTATCTGGAGTCTTCCATTCCCCTTTAGCAAATAAATTATTCATAAATTTTATTTGCTAAAATATTAGTATGTATTCCCGTGTGTATTCACTCGGGGAAAGACGGCCATATTTTGGTAAAAACGTCGTCTTTTCCCAAATGAAAAGGAATAACTTTTTTCTCCCCAATGATCACTCTATTCTATATATGCTATACTATATCTATGAGTTCTATACGCAAGCGAAGTGTGACTCACTGACCGTCTGTGCAGCCAAGAAAAAGATTTCCTATGTTAATTGCCCACTGGATTTTTTGTAAGAAATTATTAAAAATCGAGGAAATTTATTTCCCGATTTTAATCCTTATATTTGGGTATAGATATGTATTAGTTATCGCGGGTGTTAGATTGAATTATTTTGCTGTCAAATTGACAAAATTTTAATTTTAAATTTTTAAACTCTGTCGCCCTTGGCTTTTTTTATTATTATTATTATTATTTGGCGATCAAAAGCGTAACACGAAAATATACATGCCAGATGTATGCATTGTACGAAATGTAATATGTATTATTCATTGTACGTATGTATGACATGTAATATGTATTGTACGAAATATTGTTTCATATTATTCATTACTCTTTTAATATAAGTTGTTAAAATAACCATGATTTTTGAAAGTAATTAAATATTTTCGCCAGATAATTTGGCGATATTCTTTTTTTTTCGCCAAGGATGACAGAAATGAAATCTATTCCGCTGCAAAATATTAGTATCTTACATCAGATATTTTATTTAGACATTTGAAAACAAATTTGACTTCAAACTATGATAGAATATTTATCATTTTCCTTTTAATTTGTATATTATTAGTATATTAAAATTTAAAAGCATGGTATATAAAAAGTTTTTTTTTTTTTTTTTTTTTTTTTTTTAAATCTTATAATTATTCTTATCTTAATCCTCAATGTTTCCCATCTTTATTGACTTGAATTTACTATTAAAATTTTAACATACTCAAAAACTTCTCATCACTTCGTTAAAATACACTAAACTTTTCCAAAATCTTTTTGTATTTAAAATTATACATGTATTTACTTTAAATGTCCAATATTTCATAAGATTTCCAATTTTAAAGTTTTAAAATATTTATCAAATTTACTTATTTTTCTGGTTTAGCCTTATTGTTTTCCCTTTTATAACTACAGCTGTTGCCCTCTTTAAAATATTTAAAATGATGAGGTCATTTAATAGTAAAATTATCCATTATAGCATATATTATATTTCACTCCTCCATAAAAATTGATTTTAAAATCGTCTGTTTCTTTTATACTTTTATTTTAATAGAATTTTAATAGAATTTAATTTATATATTAGTCATTTTAGCAATTTTATCCAAAGTAGCATTAGAAATAATATATATCACTTCTCCATTAAAATTTATAGGACCCTACAATAAAATTAATTTGTGCTTAATATCAACACTACGAAAATTTTTATCAATCGCTTCCAAATTTTGACCTAAGTTTCAAATCTCAACCCTGTGGGTTTTTACATCGGCTACAACGTTTTCGTCTTTGTTCGTAAATAATAATTTAACTGTACTAAATAGTTTACAGCCGTATAATTCAACGTATAACTTAGTCACAGCAACGCGTGGCCGGGTCTGCTAGTATATATATATATAACATCAAAATTTGTTTTTAATTTTGTACTAATGTTAAAAATATCAAACAACAAATAGAACTTTTTGCAGTTTTACATGTAAACAAAAAATATAAATCTAAAACTAAATTCAAACATACTGTAAAATCAAAGAAAACAAGAATTAAACTGTCTCTCTCTATATTACTTTTTCTTTTCTTTCCTTCTTTTAAATTATTTTTTATTGTTGTTGTTGAAATCAATCATAAAAATCGGCAAAAGAATTAATACGCATCATCTTCTAAATAATTTAAAAATTTATATTAGAAATTAAATAAAATGCCTAAGAAAATCTTGAATCTAACGATTCTTTCTAAACCTCAATTATACTGTTTAAAAAAAATGGTTATTCATTTTCATTCCATTGTAATTATATATCAATAAAAAAAAAAAAAAAAAACCTCAAATTTGTGATATTACAAGCATACCAAACGATCATACTTTCTACATACCATACTTTCAAAGACAAAAAAAAAAAAGATATTTTTTTCGTATTTAATATTTAGTTGTTCATAGGTTCACCAATATTATTTCACATCTTACATGAAATCCATTTAGAATATTCACCGGGGTAAAATCTCGATTCCTAAATTAATGTTAACGTCTGGCATATTCACTTCAAAACCATACAAGTAATTTCGTAAACAAATATTAATAATTCTATTCAATTGAAGCATAGTTTCTTCAAAAACTGGATTCCATCCAAAAATCCAATTCCCAATTCAAAGTAAATATTCAACTTTTCAGAAGAAGATTTTTATAAATTATTTCATTTAATGTGAAATTCATTATGTTTTGATCGCTCTTATTTTGTTTGATTTATTTCTAAAAATTAAAAAGTAGACTGGAGTGACTCTACTCGACTTTCTGGACATTAAGTAATTAACGGTTGTTTATATAAATTAAAGTAAGAGAGGTCCGAAATCAATCGGCTCAATCGAAAAAGGTATTGAACGCTGTTGTATTTCAAATAATTTGAACCCACAGGCCATAATGATAAAGAGTTTTTCGTTGTGTCCTGTAAAAATTTACAAATGCTAGATTCACCAAAATCTATAAAGTTTGTACGATGGTGACCTATAACATGTATATAAATTTTCAGCTCAGTTGGATAAGGCATTTTGAGGCTATTGCACTTTAAATAATTTCAGCCCATATGCCATAATGATAAAGAGTTTTTGGTTGTGGCCCCTGTAAAATGTACTATAAATGCTAAATTCACCAAAATCTGTAAAGTTTGTACGATAGTGCCCTATAATATGTATGATAAATTTTCAGTTCGTTTGAATAGGACGTTTAGGTGCTACCGCATTTTAAATAATTTGAGCCCGTATATCAAAATGATAACGAATTTTTCTTTGTGCTGTAAAAGACTATAAGTGCTAAATTCACAAAAAGCAATACAGTTCGTGCTACAATGATCTATAATATACGTACCAACTTTCAATTCTATCGTACAAAGCGTTTAGACGCTATCTTGTTCACTCATGTACATATATATACACATACACACACACACACACACACACACACACAAACATACATACATACATACATCAGGAAAAATCATGTAAAATTGTAGATATCCATAAAAACGGGAACTTGTGCCATGACCAAAGTTTGAGGTGTATAACTAGACGTCATAACACTTACAAATATAAATTTGCAGTATTCTACGACCATTCATTTTTGAGCTATACGAAACAAAATCTATTTCACAAATCATGATTACAATACTTTTCTTAGATAGTATGTTTGGAAAGTAAAAATATTAAATTAGATTGTTAAAAAAATGCATTTATCTTGTAATTTCAATAAGAATAATCATCACCACATAAAATTTTGATAAAATAGTTTTTATTTTCTTAATTTTTTTTTTTTTAATAGCGAGTATCTTAGCATGACTATATTAATTTTGGTACTATCTGAAATTTGCATTATATAAAATGTGTAAAACTAACTATTGGTCAATCGCTTCGCAAGCTCCATCTGCCAATGGCACTTTTAGGTCAGTTCCGACTTTATTATCGGTCACTGTTCAGTTTCAGAAACGCCGCGACACGGCGACATAGTCGCGGACACAGAAAAGCGGCTTGCAGACAGTTTTTGTCTGCACTAATAAAAAAAATTAGTCCGCAACTTTCAGACACTCTTTGTCTGTACTACTAAAAAAAATTGCCCACAACTTTGAGACAGTTTTTGTCTGCAGTCATAAAAAAATGTCTGCAATTTACGGACATTTTTCGCCCGCGACAATGCGCTACCGATGTATAACGTCTTAGACGCTCTCTGGTAGGAACTCTAGAGCCCCCTATAGGTGCCTTGGTAGGAACACACAAAACAGTGCTTAACAAGGGCGACCTAGGAGCCTAGATCTCCCTTGATAGGCAGTGTTATGCGTGTATTCTTTTTTCCTGTTACCTGTTACTGAGATTCTACGGGAACGTAGAAAAGTACTAATTTCATTTACAACTGCTCCAAAACTTCTCCTCCACTTCAAAATTCACTTATAAAAATTTCTGTATCAAAACTAAAATTAATACTTTTATTATTTATAATTATTTATATTGTGTTGTGTCAAACATTGCTATAAAATATTTAATTGAATGAGTTAAACTTATTATTTTATAATTGTTTATACTATATTGTTCTGTTGTAAAATTGTATTGTGTATTGTTGCACGAGATCACTACTGTTGTTAATCCCCCCCCCCGCCCCAGATTGCCGCTTTCAGCTTTCAGGCTTTTTGAGTACAGATTACGAAATTTTAAAAATCTGTCGCAGACAGCTACAAAATTTTCTGTCGCTGGGACTGTTAGTTGGTTTAGCTAGCTTATAAAGCAGAATCTAGAACATTAGTTCACACACAGATATGATATTACACATACACAGACACAAATTTTATTACATATCTATATATCCACACATATTATTAAACATACACATTACATACGCACGGATTTTAATATAGGGGAGAGTTGTCTAAAACGGGGACGGCGGGTCAAATGGGGACGTTCAGTTTCTCATTGATTAGTGCTGTCCTGTTTGAATCCAATAGTCTACGATATTTCTAATTCGTCTATAAGCAAGTTTGAATCTAGTTGTTGACATATTTTACCGGATCTGTTATTTTCTACAAAGTTTTCAAATTTTTGCAATTTTCATTTCGATTGTGGCCGTACACTGTATTGTATCTTATCAAGTAACCTTTGAATGTTCGATTTTGGTAAGTACGTTATCGATTCGTCTGGATTTAATATACATTTTCACACATTGCTTTATGGTTTTGTCTGACACGTGTGTGAAGAGACGCCACATTTTTAGCACACCTCATAGTCGGCTCAAACGGGGACATTGACGGTTGTCCAAAACGGGGACGTCGAACCGCAGAATGTTCAGCTTTTAACACTTCGCCTAAAATAATAATGCATCTACCACAGGAAACGGAACGTTTGCAAAAAAGAGTGACTGGCAAGAGGAGAAGTAAAACTGTCATAATCACTTCATCACCTTACAAAGCAGAATTGGAAGCTGTGAAACAGGAGAAAAATGCAAAGCAAAATAAACAGAAAATGAAATTAGTCAAGAAACCCACCGAACCTAATCCTAGCTATCAAAAAGCTAAAAAGAGAAGAAAAAAAAATTCAAGACCCAATGTTTTCATCTGATAAAGAACAGAATAGCGAGGACGCTTGCATTTTTTGTAATGAACTTTACATTGACTCGAAAGACAAAGAGGTCTGGATTGAATGTAGCAGCTGTCGAGGTTGGGCACATGAAGCCTATATTCAAGTGTTTAAGAAAGCGATATCAATTCCACATGTGACTTTTGTGTTTGATTATTTTTTGTGTCATGATAGTAATTGTTGAAAAAGATAACAAAATACTTTATCTGAATTTTGATTTTGCATAATCTTCCCTTTTTCTTAGCAATCCAAGTTTTTCTAATAAGGAGGCTTATTAAGTCCTAATTCGCATTAGGACTTGAATTTACGCTATTTCTTATGAGTACCCCATTTTACCCAACCGGTTGTCCAAAACGGGGACTTTGCACATTTTTCAGAAAAATGTTTTTTCTGCCTATACTAATGATATTTTTTAAAAAATAACTTTGCCATCTGATAGTCTAAGACATGCTCTAATCAGGAAGTGCTTTGCCGAATTTTCTTTATTTATAGATTTTCTTTTGTGGACAGAGATATGTTAGCGTCCCCGTTTTGGACAACTTTCCCCTATATACAAACATTTTTTATCTTAAATATATTCATCATCCATCTGTGTTTTGTGTCCAAAATTAATTGCAAAACTAAGCAGCAGCAGACAATGCTGCTTAAGAGAAAGTGGTGTGTAAAAAACAGTGTTTTTAAAAGAAAAATCTAGAACAACTCCCCTCGACTTTCCGAACATTAAGTAGTTAACGGTTGTATAAATAAAGTAAAAGAAGTCGTTAAATAATCAAAGTCTTTAAATAAAAGAGAAAATTATAATAGGGTGTTTGAATATATTTCTTTATAGATTACAGTCGGTAACAAAAGTATCCGAACACTAGCAAAATTACCTATGTAAAAAAAGTAGAGTTAATACTGTTTTGATAAATAAATCCTTGTCGAATCATATTCTTAGTCAGTCTAAGAATATGAATCGACAAGGATTTAATTAACAAAACAGTATTAACTCTATCTTTTTATATAGGAATTTTTGCTAGTGTTCGGATACTTTTGTTACCGACTGTATATTGTTTAATTTAACACTATCGCTCTTCAAAAAATTTTGAGCCAGTAGATCATAAAGATAAAGAAATTTTTATTGTACTCCTGTAAAATTCTATAAGTGCTAGATTCTTCAAAATTCATACAGTTCGTGTGACGGTGATCTATAACATGTATCTATAACATGTTTTCAACTCAAACGGATAAGGTGTCTAGCAGTTCAAAAAAATTGAGACCATAGAGTATAATGATAAAGAATTTTTCGTTGTGCCTGTGTAAAAAAGCTGTAAGTGTTAGATTCACCAAAATCTATGTTAGTCCAGGCAACGAAAGCCAAAATTTGACGAATAGAGGAAAAAAATCGTGTAGTTTTGAAATTTTACATTCTCATAGCCGAGAAGGTTCTGAACAACATACTAAAAGTCTCCGCCCGTGGGGGGTGAGCGGGGGGCAGGGGGGGCATTTAAGGGGGGCACTTTTCAGTTTTTATTAAATATCTTGAAAACTATCGCATTTAGAGAAAAAATGTCAATTACAAAATTAATCCAGGTAAAATTTCCTACAAAAATGTATATTATATTTGTTTGTACGATCATTAGTTTAGAAGATATAGGGAGATGAAATAACACATTTTCTTGAAAAATTCATTTTTGCAATAGTAAAATCAACTAAAGTGTGCAATTAAAAGGGTTCTTGTCAAATATTTTCTAATGTAAAAAAACAAATATATACATAGGGAATATGCAAGGATAATACAGCATGTTTTGTACGTTTTAAATAATTTTAAGGCTAGTAGGCGTAAGTGGTGGTTTGAGTAAAAATCCAGATAACGAAGACCCAAAATCGATCAACATAAAAAAATATAGTGTAGCTTTGAAATTGAGCACAGTTATAAGGTTAAGTTTCCTGAACAACAAACTAAAAGTTGCCGACCGTTGTGGGTGAGCGGGGGGCAGGGGGGCATTTAAAGGGGGCAATTTTCAGTTTTTATTAAATATCTTGAAAACTATCGCATTTAGAGAAAAAATGTCAATTACAAAATTAATCTACGTAAAATTTCCTACGAAAATTTATGCTACATTTTGTTTGTACGATCATTAGTTTAGAAGATATAGGGAGATGAAATAACACATTTTCTTGAAAAATTCATTTTTGCAATAGTAAAATCAACTAAAGTGTGCAATTAAAAGGGTTCTTGTCAAATATTTTCTAATGTAAAAAAACAAATATATACATAGGGAATATGCAAGGATAATACAGCATGTTTTGTACGTTTTAAATAATTTTAAGGCTAGTAGGCGTAAGTGATGGTTTGAGTAAAAATCCAGATAACGAAGACCCAAAATCGATCAACATAAAAAAATATAGTGTAGCTTTGAAATTGAGCACAGTTATAAGGTTAAGTTTCCTGAACAACAAACTAAAAGTTGCCGACCGTTGTGGGTGAGCGGGGGGCAGGGGGGCATTTAAAGGGGGCAATTTTCAGTTTTTATTAAATATCTTGAAAACTATCGCATTTAGAGAAAAAATGTCAAATACAAAATTAATCTACGTAAAATTTCCTACAAAAATTTATGCTACATTTTGTTTGTACGATCAAAAGTTTAGAAGATATAGGGGGATGATATAACACATTTTCTTGAAAAATACTTTTTTGCAATAGTAAAATTAACTAAAGTGTGTAATTAAAAGGGTTCTGCTCAAATATTTTCTAATATACAAAATAAATATATACATAGGGAATATGTAAGGATAATGCAGCATGTTTTGTACGTTTTAAATAATTTTAAGGCTAGTAGGCGTAAGTGGTGGTTTGAGTAAAAATCCAGATAACGAAGACCCAAAATCGATCAACATTAAAAAATATCGTGTAGCTTTGAAATTGAGCACAGTTATAAGGTTAAGTTTACTGAACAACATACTAAAAGTTCCCAACCCTATTCTGTGTTTTTTATTTAATTTTTTATGTTATTTGCAATAGTAATAAAAACTATATTTCGTAATTAAAAAGGTTCAGGTTAAATATTTTTTACTCATGCAAACAAATATTTGTATATAAATATGTAAATTTTTTATACTTTAAAATAAATAGAGAGTAATCTAAATATTTATACTAAAATATTGTTAATATTTTTAATGCATGCTTGCTATAAGTAATTTTAAAGTATTTTAATGTATCATAACATTCACATTTTATGTATTTTATATCTACTATCACTTACAGAGGATTTAAAGAAAATGCAACTTTTAGTATGTTGTTCAAGACACTTAACCTTATAACTGTGCTCAGTATCAAAGCTATAAGATTTTTTTTTTATGTTGATCGGTTTTGGGTCTTCGTTATCTGGATTTTTACCTAAACACCACTTGCGCCTACTAACCTTAAAATTATTTAAAACGTACAAAACATGCTGTATTATCCTTACATATTCCCTATGCATATATTTGTTTTGTACATTAGCAAATATTTTATCAGAACCCGTTTAATTCCACAATTTAGTTGATTTTACTATTGAAAAAAAAAAAAAAAAAAAAAAAAAAAAAAGAATTTTTCAAGAAAATGTGTTATTTCGTTCCCCTATATCTTCTAAACTATTGATCATACAAACAAAATAGAATATACAATTTTTTTAGGAAATTTCACGTAGATTAATTTTGCAATTGAGATTTTTTTTTTCTCTAAATGCGATAGTTTTAAAGATACTTAATAAAAACTGAGATGTGCCCCCTTTAAATGCCCCCCCCCCATGGTTAGGGACTTTTAGTATGTTAATCAGGCCACTTAACTTTATAACTGTGCTCAATTTCTAAGCTACACGATTTTTTTTTTTAATGTTGATCGGTTTTGGGTCTTCGTTATCTAGATTTTTACTCAAACCGCCACTTGCGCCTGCTAGCCTTAAAATTATTTAAAACTTACAAAACATTATCCTTGCATATTCCCTATGTATATATTTGTTTTTTACATTAGAAAAAATTTGACAAGAACCCTTTTAATTGCACACTTTAGTTGATTTTACTATTGCAAAAAAGAATTTTTCAAGAAAATGTGTTATTTCATCTCCCTATATCTTCTAAACGAATGATCGTACAAACAAAATGTACTATACATTTTTGTAGGAAATTTTGCGTAGATTAATTTTGTAATTGACTTTTTTTCTCTAAATACGATAGTTTTTAAGATATGTAATAAAAACTGAAAATTGCCCCCCTTAAACGCCCCCTGCCCCCCGCTCACCCCCCACGGGCGGGGACTTTTAGTATGTTGTTCAGGACCCTCTCGGCTATGAGTGTGCAAAACTTCAAAACTACACGATTTTTTTTTTCTATTTTTCCTATTTTCACTGGACTTATCCAGATTTTTACTCAAACCGCCACTTGCGCCTACTAGCCTTAAAATTATTTAAAACTTACAAAACATGCTGTATTATCCTTGCATATTTCCTAAGTATATATTTGATATTTACATTAGAAAATATTTGACAAGAACCCTTTTAATTGCACACTTTAGTTGATTTTACTATTGCAAAAAGAATTTTTCAAGAAAATGCGTTATTTCATCTCCCTATATCTTCTAAACTAATGATCGTACAAACAAAATGTAATATACATTTTTGTAGGAAATGTTACGTAGATTAATTTTGTAATTGACATTTTTTCTCTAAATGCGATAGTTTTCAAGATATTTAATAAAAACGTAAAATTGCCCCCCTTAAATGCCCCCCCTGCCCCCAGCTCACCCCCCACGGGCGGGGACTTTTAGTATGTTATTCAGGACCCCTTCGGCTATGAGTATGCAAAATGTCAAAACTACACGATTTTTTTCTTCTATTTTTCTTATTTTGACTGGACTATGTAGTTTGTGCGACGACATGTGTATAAATTTTCAGCTCAGACGAATAAAGCGTTTAGACGCTATCGCACTTTAAACAATTTGGGCCCATAGACCATAATGATAAGAAATTTTCTTTCTACCCCTGTGAAAAAACTTTAAGTGCTAAATTAACAAAAATCTATACAGTTCATGCAACAAAGACGTTTAGACGGTATCGCACTTCAAAAAATTTGAACCCATAAACCATAATAATAAAGAATTTTCCTTTATGTCCTTATAAAAGAACTATAAGTCCTAGATTCACCAAAATGAATAGGGTTCGTGCTGTGGTGACCTATAACATACGTATCAACTTTCAGCTCATTCGAACAAAGCGTTTAGACGCTATCGTGTTCATTCTCATACATACACACACACATATATATATATCATCGTAAAAATGGTACTCAGGGGATCTCAAAATGTATAGAAACATAAAAATCTCATAGTCGGGTTTTAGACATACTTACAATACTTTCCTTACATATATATGCTCGGAAAGTAAAAAGAGACAAGTTTTTTTTTACTTTCGGATTACAATGCAAAGCATCATGCGTTAAAAAACAAAAAATAGAAATCAGCACAGATTATGTTCAAATTCTTCCAAAATAAATTTTGACTCAGATAAAATGAAATTGAGTAGTATTTTTTTTTTAAACTTTATTATTTTTTTACTTTTTTTTTTTATATAGAATTGAAGAAAATGTTGGTTTCGTAAACATTCTTGACTTCCTATTTCCGATGTATTTGCATGTTTTGAGAGGTCCAGAAACATTCTTAGAAAATGCCTGTCTATCCGATCATCTGTCGGTCTGTGTATGTGTCTCTGTATGTGTGCAAAAAGTGTGTGCTGTATCTCAGGAACTACTGCGCAGAATTTTATATAAATTTATGTATAGTTGGCCATTGACATTTGACATATAGTATTAGCACTTATCAACTTTTGGTGAAAATAGGTGGCGTTGCTATACTGGGATTTCTTCCGTTTGAAAGAAGACTGTATCTCAGATTTTATTGTGTATAATCGAACAAAACTTGATATGTGAGAGGGCAATTATGAAACATTATGCTGATTCAATTCGAATGCATATTGGCTGCTTATATGCTGCAATAATGTTTTCCGTGAATGGGAAGGCTATATCTCAGATTCTATTGTATATACTTGCACAAAACTTGGTATATAAGAGAGCCATTATGAAGCACTATGCTGAATTAATTTGGGTGCATATCGGCCAACAAATGGTACCGCTGAGCTGTAATTTACCACGTGAATTGAAAGGCTATACCTCAATTTCTATGCCATATAACTGCACAATATTTGATCTGTCAGATAACCATTATATAAACGAAGACTGGCTTGATTTGGGTGTATATTGTTTGACAAGTGGCGTTGCTTCTACTGATATTCTGGGATTTTCTACAGTTCTACATCTCAGCATCTGTTAATTAAAATTGAACCAAATTCCATGTGTAAAATCTTCAATGTGAGAAGCTATGATTAAACTTTAGTGTATGTTAAACAGTAAGTGTTGCTGAAATATAGAATAACACAAAGTTTAGTGATGGACACAACATACTAGTTTTTTGTTGGCATTACACTTTCACGAAAATCTGGTGTGGCACTCCAACAACTTTCTCTTATCTCACCCTACATTTCTATAAAGATATATTGCTAGACTTGAAGGTGTACACAGGCCTACAAAAATGAAGTTGAAAAAATTTGATTTGATGATTTCAGCTGATCTTTACGTTTTTTGATATGCTGAAATCGAAAATGCAGCCCATTTTTCTCTATCACGTATAGATTTTTGTCAATACAGGGTGTTTACCGACAGGATACATATACTATCTTAACAATCGGTTGGTTGGTTGGTTGGTTGATATGGTTTTAAGTCGCACTACTGCTTCACAATTACAACAATAGGCATCTATGATTAATTAATCATGGAAACATACTATAAAACTTACTATATAATTATATTGGTGGAAGAGTAATGGAAGAAATTGTATAGGCAGGCACCCTGTATTGACAAAAATCTATACGTGATAGAGAAAAACTGGCTTCATTTTCGGTTTCAGCACACCAAAAAACATAAAGATCAGCCAAAATTATAAAATTAAAATTTTACATGTCGACCTGTGTAATATGTACTGTATTCAAATATTTCTGAATTAAAAGTAAAAAGTAATTTCAGAAACAACTTTAAACATAGTATATCTGCGTTAAGAATACTACCACTCCCCTCAGCCACCTGTTCGAATACTGTAGCTATAATCATAAAAAATTTAACGCTGTTTTAAAATTTAAAATATTTTTTTTCAAATTGTTCAGAGAATTTTAGTCCACACCACTGTTTGAAGTTTACTTGAATGATTCTGCATAGTTTTGTATATGTTGTTTATAAATTATATGCGCTACAAACAATGTACATAAACTTAGCAAAGTAATAAAATCCTAATGCAACTTGAAATGCACTTCGAACTATTTTCGTCCGTATCCCTTAATATATCCGAATTATTTTTTGTGGCTTTCTAAACAAATAACGAATTTTTTCATGGTATATTAAATAGAAAATATGCTTTTGCATTTTTATTTCATTTAATGTAGTTAAAATTCAAAATGTACGAACGAAAAATTCTACTCATGGACAATGCATTTAAATTATCTTGTAATACCTTTACATAAACAATTTATCCCATCTCAGTAAAAATTTTCATGTAACATAACCCTGTGATAGACACTTAAAGTACCGAAGTTGGACTTCTAATATCTATTTTTAAATTATGCTTATAACCAGACACGCAGAGATATACAAATCAACCTCTAAATATTTTATTTTCGTATTCAAAGAACCTCAAAACGTGTCCTTTTAGCTGAAATCACTTTCGAAAATTCGACTTAAAAGCAATTCTTTCTCTATCATATATGATAAGAGAAAGTAAAATTAACTCAAAATGATGGTTGTTTCCAAAAATGTTCTTAAGATTTACTTTTTAGTTATCATGTATATAAGCGACTGTTGTTACACCTCTTTTTCGTTTAAAGGAACTCTCTAAAGCCAATGCCAATGTTGTTTTGAGGAAATTTGTCCTTTCATAATTTATTAACTAATACATATTTTTTAATTCCGTTTTCACATTCAGAAAATTCACAACTGTTAAGTTAGTTATCGTTTTCTAAAAATTCATTTATTATTATTATTATTATTATTATTTATTTATTTATTTATTTATTTATTTATTTTATTTTATTTTATTTTTTTAATATGTAATTTTTAAGCTGTAACATGCAAAATTTTACTTACAAGGAAACATTCAAAAGGTGTCGTCTTCAAAAAATACTGAAAAAAATATATGTGATTCTACTCTTCCTAAATCACCAGAAAGTAAAACAATTATCGGCTGAAATGAATTATAGCGACCACAAAAAATTATCAAAATTAAGCATATTTGGCGATTTCCCATTGTTAGGCGATTGATTTTGAGTACTTGGCGAAGAAACAAAACGCGGTTCTGTTCATACATGGCAATGTTAGTGATAGCGAACTGAACGCCTAACAGCGCTAAATCGCCAAATATGCTTAATTTAGATCATTTTTTGTGGTCGCTGTAATTCATTTCACCTGATAATTTTTTCACTTTCTGGTGTTTTATGAAGAGTCGAGTCACATATATTTTTTTTTTTCAATACTTTTTGGAGACGACACCTGTGAAGGTGCTCACATATATTTAGTTAAATTTTAATTGAATTTTTAAATAAAATAAAATCTAATGATAAATTAATGCATTATTGTAATAAAAGAGTAATTAAATTTTAAATGAGATATTATATTTACATAATTTGTTCTCAGGCATTTGAAGAAACAATTGTTTTTAGATGTCATTAAAAATTACACAATTTTAATTATATATACGACCTACACTATTTATTAACATAAAACAATAACACACATCATTCAGAAATCTAAATTGTATATGTTTTATATCTAAATCATAAATAAAATGTTTATCTTTTAAATAGAAAAGTACTTTATTTTATGGGATAAAAAGAAAATAAAAAAAATAATATCTAACGGAAATTCTGACATTAAACGTAATTATAAAAAAAAGTGTTCTCAAATAGTCATAAAACAAGAAAACTCATTGTCAGAATTTATATTATTTCAACACCGGATATAATTTATTTCAAATTACGCAATATTAATGATTTCAATTCATAACGGTCTTTTTCTCTCGTCAAACTGTCGCTTGGCATAAAGTTGGCGAATACAGGGTTAATACAATTATAAACCGTCATTACAAATTTAAAAAATTAACATTAGTTTATTATCTAAAACAAAGAACTGAAGTTGGCATTCATTTTGGCGAAAATAAGATAATGCAAACATATGACTTCCCTTCCGGGCGGTTCTCCCCGTGCGATAGAAAAAAGCAGACCCTCAGTTTTTGCTCTTGCAAGGCTGAACTGGATCCGACGCTCCTTCGCGCCGATTCATCCGCGCCGATGTATCCGCGCTGCGGTGGAGCGTCGGATCCAGTTCAGCCTTGGCTCTTGTCATCGTATAGTTAACACGCAAGATTTTTTTGTCTGCCCTCTCTCTCTCCCTTGCTCCTCGGAATTTTCTGGGATTATTGTTCTGCAAATAATAACTTTTATGTGCGAACTGATTTTTATCAACGTGTAACTTTTAAGGAATATATTTAATAAAAACTATGTGTGAATTCTCGAGACTTTGATTATATTCATCTTTTCAACAACACATTGTATCGAACTTCACGGCCAAAGGATAAGCTTCTTTCTTCTGTGGTGGATTTCACCGTTACAGAAACCTGGTGCTCAAAACCGGTTTCTGGAAATGCATCGATGGAGAGAGAGAGGGGCCGACTGAATCATGTTGTTTATTGTCTCTGAACTCTCGAACTTTTTAGAGAGAGGCAGATTGGAATGTGCAATCGTGGTAAAAGAATGGCACAACATTATTTTAATCTATGGAAGCTAAACCACGGCGAATTGTTATATGTGGATTTTTAAAAGTGAATTTTTTTCAGATAATCACTTAAAAGAATTTTTGTTAAAATCATGGGAAATTCGTTTTTTTGCAAAGCACGGATTCACCTCTCCTGCTCTCGTCAATGCTAGATGGAATGCTCATCAAGAATGCTCATTAAGATCGTATCTGTGTTCCAAAGTCCCTACTCCCAAAACGGAGCCTCCCCGTCCTTGAAGAGATCTCATTCCCGTCCTTTCGTCTTCAAACAAACATGAGAAGGAGACAAAATCTTCGAGCGTAGCTTTCGAGAACCTATAGATAAGCTTCTGTTCCATCATAAATTTTCATCGGGAGATGCCGTAGGTGAATTAATTTTTTGTGCAACCTAGCAAATGAAAAGCCGTATGTGTGTAAAATTCGTAAAAATTTCGGGAATTTTTATAAAGTAATTCAAGCAATCGTGCTGAAGAAAAACCAAGAGTGTGTGTACAACTTCATAATTTCATATTGTTACAACGGCAAATTACGATGATACAGGGAAAAAAAACCAGATGTGTGAAATCTACAACAGTTTTTTTTAGAAATTTTATTTTTCATAAATATTACACACACACGCGCAGCAGAAAAGCCGTACATGTATTAAATTACTAAAAATTTATAGAGACTTTTTAACAACTCATACAGGACAAGATATAGTGTACAGAGAAATACTTTGTAACATTCACGTAAAATTAAGCGAAGTTAAACTGGTTATTGGTTTGAAATAGATAAAAATTAAGATAATTATTTTTTATGATAAATTTTTAATGCACAAAGAACAGGTATGTAATTTTTGACTTACTTTTTGATATATATATGTGTATATATAAACAAACCATTGATTTACAATTTTAAAAATTAGGTTTTTAAACTCAAGAAATGAGTCATTAAGAATTGAAATTTTTATTTTAGTTTGATTTAAATATTTAATTGGTGCATATAAAATTTAATAAAAAAAATTATTTCAAGTACTGCATAATAATATATATTTTTTTAATATACATTTAGCTAAGTACTTTTGCTGATATTTTTAACATTTTGGGTCTCTCTAAAAAAAAAAAGAATAATAATAATAATTAGAAATTGAAATAGATAGGGCAAAAGTGCTTGGTATGTTTGAAACTTCATTTATTCATATATTTATTTTTTCATAAACACAATTTTTTTTTCATTTATAGTGCATAATTATCACTACATTTTTACACAAATATTTATTTTATAATTGATTTCATGAACACAAATATTTATTTTATAATTGATTTCATGAACACAAATATTTATTTTATTATTGCATATATATAGAGAGAGAGACTAAGTGTTTTTGCTGAAATTGTCATGCAATATTATTTTTATTGCTTTAAATATCAATGAAAGGTTTAATAAAGACAAAGAAATAAATAAATAAATCAGAGCAGCAGAAATGCTTGGTACAAATTTTAACATTTTTCATTCATAATATTGGTTGAATATATTTTATTTTAAATACATTTTATTTAATTTCACAATATTTTTATTTTTACACAATATTTATCATATGTATGCTCATCTATTTTTTTCTTTTTGGATAATAATATATGGGCATATAAAACTAAGTATTCTTGTTTTAAAAGTGGCATACAATAGTATAAAATTATATGCCAAAGTAATTAATAAATAAATAGATTAAAAAAAAAAAAAAAAAAAAAAAACCAAGAATACTTGGTATTAACAATTTTTGTTTTGTGTCACATAATATATTTATTATATAGTTTATTATTTTAAGTTAGTTAGGCAAAATTATTAACTATGGCGAAAGCCAAGAATGTCAACATTCAGTTGATGAATTTTGATGGGGAACCATCTTTAGTGGACTTTTTCTTTGATCAAGTGACCACATATGCTAGGATAAATAAATTATCATCTGAAGAAGCCGTAGCTGTAATGAAGGGAAAGTTGTCTGGGGCGGCATTAAAATATTTAACACAATCTCCCCAGTTGTACAAATCAAATGATTTAAACTTTCTTAAGGAGGAATTTAAAACATTCTTTACTCCATTGAGCTCTACTCAAGCTCTGATCGAATTTAATTATTTAAATTTGCTCCCGCAGGAATCCATAAAAAATTTTCTCATAGGTTAAATATTCTAGCAAACATTATTTATAACAAAATTACAGATGATAACGCACTTGATAATATAAAATTTACAAGGTTTATTTCCTCTATACCATCTAACATACACATAAAAATCATGGAAGAGGGAATCTCAGATTATAAGTTGGCTGTAAATCGCGCTCAAAAGTTACAAGAAATAAACATGAACGAAAATATCCTACTCAAACAAAATGATAATGTATTTGTTAACAATTTATCAGAGAAATTAATTGAATTAACAGAAAAGGTTAATGCTTTGTCTTTCGGACAAAAAGAAAAAAAAGAGGAGGTAAACAGCTTATCAGATTCACAAAATGCCCATGTTGGAAAAAATCGACACAATAATTATAGACAAAATTTTAGATCACATAAAGTAAAGGGACCACAAAAGAAAGAGGGTTATAATGGTGTGATTTGCCAGCTGTGTAATCGTAGAGGGCATGTAGCTAATAGATGTTATAAATGGCAAAGAAGCCAAACCCAAAACAATAATTTTTCCAGAGGTAGAGTTTTTAAGAGAAATGACAATAACAGAAATGACAATAATTTAAACTAAACTTGAGATGTAGAGTGGCTGATGGCCTTGCATCTCAATCACACCCGAAGACATCAGCACCCAATCCTAGTTTTGGTTTGTCAAATCTGAGTGGTATTGCAAAATTATCTAGTACAAGAAAAGTAAATTCAATTGCCTCACAAACTGTAAATAAAATAAATATTGCTGATAACAAGTCTACACAAACTACAGAAATTCAAAATGAATATATTTTTAATGTAAATAAAATTTCACCTACACTACCGTTAATTGAAATTAACTTAGCTAAAACTGCTATCACTGGATTAATTGATACAGGGAGTTCGATTTCATTGCTTTCTGAAAGTACTTTTAAATCTTTAAAAGAGAAATTAACTTATAAACACTTGTCTTCACCAGTAACGATTAAGACAGTAAATTCAAACGTACAATTCTCCTCCTGTATTCAAACTTCTTTCAAAATAAATAACACATTTTTTTCACAGAAATTTTTCATTGTTGACATTCCTAATGATTCAACATTTCAAGCCACACTTGGATGGGACTTTATTCAACAAAATAATGTAATAATAGACATGTATAAAAACAATATCAAACTTAAAGATATAATTATTCCCATTACAAATACACTAATAGAAGATGAAAACTTAAACAATTGTAAAGTTTCAGAGGGCACTGAAACACAAAAAAAAAAAAAAAAAAAAAAATCAAAATCTTCCCCAAAAATGTAAACAAATTATCGTTAGGACTTCCCAGAAAATATTTTTGGAACCTGAAGAGGAAAGATTTATAGATGTGAATACAATTTTTTTGTCTGACAGGGACTATTTGTTTGAAAATACAGAAAACAATGCAAATATATTGTGTCTAGATTCAGTGATAAATTGTAGTACTTCAAAAATGCTAGATAATGATAATAATTGTAATAGAGGCCAATTTCAAATTTATGTTAAAAATCTAACTAAAGAAAGTATACACATAAATAAAGGTACAAAAATGGGCACCCTAACAGAAATTGATGAAATTATTCCGCAGGAAGCAGAAATTGATAAAAACAGTAAAATTGTTACTGATACAACTACACAAATTTTGAATTATATTCAGGCTTCTGATGAAATAATTAATTTAAGAAGAAAGGAACTCTCTCCTTTGGATTTTGATGTCAAACATCTCCAAGGAGACCAAGAAAAAAAATTAAAGAAAATTTTGTTAACAAATTTTGCAGCCTTTTCTAAATCTATGAAAATTTTAGGGCATACAGACAAAGTTATACCAAATTTAAAATTCATCACTGAGTTCCCAATCAAAACATTACCTTTTCCAATACCACAATCATTACAACAAGAAGCTAAAAGTCAAATAAATCAACTTGTTGAAGCTGGAATTATTGAAAGAAATTGTTCAGAATGGACTTGCCCCATTCTTTTAGTTAAAAAAAAACTTGACGCAGAAGGTAAACAAAAATATAGAATTGCAATGGACCTTAGAATGCTTAACTCAATAATTCAGGGATCTTCATACCCTTTGCCCAAAATACAAACAATTATTGCTGACTTATCAGCCTACAAGTACTTCACATGTTTAGATTTTCAACAAGCTTACCACTAGATTGCACTTCCTGAAGATTTACAAGATAAATTAACATTCACTTCTATGTTTGGTAGTTTTAAATACAAAAGACTATGTTTTGGATTAAAAAATGCTGCTTCTCAATATCAAGCTTTAATGGACACAATTATTGATGAAATTGATTTAGAGGGAATACATGCCTATCAAGATGACCTCATTTTTGGCTCGAATAGCTTTGAGGAAACATGCACTAAATTAAATAGAATCTTAGAAATTTTGATAAAGTATAACTTAACCCTTGCACCTAACAAGTGCACTTTTCACCAAACTGGTGTAAATTATCTTGGATTCCATATTCAAAATCATTGTATTTCCCCAATACAATCAAATATTGTAAAAATTAATTCTTTTCCTACACCGTCAACTAAAAGGCAATTAAAAAAATTTATTGGTGTTGTAACATTTTATAAATCTCTTGTACGCAACTTTTCTAAATTAATACAACCTTTAATTGATTTGACTAAACCAAAATCAAAATTTCATTGGACTACTAAACATCAACAGATTTTCAACAAAATTCAGAAAATTTTCTTTGAATCACCAGACTACGAGAGAGACTACGAGATTGGGATAAAGATTTCTAAACACTGATGCATCAAATATTTCAATTGCTGGGGTGCTAATGCAGAAACATGATAATAAATTACTTCCAATAGCTTTTTTTTCTAAATCATTGAAGCCATCTGAAAAACGCTACCCTGCACTAAAATTGGAATTAATGGCTATCTACAAATCAATCATTGCATTTAAATATTATTTGTACAACAGAAAGTTCACAATTTTATCTGACAGTGCTCCATTAAAGAGATACAAAAAAACAACTAATCCTACAGACCTTACCACTAAGTGGTTAATGGAAATTTCTGAATATTCTTTTGATTTTGATCACATTCCTGGTTCATCAAATATTTTAGCAGATTATTTTTCGAGATGTGACTTCACTCACAATCAACAAGATTTAAACTCTAATCCTGAATTAATTTTTGATAAACAACCTCTACCTATAGTACAAGATAATAGCAGTGGCGGCTCGTGGCAGGAGCTGCAGAGCTGCAGCCCCCCCCCCAGAAATATTCGAAAAAACTATTTTATCAACTTTGAAAATATTTTGAAAATAAATATTATTATATTGTATAGTATTATGCATATAGAAAAGCAGATTACATCGTTATCATGAAAAATTATTAAAAAGCTGAGAAAAGTTAACCATTTTTAAACGTAATAGCACCTCAAAAATTCGTAAAGGGACTGCTCATCCATGCAGCTCCCGAAAAAAGGGATTTCTTTAGGGAAAGAACAGTTACAACCGCCCCTACTCGTTTTCCCTACCAGTTTCGACCATTTGGTTGGAGCTGCATCCGCTGCAGCACCGACCTGATTAGGGATTTCGGTAATGCTGGAAAAGAACAAATTCCCTTTGTAATCTACGTTTTTTCTTCACAGTTTTTAATGCGGTAATCGCTGTGTTTGATGATTATTTATGTATGAGAGGTAAAAAAATTTAGCATGAAGGTTATTCACGATTATATGAGAAAATATAAGTCATTTTTATTTATTTTTCAAGCAGATTTTTATTTTATATTACATGGAAATTTCGAACGGTTTTTCGGTTTCTTGGTTTGCCAATGGCACAAACATTGAAACTGAATAGACAGAATCTCAATTTTTATATAAATTTTGCCTTAAACATAATATTTAAAATTTATCAAGTGTTTAATCGCTTTGTTGATAAGGTTATTATTATAATTATAATTATGTTTTTTTTTTTTTTTCACTTGTATTTTAGTCACTAATTTTTTTTCTATTTTGATGAGAAATATTAGCAGTCGAACCTTTCTTAAAAACACGAGATTACTAAATTTTTAATTTCTGACATTTTCATACAACGAAGTTGAAAAGCATTTATAACTTCGTTTCATCTCTCTTTATATTTGAGTGAGAACTTTCAGAAATATGCTCGGAAATTTAAGCATTTTAATATCCGTTCTTTAGATTGGCCACACTATTTTACCTATATACTTCTTTTACGAGGACACACAAAACATCCAGAATGCACTGCTGGCTTGGATAATATTTCAAACCAAATTAAACTGATACATACTATTCAAGCCTTTTTAAATATCTCTAAAGAAAATGGTGTTTTAACATTTATAGATTTTTTTCTTTTAATGCACGGCAATACAGAAGATGTGCAGCAAATTTTGGAAATTCATTTTTAATTATACAAAGGTTTCATATTTAAATGAAATTTTAGTTTACTGTACATGTGTGTAAAGTTCGCATTAAAAAAAATAATAACAATAAAATATTCGTAATGTTAGACAAGCATTTCATAATCTATGTGATGTGCAAGATTTTACGTCAATGTTAACTCTTTTAATTAATATTTCAAAGGATGTTCTAAATAAATTAATGAAACGCATCATTATAATTGCACTTTTAAGATACGAGCATTACATTACTATAATGTTTTGAGGTCTCCTGAGCTCATTTTTGCTATTTTTACAGTGTTATATGTATGGTGTGAGTAAGTGTATATATGTGAGTGAATATCATAACATCTAAATGCTTGGTTCGATTGAACTGAAAGCTGGTAGGTATGTGAAAGGTCACCATCAAACGAGCTGTATAGAATTTGATGGATGTGAGACTTATAGATCTGTTACAAGGACACAAAGAAAAATTCCTTATCATTTTGATTAATGGACTTAAATTTATGAAGTGCGATTGCGCCTAAATGTTTTATCCAACTGAACTAAAAATTGGTAGGTAGGTTACAGGTAATCGTCACGCAATTTGTATAATTTTGATGAGTACAGGACTTATACATTTTTGTACAGAGACACAAAAAGAAATTATTTATCATTGTGGACTATAGATTCGAATTATTTGCAGTTATTATCGCAAGAACTGTACAGATCTACATAAGTATGTAATCAAACTATTTATTATTATTTTTATATAAATGATTGTGTGTATCTTTTTAATGAGCAAAATTTATGTATACTTCGTACCATCTTGGAGAAAATAATAGCATGCAGATGAAAAATATTTTGTTTGGGGAAAATTGATTATCATTAATAAATAAAGTTAACAAAATAAAATATCCAGATTATTTTTTTATCTTTGTAATGAATGTCCAATAATATAAAATTTTAAATCTATGCTGTATCCTGTATTGCTCTGCTTCTTGCTCAGTCTGCGCATATAAAACCCGAAGACCCCGATTAAAACAGATTATTTAGAAAATCATTTTCGCTTTTTTCTCAAATCTTACGTAGACATGCAGCTATGCAGCCCCCCTGTAAAGGAATCTCACGAGCCGCTACTGGATAATAGTAATGTTGTTAATCACTTTGCTGATAAAAATTGTAATAAAATCAAACAACAATATACTAATTGCTTAATTTCTGGAGATTCGAATAATAAAGACCCACTGTTGGAAATCTCTAATGATACTTTTGTAAATGAACAAATGAAGGATCCTGTATTGTCAAAAATTTACACAGAAATTCTAAAGAAAGGTTTTTCAAGAAAATACTCTAACTATTTTATTCATCCAGACGCAAAAGTACTAATGTATAAAAAGCAATGTCCCAATATCTCAACATTCTCATATCTTATTATTGTTCCTAATTCGCTAAAAGCTAAGACGTTAACAATTTCACATTTGTCTCATTTTGGATTAAATAAAACTTATAATTTTCTGTCAAACAAATACTTTTGGAAAGGAATGTACACAGATACTTTAAACTTTGTCGCTTCATGTACACGATGCCTACAGGCTAAACATCATAACACTCTTCCAGCTCCATTACAACCTACATACACACCCACACATCCTGGACATACTATTAGTGTTGATTTAGTAGGACCGTTTAATAATGGTCACTCAGTACTCACAGTGTTGGACATTTTCTCACGCCATCTGGAACTTTATCCATTAAAGGATACATCAGCAGAAAAAATAGTTAAATGTTTGTTTAGTTATATTACCACCTTTGGTAGACCTTCAGTTATCCTCTCGGATCTTGGTCCTCAATTTACATCCAGTGTTTACAACACTTTTAATAGTACTCTTGGTATAAAAATTACACATTCTTCTGTAGCACATCCACAATCAAACGTATTGTCCGAAAGGATTAATAAATCCATTAAATATTCAGTAAACACTTTAATGTCTGAAGGCCATACATTTGAAAACTCTTTGTTTATACATAAATCATTGTATAATGGGTCTAAACATTCATCTACTTTGTACTCACCTAACTTATTACACTTTGGAAGAGAAATTTCATTAATTTTTGACACATTTGAGCAACAGATTAATCAACCTTTTCTCGACAGGAATGTTGATACATATAAATTACTAGAAGATTTAAATCAGATTTACCTTAAAGCTTACTCTAACATAAAAGATAATCAAAATAAGAGATATCAATACTTTCACAGACATGCTAAATTAAGACCAGTTGCTGTACATGACATAGTTTATTTAAAATCTGTTGATAAATTTAAACCAAAATACACAGGACCTTTTATTGTCCTACAAAAGCACTCACCGGTTTCATTTACAATTAAAAGACTACAAGCACCTGATAGATTGTCATTTCGAGTCCATATTGACAGACTTATTATTGCACCACCTAGATACAGCCACTTACTTGATGAAGCAAGTCATAATAGAAATGTTAATTATAATTCAAGACAAAGCCACAATTATAATTTAAGAAACAGGAATTAATTTTTAATATCATATTATGTAATGTTTTACAAAACTTTTGCATTATATAAAGAGTGCTCGATGCATAGGTTCCTTTTTATGTTTATTTTTTTGTTCTGACATTCATTGTATGCAGGCAGTTGGCTGGACCAATATATACTCTGCATTTTTCCTTTTTTTCTCTTTCTTATTTTTAATTACAATGGATGACACAACACTTTGTGAAATATTGCATAATTTTTTTTCTTTTCTAGTTCTTATTATTACAGTTTTCTTAACAACAAATTTAATAAATTTATTATAATAATATATAAAAAAAAAAAAAAAAAAATCTTGTTTAATAATATTTACATTTTGATAGATATTAACCGTTTACCCGCCAATGTTCCAATAATGGAACATGATTTTTAAAATAAAAAATTTACATGTAAAAAAACTCTTATTAATATCACTTTTACATACAATTGAATATGACATTATAAAGTATTTTTTACAATAAGTTTTATTCTGTTTAGATAATTATTTATTTTTTTACGATTTTTTGAATTTTACTATATTTTGTCAATTTTACTCTCTCTTACAATTAAATTTACCAAAATTCCAGTTTAAATTGAAAAAAACGCAATACTTTAAAATATTTCATTAGAAAACATATCCTACGGGAATACAACAAAAGCAAAATTTTATTTTTAAATTTTAATGGTAAAATTTACGTTTTTATGTCTCTGTTCCATTATTGGAACATTGGCGTTTCGAGAGTTCATTTTTCATTTATGTGCAAAGCATTGTATGATATTGCAAACATTATTTTCTTTTGCATTCTGATAAGAATAGTAACTTTTCTAAAGAAAGTAAACAGATAAAAGAGATAATAGGGGGAAAGTGAGGGATTATTTAGACTTCTTTTGTCCTCTAAAATTCGAAAAATAAGCAGGTACAAGATAATACTGTTTTCAAATGGAAGCTGCAAAACTTCGAAAGGATTATAGTATTGGCCCTTGACATTGATGTTCAGTTTAGTAAAGTCATAACAATAGAAAGAAATTATTTTTGATAAGGTGGCTGAATATGTGTGTGTGTTGGGGGGGAGGGGGGATTTCACCTGTGCCTTTGGAGACAAGTGCAGTTTCACATAAAAGGTGTCTTATTCCATATGTTTGCTGAAATAGTTATCAGTTTCCTTTCAGATAGCGTTTTTCTTATTAGTTTTGTTCGATGACAGTGAAAAAGGTGCATGTGTGCTTTCTATGTGTTTCATTTATAAAGTTTTCATAAATTTAACATCATGTCCAAAAGATGCCTCACGGTACAAGAAGCTGTGGCCTTTCTAGAAACTCTTTCGGATTCTGATTTGGAAGATGTAGATATTTGCCAGTTAGAGCCGGATGAACGTGGTGATATAACCGATGAAGAAGATATTGATGACAATAATTTAGACGCTGTTACGCCATTTGATGTGTGTGGAATGGTCGACGTCACTTTAAAAAAAGATGTAAGTACTCCAAATGAAGAGGAATTTCAGAAACCGGGTCCAAGTGCCAAGAAGAAACGAAAAACTGAAAACCCTGTAGTAAAATGGAAAAAAAAAGTGAAATTCGATAATCCAACAGAATTTGAAAAACCGGTACCAATATTGCATAAATTTCCAGAACTCATGGACTGCACTCCTCTTGATATATTTCATAAATTTTTTCCTGAAGAATATGTCGAATATCTTGCGGATATGACGTCACTTTATGCTTTGCAAAAAGGTGAAACAATTGATGTTTGCAAGAATGATATCTTACAATTTTTTGGTCTTCTTCTTCTAAGTGGATACCATTCAGTTCCTACTGAAGATATGTATTGGAATTCTGCGGAAGATACATGTGTTCCAATAGTTCCAACTGTTATGCCCCGCACTCGTTTCAGAAATATCAAGAAATTTTTTCATGTAATGGATAACAATAAGTTGGAAAATGGTGATAAATTAGGTAAAATAGCCCCGATTTATAAAGAGTTGTCCAAAAATTTCCAACAATTTGGAATATGGCATGAGAAGTTAAGTATCGATGAATCAATGGTTCCTTACTACGGTCGTCACTCATGCAAAATGTTCATAAGAGGAAAACCGATCAGATTTGGTTTTAAAGTATGGATGTTATGTTCTTCAACAGGTTATCCATATGCAATGGATATATATTCTGGGAAAAAATCAGAATCAGATAATAGCATTTCTGGACAGCTCGGACCGAGAGTTGTTAATGAGCTTTTATCTGTTGTTGGAGATAACTCACATCATGAAGTATATTTTGATAACTTTTTTACGTCTTATAATTTATTGTTGGAATTATCCCATAAAGGAATGCGAGCAACGGGAACAATTCGTGAAAATCGTACACAAAAATGCCCGTTGAAATCTAAAAAAGAACTTACCAAAGAAGACAGAGGAAGTTTTGATTTCCGATCTGACGGATCTGTTTATATCTGCAGCTGGAACGATAACGCGGTAGTGACTGTAGCATCAAACTGCTACACACATGAGCCTATAGGTAGTGTGAAACGCTATTCATGAGCAAAAAAAGGTAATATTGAAGTACCTCGGCCAAATCTAATAAAAAAATACAACGAAGGAATGGGCGGAGTAGATGTTTTAGATAAGCTTTTATCTAGTTACAGGCCTCAGTTGCGAAGTAAGAAATGGTGGTGGAATCTATTTAGTAACGCATTAAACATGGCAGTTGTAGCTAGTTGGAATTTGCACTGCGAAGTGCATGCAAACTCTAAAAAACTATCACATTTGGAATTTAGAAGACAGTTGACGATGAATCTTTTGCGGAAAAAAGAGCGTCTTACCAAACATCCTGAACCTCGCAGTCATTTAAAAGTTGAATTAAGACAATCTGATGGTCATTATATAATATCTACGTCTCAAGGTCGTTGTGTTGTTTGCAAAAAGAACACTACAAAAAAATGTTTTCATTGTGAAAAGCGACTGCATGAAAAATGTTTTCTGTCGTATCACAGTCGCTGAAATTATGTGAGTATCATTTATAATTATCTTTTAATGTATCTATAGTGTCATAATATTTATTAATTGTTCATTATTTAAAGATAAATAAACAAAACAGTTAATATTAAGAAGATATTATAATTATTAGACTTTAAATTAACTATTTTCATGAACTTTTAAAAATATGCAAAAAATAATCATGTAACACGCCAATGTTCCAATAATGGAACATGGCTAAAAACACACTCAAAATTTTTTTCACCTAATTTTAAAACTTTTTTGTATTTATATACTCTTAATTAATATAATAACCAAATTTCAAGTCATTGGGACTATTCTTTCTTAATTCGGCGTTTAAACGGTTAATATAGCATAAGTTTAACAGATGATTACAATACTGCTTGTTTACATACTATATACAAAACTTTTCAATAGTGCAATGACTTAAAGTTAAAAACTCAAAAATTTTAATATGTGGCAATTACCTTATTATTATTGTTATTATGCTATGTTATTTTTTAAAATGCTTCATTGGGTTTAGTGAGTTGTTTTGGTAGTCTTTATCTCATCACACTAAATTTTGATAGTACTAAGAATTTTAATTAAATATATTTTTTTTCATTTTTAATTTTACCCTCTATGTTAATGCTAACTCTTTCAAAATTTACCCGGGAGAGTAGCATTTCATTGTGATGAGACCCCCACACTTCTTTTGAAAATTGTTTAATACAATTCAATTGATATATATATATACCCAGTTTTGCGAGGTGTCCTTACAGAAGTCTTTGACTTTGATGGGGGACGGAGGCCTGTCCCTAACAGGTCAGGTCTTTATACACGCCCTATCCCGCTAGGACAATGGCCATAAGCCAAAGTCGTTATACTTGTTGCTTCATACAAGATTAAGGGGAGATAATTTTTTTGACTGTCCAATGGACGTCGTTTTTCAATCTCTCCTGTGTGGAATTGCACGAACAAATTTTTTTTTCACTTTTGTGATATTTTCTATTATTTGTATATGCAATTTTTTTTTTTTTTTCATTTTGTGTTCATTTTTAATTTACTTGTACTCGTGTTTTATTTTTTCTTTTTGTTTTACATTGATGTTATTTGATATGTTGCAGTATTATATGCATATTGAATATTGTTTACAGTGTAATGTGAAATAACTTTAAAGTATAACATCATATTTCCATACATATATAAGAACATTGTAAAGAAAATTTTTTTTTATGGAAAAAAGTGAACAGTATCACTTTGAAAGCTTTCTTGACGAGATATATGAAAAAGAAATCTGGATCCAGACTCTGAACTCTAGAAAATGTGGTGCCCACAATGATTGTCGGAATAATAAAGTCTTCAAAAAAAGAAACAATATATTTCATGGTGAAACAGATTTGTAATGTGTACATTTATAGTAATGGTTGACTGTTTCATTGATATACAATTTTTGTTTTTGCTTATACAGGTTTCTTATATATTTTTATATAAAAAAGAAAATGACATTTTTTATTGTGTTTATATGACATACTAGGGAGTGAGAGAGATTTTTTTTATTTTTCTGGGTCGCCGGGAGAAATATGTGAAGGTGTTCACATATATTTAGTTAAATTTTAATTGAATTTTTAAATAAAATAAAATCTAATGATAAATTAATGCATTATTGCAATAAAAAAAGTTATTAAATTTTAAATGAGATATTATATTTACATAATTTGTTCTCAGGCATTTGAAGAAAGAATTGTTTTTAGATGTCATTAAAAGTTACACAATTTTAATTATATATACTACCTACACTATTTATTAACATAAAACAATAACACACATCATTCAGAAATCTAAATTGTATATGTTTTATATCTAAATCATAAATAAAATGTTTATCTTTTAAATAGAAAAGTACTTTATTTTATGGGATAAAAAGAAAATAAAAAAAATAATATCTAACGGAAATTCTGACATTAAACGTAATTATAAAAAAAAGTGTTCTCAAATAGTCATAAAACAAGAAAACTCATTGTCAGAATTTATATTATTTCAACACCGGATATAATTTATTTCAAATTACGCAATATTAATGATTTCAATTCATAACGGTCTTTTTCTCTCGTCAAACTGTCGCTTGGCATAAAGTTGGCGAATACAGGGTTAATACAATTATAAACCGTCATTACAAATTCAAAAAATTAACATTAGTTTATTATCTAAAACAAAGAACTGAAGTTGGCATTCATTTTGGCGAAAATAAGATCATGCAAACATATGACTTCCCTTCCGGGCGGTTCTCCCCGTGCGATAGTAAAAAGCAGACCTTCAGTTTTTGCTCTTGTCATCGTATAGTTAACACGCAAGATTTTTTTGTCTGCGCTCTCTCTCTCCCTTGCTCCTCGGAATTTTCTGGGATTATTGTTCTGCAAATAATAACTTTTATGTGCGAACTGATTTTTATCAACGTGTAACTTTTAAGGAATATATTTAATAAAAACTATGTGTGAATTCTCGAGACTTTGATTATATTCATCTTTTCAACAACACATTGTATCGAACTTCACGGCCAAAGGATAAGCTTCTTTCTTCTGTGGTGGATTTCACCGTTACAACACCTTTTGAATGTTTCCTTGTTAGTGAAAATTTGTATTTTGCAGCTTCAAAATAAAATATTAAAAATTTAAAAAATCAACTTTCAGAAAACAAGACCAATTTAACTGTTGTGAATTTTCTGAATGTAGAAACTGAATTTAAAAATATGTATTAAGTAATGAGTTATATAGGGGCAAAATTCCCCATAGAATAATTTTGGCTTTGGCTTTCGGTGACGATAAGTAGATAATCCCCTTTAACACACATCTCTCGAATAAGAAATTTATGTTAGTTAAATATATTAAATTTATATTACACAAAAATCTGATAATTGTTTTTAAATAAATTTTTTGGTTGGATTTAGTTTAGTTCTAAAATAGAAGACTATACACATTATAAATTTATTGTATAGTAAAAAGCGTACTACAAATTTGGTTAAATTTAAAATACTTACTAATAAAATACATGAAGGGCTTTTCAACATTTGACAACGTTTTGTTTTATGTTATTTCACTATTATTCACTCTATTGAAGATCATTTTTAATTAGTTTCATAATTAGCTCAGTATTGTGATAACTTGACTAAATCACAGTATAAGTTATTTATATCAACAATTTTGGATCGATGAATTGATTTAATTAATAAAATTTCCATTCAGTTTTCAGCGTTTAGCAAGCTGCACTTAATTTGTTTACTCTGATAGAAATATATATTTGTTTAATTATATATTTCTTATTTCACTTTAACTTTAACTTAATTTCGAAATGAAATTACTGTAATATTATGGTTTTTGAAGTGCTAATTAGTATCTCTATAAGATCTTCTTTACATTACGCACCCGTCGATAATTAAATTATAATGTGAAATTTCGCTGTCTACTTCTTTAACATCTATATTTCGAAAGTAATTTGGTGTTAAATTGAAAAGTCTGCTTTGATTCATATTTAAAATACTTAGTACTTTTAGGTTGTGCTAAACGCATCGTAAGTCAAGCATAAATCTCTTGAGAGACCTGTAAAAGATTTTGAATACTCTTGGATGATTTTAGAGATTTTCTCGTCGTTTCGGTTTCGTTCATACGCTATAATTTCTTATTAGTTTGTTGCCTTTTATTAATTACATCACTGAGTGAAAAGTTGCAAGTGAATACAAAATTACGTTATAGATAAATTTTAATTAACCATCTAAAATCATTGAGATTTTTTTTTTTTTTTAATAGTAATAAAATATCCTACATTTCGAAATATAAGATAATACTCAGAAAATAAAAACTTTTTAAAAAATATATATGAATAAAACCAAAAAGCAATTATAATGTTTTATTATTCAAATTACTAAAGATAAAATAAAAATTGACATAAAATGAATTGTGAATTACGCCTAAAAGTATAAAGTAAATTCCTCCGACAGACAAAATAAATACTACTATTAATCATAGCCTTTAACGTCGGCGCAAAATTAAATAAAAATCGAAGCTTTTTTACAGATTTGCTTTGAGACTGATAACTAAAAACGCTGTTTTCTCGAATGATCCACCTTTATAGTTTCTTTTATTGTTTTATCAATCTATACAGTCGGCAGCAAAATTATTCGAGCGCTAGCAATAATTCCTATATAAAAAAGTATGCTTAATACTGTTTTGTTAAATAAATACTTGTCGAATCATGTTCTTAGACTGTCTAAGAACATGACTGGACAAGGATTTATTTAACAAAGCAGTAATACTTTTTATATAGGAATTATTGTTATCGCTCGAATAATTTTGCTGCTGACTGTAAAATTAAGTCACTAATAACATCCACGTAGAGCAATGAAAATCCTTCACAATTTGGGACCTATGTTTCTACGTAAGTTACTAGAATTTTCGTTGCGAAGTTTTGCTGCTTGCGAAATCTTAATTGTTTCATTTAAATCTAAGAATGTTCGGCTGTGTTTTTCAGATTCCAAAGAGAGATGTATATTGAATTTAATTTAATTTTTGAGATGAGTATTTTGAATTTAATTTGTGCAGAGGCCAATGTGATATGTATATTTTGAGTCACATTTTATTTGTGAAATAAATGTATGGGAAATTGTATTTCATAGCTATTATTTCCGTTGTGTGATGTTACTGTGTACGCAGCTATCACGTGTTACCACGTCACTGTTTGTATCATCCTTTCACTGTATGCGCACGCACCTGACGCGCGCCAGTTTAGTTATTGAGTTGACGTTGAGCGGTTGTGTGAAACACAGACGGTGTTTTCCGCTCGTAAAATGCATCAATATAAGTGTTTATGTAATGTCCCCTTTATGTTTTAAATAAATGTTGTTAAATGTTATGGTCTGTAGCCGGTTCCCTATATTTATGGGGGCTCGACCTGTCCCGAAACCTCTACCCCTAGATAGACGTTACTAACAGAAAGCCGCTAATTTTGTTTTCAAAAACAGTAGCGTGAAGACGAATGTTTCATTTGAATGTTTCATTTATTTTTTTTTTTCTTAATAAAACAACTCGACGAAGTATACTATATTCGATAAGACGTCTGGATGATATTTAATAGACGTTCTCAAGTGTTCTTCATTTAATCTTCAATTCTTCTTCTTTTCATCTACTGGATGTTGTTCCATAACAGACGTAAATTACCGTGAAATGTGATTCATTTCGACGTATGAGTTTGTTTTTCACATAATAAGAGCATTCTACATGAAATTCATGGATTCATCATCATCTATTTGATCCTGCTTAATAAAATGATTTAATCATCGCTGCATATCGGACTGCCCTTAATGTCAGGTAAGAGCATATATTTTTTTTTCTCTCCTCTTTGCATGATAGTATATAAAGAAAGTTTTTTTTTCATTTATAGTTTAAATTTGGATTGAAATTCATTCATTGCCGTTTTACGCTCTTTAGAAATGACTTGCTTGTTCATTTTTATATAAATAAAGAATTTTCTTTCCCCCATATTCAATTACTTTCCCTCAATAAAGAGATATTCTGTTAACCAATATTTATTTATTGTTCCTAAAAATATATATGTTCTGGTTTTAATCCATTTTTTTTTTCAATATTTACTTTAAAAAAAAAAAAAAAAAAAAAAAAAAGAACAATTTTTTTTTATTTACTTCGCTTTCCTTATTTTATTTTTCTTGCATCCTAAAAATGGCCCTTAAATTAGGCGACCTCCCGCTAGTTGCAAATTCTTTGAAATATTCTAAAACAAATACTATAAAATTACTGAACACGCTGTTAGGATACCCAACTTTTGATCATCAATCGCGTAAATGTATGCGAAATTTTAGCGGTTTTACTGCCGATTTCGACATTAATAAACATCAAGAACAGATTTTAAAAACATTTTCTTTGTCCGATTTTATATCAATCGCTAATTCGCTACACTTAGAACCAGTCGGTAGTAAGGAAAATTTATGTAAAGAAATTTTTAATGCACTTACTAATTTGTCTGAGTTTCAGAAAACATTAGATACTAGTTTTTTGTCAGACGAAGACGATCTCAGTGTAAATAATCATTCTGTTGAAACCCCTTCTTCGATCGTTTCAAATACTTCTGTTTTCCAAACCCAAACCGAAACTTTCCCTTCGGATGTTCGAAATCGCTCTCCGAATGACGCTGCAGACGCGATGTCTGATTTGAGTAATCATTTCTGGTTTCTTCTCCGAGATCTAGCTAGCACGTGCAGAACTTTTTCTGGAAATGATTCATATTCTATACGTAATTTCTTTAACGACATTGAGGAACAATTCTGTTTATTTCCCAGTCTTACCGATCAACAAAAACTTATTTTTGCTAAACGTTTAATTAATGGTTCTGCTAAAACATTTTTATTTTCGCAACGAAATCTTAATACTTACGAGTCATTTAAAGCCGCGTTAATTTCTGAATTTTTGGTTACAATACCATCCATTGAAATACATAAACAACTGGACAACAGGAAAATGCGTCCTGGTGAAACTGCTACGCAATATTTTCTCGCGATGCGCGAAATTGCTAACCGCGGTAACGCTATTATTGACGATTCTTCAGTAATTCAGTACACCATTCAAGGTATACAGGGCAACCCCTCTGAAAAAATTCTTCTTTGTGGAGCAAAATCTTTTTCAGAATTTAAAGAAAAATTGCGTGTTTATGAAACTGCTCTTAATACAATAAACTTAAATCAACGAAATTCAGTTAATTATAAACAAACATATGACAGTCGAAAACGCAGTACTGGTCACACACAACCAGCTTTCACTCGCGAATCCAAATTTAATATTGGTCCGGCATCTCAAAAGAAATTATGTTGTTTCAATTGTAACGATATCGGTCACTTATCTAAATTTTGTCCTAACCGTTCTCGTGGCCCTAGGTGCCTTGCATGTGGTCTTTTTGGACACAAGTCTACCGATTGCCGCCGAACCGCTGCAACTGACGGACCTCCTTTCAGAGATAGAGTTAACAATGTACATGAATCGCATGCTTCTCAGATGTGTAAACAAGTTATAATTAGTGGTAATGAATTAACTGGTTTGGTTAATACTGGTAGTCAGTTAACCCTTTTGAAACATTCCGCATGGATAAAAATAGGTTCCCCACCGTTGTCAAAAATTAATAAATCCTTAACTGGTTTTGGCTTTGCGCGTATACATGTCATCGGTACTTTTAATTCTTTTATTACTATAGACGATCAAGAGTTTTCAGCAACTATTTCAGTTGTACCCGACGTGTCCACATTTTATGACCTTATAATTGGATGTGACGTCATCCAACAAGCCAACATTAGCATTTCACCCACCGGAGTTACTTTTTCTAGTTTTTCACAACAAAATGAGTGTACCGCAGATCCAAATTTTATCATGACGATCACTGACGATAATCCCAAATTTCATATTGGTCCTAATGTTTCACGACATATTCGTAACGACATTAACAAACTGTTGTCGACCTATAAACCTAATAAAATCAAAACTGCGAACATTGAATTTAACATCACTTTAACTGACGATACACCTATTTTTCACACACCTCGCCGTCTACCCTTTACCGAACGAGACATTGTAGACGCACAAGTCTCTGAATGGATTAAAAATGGTATTATCGAACCAGTGTCCTCCCCATATGTCAGCCAAGTGGTAGTCGTTCGAAAAAAAGATGGTAAACACAGAGTTTGCATCGATTACCGGAAGCTCAATCGTAAGTTAGTTAAAGATCACTACCCCCTCCCCCTAATTGATGATATTTTAGATCGACTTCAGCATGCCAAAATTTTTAGTACGATAGACCTACGTAATGGATTTTTCAATTTAACTTGTGCATATTCCAAAGTGAAGTGTAGGGGAGACCGGGGTGTACTTTTGCAATATGTACTCCTACTGAAGTAAGCAAAACAATCAAGCAGTTTCATTGGTTTTCTCCTGTGAGACCATCCCACAACGAGTCGAAATTTTCCTCCCATATGAATGCGGCGAAATGAAAGAAGCTTAACTTATGGTAAACTTTCAATTTACTAGCAGAAGCGAACGACAATGTGCCGTTCGGTTACCGCAAACTAAAACCAAAGTTTGCGGTAACAGCTATTCATTTAATGCTAATAAATAGCTGACATCTATTTTTATTAATCACATGCTTTTTCCAGCAAATGTATAAATGGTGTAACATGCACATTTCATTTTAAGAATGCTCCGAAGCTAGAAAAATCATTTGGATTTCTTTGCTGCTAAACTTCCTTTCATCCAGAAACAAGAAGGAAAAATCATGTAGTACGAATAATTAGTAACACTTTCCAACTGTACGCAATTGTTGTATCGAATAACTTTTAATATTCTTTGCCTACGTTATCACACAACTGACAAAAAGACTGAAAAACATACAGATAGACTAATTGATTTTAAAATTACTCTTAGGCATTTTGGAAAGTGTTAAAAAGGCTTAATGCAAAAGAAAATGCTGCCGTTAGATTATAATTACAGATTTAAACTCTCTGAATATTTTACTGTAGCCCTGTAAATCTGAAAGTTAATCATATCATATTCTATACAAAACAATATTTTAGAATATAATAATACATGTCAATGTTTTTATAATTTTTATAGTAGAAAGTTTTTTAAATATAACTTTTAAAAAATTCTGTTCTGAAACGTAATACATTGGCTTTTTTTTTTTTTTTTTTTCCTTTTGTCTAGTCTTTGTAAACAAACTAGTTCTAAACAAACTAGTTTATTAATGACATTTTAAATAGGGAACATTCCATAGGGAACTTGAGTGTATCATTTTTTAAAAATTCTCAAAATATTCACGAATCATAAGAGCCGGAGACAAACAGATAGAAAGGTAGACAATCGGACAGACAGATGCACAAATGGAAATCATATTCCCACTACAATTATAAGAAAGTGTTAAAACGCTCATGTAAACAAAAGTGCAATTCCATTAAATTATTATTAATAGCTCTTAATGTAACTGATTATTTTTGTGTGCCCCTGTAAATGTAATGCTAACAATACTATATTACATAGAAGGCATTCTTTTCTGCATACGAATAATATATTTCAATTGCATTAAGCTTTATGGAAAATAAAATTATTAAAATTTGGTTTATAAAAATAACTCTCATACAACACAATGGTTTGGAATACTTTCAAGTGCCCCTGTACACAAACCAGTTAGAAATGTACTCTATTTTACATAGGAAACATCCGATAGGGAATTGAATATTAAAATCTCCTTAAAGTTTATATATATTAGAGGTATTAAAATATGGTTTATAGAAACTCCTCTCATAGAACACAATGCTTTCGAATATTTTTGGGTGTCCCTGTACACAAACGAGAAGCAGCATTCACTCCATTTTCAATAGGGAACATACGAAAGTGAACTTGAATAAAATATATCGGTTTAAAGAAATTCCATAAATATTTACGGGAATTAGAGTGCAGAAAAACAGACAGACAGACGGACAGAAGAACAGTCAGACAGATACACAATTTGAACTTATATTCACACTAAAAAATCATAGAAAGTGTCAAAAACACATTAATGTAAACGAAAGCACAATTCTAGCAATTTTTTATTAATACCTCTTAATATAACTGAATATGTTTGTGTAACCCTGTAAATCTAATGATAACCGTGCTATATTCTATGCAAAGCATTCTTTTGTGCATATGAATAACATATTTCAATTTCCTAAAACTTCGTGGAAAGTAAAGTTATTAAAATTTGATTTATAGAAATATCTCACAAAGAACGCAATGCTTTGCAGTACTTTTGAGTGTCCCTGTACATAAACTAGTGGTGGTATGTAATCTATTTTATATAGAAAACATCCAATAGTGAACTTGAATAACATATTTCGATTTCATTAAGATATGTGTACAGTAAAGGTATGAAAATATGATTCATAGAAATACCTCTCATAGAACACAATGCTTTGCAATATTTTCGGCTGCCCCTGTATATAAATGAGTGGTGGTATTAAATCCATTTTATACAGGAAACATCCCGTAGTGAACTGTAATAACATATTTCAATTTCATTAAGATATGTATAGAGTAAAGGTATGAAAATGTGATTTATAGAGATACCTCTCATAGAACACAATGCTTTGAAATATTTTCGGGTGTTCCTGTATACAAACCAGTAAAGGTATGAACTCCATTTTCAATAGGGAACATCCGATAGTGAACTTAAATAGCATATCAGTTTCAAGAAATTCCACAAATATTTACGGGAGTTAGAACGCGGACAGACAGACAGACGGACAGACAGTCAAACCGAAGTTATTAACACTTTTCAACCTTGTTGGAAAGTGTTAAAAATGTTAGACAGGGTTAAAAACGCTTAATGTAAACGAAAGTACAATTTTAACAAATATTTATTAATAGATTTTTATATAACTGAATATTTTTGTGCCACCCTGTAAATCTAATGCTAATCATGCTATATTCTATGCAAAGCACTTTCTTTTGTGCTTATAAATAACATATTTCGATTTCATAAATCTTCGGGCAAAGTAAAGTTATTAAAATTTAGTTTATAGAAATATCTTTCATAAAACGCAATGCTTTGGAGTACGTTTGTGTGTCCCTGTACACAAATCAGTGGTAGTATTTACTCCATTTTATACAGGAAACATACGATAGTGTACTTGAATAACATATTTCAATTTCATTAAGATTTGTGTACAGTAAGGGTATGAAAATGTGGTTTACAGAAATGCCTCTCATAGAACACAATGCTTTGAAATATTTTCGGGAGTCCCTGTACACAAACCAGTAGAGGTAAAAACTCCATTTTCAACAGGGAACATCCGATAGTGAACTTGTATAACATATTTCAATTTCATTAAGATTTGTGTACAGTAAGGGTATGAAAATATGGTTTATAGAAATGCCTCTCATAGAACAAAATGCTTTGAAATTTTTCGGGGGTCCCTGTACACAAACCAGTAGAGGTATAAACTCTATTTTCACCAGGGAACATCCGATAGTGAACTTGTATAACATATTACAATTTCATTAAGATTTGTGTACAGTAAGGGTATGAAAATATGGTTTATAGAAATGCCTCTCATAGAACACATTGCTTTGAAATATTTTCGGGGGTCTCTGTACATAAACCAGTAGAGGTATAAACTTCATTTTCAATAGGGAACATCCGATAGTGAACTTGAATAACATATATCAGTTTCAAGAAATTCCATAAATATTTACGGGAGTTAGTGCGCGGACAGACGGACAGACAGACAGACAGGCAACCCGAAGTTTTTAACACTTTTCAACCTTGTTGGAAAGTATTAAAAAGAATGAAAAGAAATAAACAGCAAAATAAACAATAAAAGAAAAGAAAATTCATGAAACTTAATTGAAAATTTAATTGAAAAATGCTTCAACTACGTTAAAGAAAAAAAAAATTAAAAAAGAAAGGATGAAAGAAAGACAGAAAAAGAAAAAAAAATGAAGTTACATATATTTAAAACCAAGTAACTTTCAAAATGAGATAAAGAATACTAAAATTTTTAAAAGACACATTTTAGTTAAAAAAAACTAAAAACACAAGACAAACGTTTCAGCTAGACACTAGCCCTCCTCAGTGTCATATACATACGAAACACAACATTTACAATAAAGTCATAAGATATCTGCCTTGAACGAGGCTGAAGCTGTTTCCCCGAAATACCTAATCTTGTGTTGATGTTTTATGACTTTATTGCTAATGTTGTGTTTTGTATATATATGACACTTAGGAGTGCTAGTGTCTAGCCGAAACGTCTCTCTTGTGTTTTTAGTTTTTCATTAAAATGTGCCTTTTAAAATTTTTAGTATTCATTATCTCATTTTTAAAGTTACTTGGTTTTAATATACTAATGAGACATATAGATTATGTTTAATATTGTTAAATAATATATATTTATTTAAAAATGTAACTCGACGCTTAATAATTAGTAGTTGTTTAAATCTATTCAAATAAGGGAACTCGTTAAATAAACAAAAGGGAAAATCATAGAGTGTTTTAGTATTTCTCCCCATTTGTATTTTATTTAGTGGATTGTAATGCATCCAAATTCTTTTGTGCGTCTTTGTAAAAGAACTGTAAACAGTCAGCTCGCAATATCAAAATATTTATTTAGTTATTTTTATTTTAAACAATTTAACATTATTAATTCTTTTAACCTTAAATAGTTTGAACCCATAAACCTAATGTATAAGAAATCTATATATTGTCTATATATCGGTAACAAAAAAAAAAAAAAAAAAAAAAAGGCTAAAACTCGTACACTCCCATATATCTTATATGGATCTTGCGATAAAAACCTGTAACATGCTTACAAATTTTATTTTGATCGAATATTGAGTTTAAACATTAATGCAATTCAAATAATTCGAGTTCATATTCCGTAATGATAAAGAATTTCTTTTGGGTCACTGTAAAAAAACTAAAAGCATTGTATTCATAAAAATTCTACACAGTTCATGCGATGATGTCCTCTAACATACTTAACAACTTTCAGCTCATTTGAAAAAAGCGTTTAGACGGTATGGCACTTTAATAATATCCTCCATAGGCTATAATTATAAAGAATTGTCCCTTGTGTTTCTGTTTTAAAAAAAGGGGGGGGGGGAGAGAGAGATAAAAGGAGCTATAAGTTCCAAATTTATTAAATCTATTTATTTCGTGTGAGATGGAGACCTGTAAGATACCTACAACTTTCAGTTCATTCAATCATAGCGATTAGATGGTATTGCAATTTAATAATTTTTACCCCGTAGGTCATAATGATAAAGAATTGTTCTTTGTGTTCCTGTAAAAAAACCATAATTGCTAGATTCATCAAAGTCGGTAAAATTCCGTGCGGTGGTGACCTATAACATACCTACCAACTTTCAGTTCATTTGAACAAAGCATTTACATGTTGTTCACTCACATACATATATAAATCAATAAAAATGAATTCAGGAGACCTCAAAACATATAGATACATAAAAATTATACACGTACTTATATGCATCACCATGAAAATAGAAAAAATAATTCCAAAAACCTTAAAACATATAGATAAATCAAAAACACACATTCTTATATTCATTTCCGCAAAAGAAGCAAAAATTAATTCAGGAGACCTTAAAACGTATAGATATATTAAAATTTCATAGTTGAATTTTTTTATGATAACAATAATTTCGTTACATAATAATGTTCTCAGAAAATAAAAAAGAAATTAAAATTTGATTTCATTTTAACAATCATGTTTTCTGAAAATATCTGGGAAATGTGAACGGTGGCCAAAAATTGTGTATAACTTACAGCTATAAACTTGTCTGTCATTCTAGTACGCGCAGAATCTAATTTTATCTTCAATATTATCGAAGATTGACATTCTACATTTTTTTATATCCCACGCTTATTTTTTTTTCAGAAGGCACCTTACGAAATGAACTGTGATGGCATACAAGTTTTTTCCTGTAAAAATAAAAATAAAATCCATTTTGAGAAAAAACAAAACAAGAAACGAAAATGATTAAACGCATTCCGCATTTAAAGTGGAAAAGCTAAAATTAATTTAGAAACTGAAAACTAAACTTAACAAACAAATCTTTCACCTTCAGGGCGTGAATCTCTGGCATTCCATTTAGTATTTGTTTTGTTTCCAAACTCTTTAATTCACTTATTAATGTCATCCATATATTTTATATTGGAGCGAATTGAAATTGTATCTCTATTCTCAACAATCTGATTTTCAAAATTTGTAGGTAAGCTCTCTGTTGTAAGATTAATGCGAATAGTTTGATGGAATTCCATATTTTTGGTGAATTAAAATAAATAACTCGCATTTGAAAAAATAAAAAAAACGGATGTTCGTTCATATGGGAGAAGAATTTCGTCTCGTTGTGAGATGATCTCGCAGGAGAAAACCAATGAAACTGCTTGATTGTTTTGCCTACTTCAGTAGGAGTACAGATTGTAAAATTGCGACCGGGGTACAATGGACCATGGAGTAAAATGGACCCCCTATTATTGATTTTATTTATTTATATTTTTATGCTTCGTGATTTGGCACATAGATAATATCGCTGCAGTGGTGAAATTTATCTAGTAACTTCATGCCTGACTGATAATTCAGTTATTTCATTCTACAAAAGTAATTTGTGGTAGCCAAAAGTAAATATTTTTAGCTTAACACTTTTTCTTTTCTTTATTTAAGAATTGTGATCTGGAAGATATTATTCAGCACAATAAATATTTAACATCATCTATTATTATGTTTAATCTAACTAAAAGTTTTTTGTTTTTTTTTTTACCTTTGTTGTTAGAGTTCCACATTGAGTAAAATGGACCATTAGGAATTGGGTCCTTAATCGAGTCTATTGCCAACTGTTTGCATCTGATATATGCACACCGTAAAAATAACAATAATAATAATAATAATAATAAATAAATAAATAAATTTAAGGAAATAATAGAATTATACAGTTAAAAATCTGTCTAAAAAAATCTTTTTTATTCTATGAATTACACCATATAAAATAAAATAATAATCAGCAGCCTTCATTATGAAATAGTGAAGTTTCCAGAAATTGATTAACTTAAAACAATGAATTTAAACATAAAATTTGGTCAGCTTTAGTTTGTACAGACTATATTTTATTCAACTCACCGTGCTTTTTTATTTTTATTTTTTATTTATTTATTTTTTTTTTATTATTATTATTATTTTTTTTTTTTTTTTTGGTATTGTTGTTGTTGTTGTTTCTTTTTTTTTTTTTTTTTTTTTTGTGTTTTTTGTTTTTTGTGGAGAGAAAAAAAAATGATTCGATATAATTATATATTCACAAAATTTGTATCAAAATAAAATTCAAAACCTACAAATTATTTAGAAACATAAAAAGTGTGAGTATAATGTCATACTTATAAGTTAGTGTCATGAACAGGTTCATCTTCAATCGGCGTAATTCAGAAAGTAAGATTTAGCTCAATATTTTTTTATGACAATTCTTTACACAAATGTATATACAAATATTAATCTCTCTTATTAAATAATTTAGAATAGGCCTATCCATCTAAAAATTCTTTGCGGGCCGCATTGGAAATCTGTTTTACACAGGCGGGCTGCAATTGTATAAATGCATCAACCATATACCTTCCAGTAATTCTTTTTACAGTGGGCTCGTGTGGTTTTAAAACAGGATATATACATATTAAATATATTTTTTTATTATAAAATAATTACAAAAGAGTGAAAAACTTATGATTATATATTCATAATAGTAAGATTAAGAATCAGTTATTGATATGATAATATTTTATTAACATCAATGACCACGATATTTGTTTCTTTAGCCACTTCAACCGGTATTTTCATTAAAAAGGTCAGAAACAAATTGTTAATTTTTGATGTTTTAAACGAAAATGCCAAATTAGAAATCTTCTGAATTTTGTCGCGGGCCGCAGAAAAAGGCGGGCCACATGCGGCCCGCGGTTTGCCCAGCCCTGATTTAGAAGACACTAATAATGCGAACTTCTTATTATATAACACTTAGGGAAAACCAAAGTAATACTCAGATGAATTAAATCAAATTACTGAGCAGTCAAGATAAGTTGTATCAATGGCATTTCTAAGTGTGCAAAAGACCAAACTATAATCAAAAATGAAATATAATGAAATAAATATAATAAAATGAAATAAATGATATAAAATGAAATAAATATAATAAAGACATATACATAAAAGCAAAATATTTTTACTTCCTTCTACATTCAATAAAAGAAAGTATTGGATTCGTAAAATTTTTAACTTCCAGTTTTCGACGGATTTACAAGTTTTGAGAGGTCAAGAACACGATTTAACCATTTTTAGAAAATGTTTGTCTGTCCGTCTGTCTGTATGTGTGTGTGACAAAAAGTTTTATGACGACTTTATCTCTGAATCTACTGCTTAAAATTATACATAAATTTATATGTAGATGCACCATGATCTAACTTAGTGCCTATCAACTTTTGGTGTCAACCGCTCAACAGGTGGCGCTGATGTACAGCGATTTTTGCAGTTTAAGGGAAGGCTATATCTCAGGAACTACTGCACAGAATTGCATATAAATTTATATGTAGATGCACTTTGACATAAATTAGTGCCTGTCAATTTTTGGTATCAACCGCTAAACAGGTGGCGCTGATACGCAGCGATTTCCGCAATTTAAGGAAAGGTTATATCTCAGGTTCTATTTCGTATCATCAAACAAAACTTGATATTTGAGAAGGCCATTATGAGATATTGTGCTAATTCAATTTGGATGCTTATAGGTCCATAGGTGGCGCTGATATACTACGAAATTCTTTAATAATGGGAACGCTATATCTCAATTTCTATGGCCTATAACGGTATGAAACTTGATGCATGAGATAACTATTTAAAAACGCATTTTTAAGGTATTATTTATAGACAATAAAACTGTCTTTCTTTGGATATTTAGTGTTAGTTTTCTCTAAAAGGAAAATTATTTGCATTTATCATGTTAGGTAATTTTAACAAAAAATTACCTAACAAATAATTATTTGCACTTAGAGAATTTGTACAGGAAAACATAGAAGAAAGTCCTGTGGTGGCCACAACATACTAGTTTAAAGAATGTATTTGTAATTTATAAATTGTAAAATTAAATAGTTATATATTTATATATGTATACACATATGTGGAGCGAAAAAAAAAATGTGTAATCGAAGATTGTACCTATTAATAACTGTTTCTTGTCCCTAGGTTCATTTTGCCAAAAAAGTATTATTTTTTGTTGATTTATTGATTTATTACTTATTTGATTTTAATTATATCATCTTCAGCCGGCGCAAAACGCCTAAATTTTAAAATGGCGACGATGTTTTGCGAATTTTCTGTAATTATTTTCTACTATTCATATTGGCAAAATAAATTTCGGATAATGCTAATACCTTTAAAAAAATGTTTTTTGAAAAATAATGTAATTTGATGTCCTTATCTCTCGAAAATTACTTTAAAATTACAAAGAGTTTCAAAATTTAAAACACGTGCGAAAGTTGAAAATATTAAATGTGTATCAAGGAAAAAAGTACATTATTTTTTAAATCCATTTTTAATATAATAATGTTATACACTAAATTTATTTTGTCAATAAAAATTGCGGGAAAATATTACAAAAATATCGCAAAAGTTTAAGCTTCTTGCGTAGGCTGCACTGAGAAAAAATTCTGTAACTGATATCTAGAATCTAAATTGCGGCTCTAGAAAAAATAGTTGCATGTCATCCTTATAAATTCTAGTCCCCTTGGAAAGTGAGTTCTAGAAGCCCCTATTAGAATTCTAGAGCGTTTGTCTATATTCTCGAGGGCAAAGTTATTTAAAAATCTCTGAAAATAAATGAGACTACAAGAGGCGGGTTTCTGCAACTATATAATCTTGGTTTATTACGAAATTCTAGAAAATCAAGCGAGAATTTATCGCAGTATAAATGATTCAGAATATTTAGAGTATTCAGAATATTGTTTCAGCATCTAGAAATGTGTACACTAGAAATTCTAGATCATTTCGTCTATTCAGTTTATTGGCGTGCCTTATGTGCATAGCTCGGAAATCTATATTTCTAGTTAAGGGATTTAGAAAATGGCCACTTATTCATTCTAGAGAAAGGCGGCATTTTTTTTTTTTTTTTCTCAGTGTGGAGGTGACATCCAAACTAGTTGGCACCGGTGGAATTTGCTCAGTTCCCCATCATAAATTTGATTCATAAATTTTACCTAGTTGTCTCTTTATAGGGCATGCTGTGTTCATGATAAAAGAAATGAACTCGGCCGATTACCAGGATGGTCCAAGCTATCCTACTTCTGATTTGATACATTTACCTTATCCTTATCTGTTGATTATTTTTATTGCAATTAGTTTTGTATTTTAGTTTCCATACAGATCCATACGATTTCCAAAAAGATAAATGCACGTTTATGAGAAATTTTGACCTATTCTCTCATATTAAGAAACTCTTAAATTTCGAATAACTTATGTAGTTTTCAAATTAGAATATTCATAATCAATGACGTTAATAATATTTTAAAACTGGATTGATATCGTTACGATGAAAATATATCTCTTAATACAACTGTATGCGAAATTTTGCCGTATTTCCCTATGTTACAAAAATCGTCAATTTCGAAAACATACGAAATTTTCAGAGAATTTTATTCATAGTCAATTATGTTCGTTATAATATCTTAAATGGTATTTTAAAACTTGTCCGACATCTTTACGATTAAAATATCCTGCGAAATGAACGTTTTTGCTAAAATTTGACCTATTCTCTCATGTTAAGATGAATTTCGAATAATTTAACGAAGTTTTCAAATTGGAGTATTCATTGTCAATGATAGTCACGTCAGCATTATAAATAACATTTTAAAACTGATCCGACATCGTTACGATGAAACAAAATCTTCATAATTCATGTGTATGCGAAATTTTGTCCTTTACTTCTTGTTAAGAAAATCGTAAATTTCAAATAACTTGTGAAATTTTTAAATTATAATGTTGAAATTAAACATGGTTTTTGTCAGTATCACAGGTGATATTTTAAAACTAGTCAAACCACTTCATTCTTGAGTTGTAGTCTACACAGACTAACAAATTAACTAACAAACTGACTAACCTACAAGCGGAAACTATATCGACTTTGTGATTTTCAAATTAATCACACATCAAAACGTGTAGAAATTAAAAAAAAAAAAAAACTGAGATCCAAAATTTTCACAAATACCTAATTTCTCAACACTAAAAAAAAAGTAATATTTTGCAAAAATATTCACATAATCTAGATAAAAATATTACATATTTTCAATTGCAGGAGTTCCATTTCTTGCCCTATGCACTAATGTACATATTATAAAATATACTTTATTGAACATAAAATGTCCCTTACAGTCGATTTCGATTCTTCTCATAAATTTCAATTTACAAAAATACCTCACGTCGAAAACTTTTACCTTTTCAAATCATCTCTAATATTCACTTTCAAAAGTTTCTCTTCGAACTCTGCATTTTCAAAGGGAAAATAAAATAAATAAAACGTGAGTTTACATTTTTCTTGTTCAGAATGTTAACTTATCTAAAATAAGAAAGCCACTTTATGACATATGAATAATTCAAACTTACATTAACTAGAAAACAAAAGAGAATGAAAACTGATTATTCATTTTTTTTTCTTTTTCTTCTTCTTCTTTAACCATAATTGAACAATCTTTTGAGTATTTTTACATTAAAACTTTTACCCTTCAGTTAAAAGTTTCGGGAATTGTTGTATCAAATGTTCTTTTAGTATTAAAGAAATACTTTTATATAGCATAAAATGGCGAGATAAATGTCATTCTTAAATTATATTAAGTTCAGAAGAATTCGTATGATGTATGTATAAAAAAAAAGAAAAAACGATTCTATATGAGCTTGACAGTTTTATGTTCTGGCCAGAGCAAAATCAGGTTAAATATAAAGTTTTATAAAATGTACGTGTTATGATAATTTATGAGTTTTAACTGATATTTTATCGTAAAATAATTTCAAGAACCTAATTTAAAATTAGGGATTCAATAGACAGGGCTAAATTGAACTCTCTCACTCTCTCTCTCTCTATCTATCTATTTATCTATACATATACACTAAGCGACAAAAACAACAACAAAAAAAACCAAAAAAAAAAAAAAAAAAAAAAAAAAAAAACGCACACGGATATTTTCCAATTTTCTTTCTGTAATCGCTAATTTTATTGTTTCAAAAGTAAATTTTTGAACAGATTTTATTACGTTGTGTTCCGCGTGCAATTTAGGATTCAGCCCAGTGTTAAAAACAAGATGCAACTATTCATAAAATTGTAATTTTAGAAAGTATTTCAAAAATGGCCAGAATAAGGCAGTTAACGATACCACAAAAAATATTAATTTTAGAGCGAAAATCAAAAAAATATTTTAATACGTGGGATGTCGAAACGATTAAATGTTGACAAAATATTAGTGATCTGGTTTCTAGTAAGATATAATATTTTTTGGCTGTTTAAACTGCACATTTGTCCTTAGGCGGCCACGTTACTCATCCAGTCGAGATGACCGCAAGTTAAAAAGCCAACGCTTAAAAAATCAGTTTGTATTACATTTAGAACATAACAGGGATTCAGAATAAGTGTTTAGTAACATAATTTATCTAATTACAGTGAAATAACAATTAAACAAAGTAGGTTTAATTGCCAGAAAATCTGAAAAAGAAATTCATTCTTAACGAAAAGAATTAGAAAACCAAGATATTAGAGGGTTAAAAAAAAAAAAAAAAAAATGATCAATTAGTTATTGGGCTGAAGTTGTTCTCTCTGATGAGTCAAGTTTAACTTATTTCGAACTGGCGGAAACAAGCAAATATGATCACGAAAATGTGACTGACTTAATAAAAATCACACTTTTAAAACAATGACATATCATATTACCCGTACATTACGATACGAAAACGCATAGTTTTTCGGTGAGTCTGGCAAATTTTCATGTTCAAGGGATCAATTAACCCAAAATAAAACTTGGCCATTAAAAAATTGATACCTGACCGACTACTTTGAGGGTATTTCAGACTCTTCTATAATCAGCATTTCAAGATGATAATGCACCTTGTTATATGGTGCTTGTGAAACATTTATTTGATTCAAGTTGTTAAAATTACTTATCTATTCTCATGAGCATCTATAATTTTGTAAGTTATCATAACTTTTTTTACTTAAAATTAAATCCCACAAAGAATATCGCAGGATTTTTTCTTTATTATACCTGAAAATTGTCCTAATCTCAATCCGCTCGAAAATGTTTAGTGTATAAAAGAGGGTGGGGCTTAGAAATTTTCAGCCTACAACTTTGAAAGAACTAGAAAAAAATTATTATTATTTATAAATTTATTACTATTTATGATATTTGGCACAGTGAAATTTCTGAGTTCCATGTTAAAAAACTGTAAAATACTATGCCACTGCGCATTAAAGCAGTAATTCCATATAAAGGCCGAATTATCCAATCCAGAATACATATTTTTATTAAATAATTGTTTAGATCAAACAAATAGTTTTATTTCAGTCGTTAAAATAGCACTTGTTTATTTCATATAATAAATCATGATAGAGTACAAAGTATGAGTTTATTATATTACGTTTAAAAAGTAAATTTTATGTAGATTTTTGTTAAATACTTCGTAGAGTGTAATAAAACGAATTATTAAATCGAAAATGTACATAGGTATCATGTTATGACTTCCATATTACACATACATAACAATTTTAGTTGTTGCAATCATTAGTTTTTAAATTATTACAAACCCAAAAGGTATAAGTCAATTTTTCTGCAGTGCGCCTTTTTTTTTTTTTTTTTTTTTTGGCGCTTAGTGTGTATATATATACATGTCTGTCTCTCCTCTATCTATCTATCTATCTATATAATCTATCTATCACTATCATCTATATACCTATTTATTGATCTATCACTATCATCTATCTATCTACCTATCTCTCTCTCTATCACTATCATCTATCTATCTACCTATATATCTATCTATCACTTTCATCTATCTATCTACCTCTCACTGTCTGTCTATATATCTATCCATCTATCACTATCATCTATCTATCTATCTGTCACTGTCTGTCTATATATCTATTTATCCATCTATCGCTATTGTTCTCCCATTTCGCCCCCGGAAATTTCACCCCCGGAAATTTCGCCCCCGAACAGTGGATTTCGCAAATTTCGCCCCCGAGTTGTGGAAAATATATATGAAATCTATAATAATAAAAGGAAAGGTTTGTCTGTCTGTCTGTCTGTCTGTCTGTCTATCTGTCTGTCTGTCTGTCTGTCTGTCTGTCTGTTCTTTTATACGTTCAGCCCCTATTGAACGCAGAAGTACAAAAATTGACATACGGATGCTCTGGAGCCTTTCCGATGTTTTCCTCGAAACAGAATTTAAAAATTTTAATTAGTTGTGGAGATATTAATTAAAATGTCCACTCATGTCTAATCTAAAAGCGATCTCAAAGCAGAAAAAGTGGAAAATAAATTAGAAATATTTGTCCGATCGTTACAATTTCGATACCAAATGAAAGGGGCATTTTTTCTGAATCTAAGTGTGCAAGTGGTTTATCGGTACAACAATTAGATTTTTTAAAATTAACTAAAGTATGAATTTTCTGTGGCAACATCATTTCAAATGCCAGTAATGAAGACCCATCGTCTGTCATCAAAAAGGAAATGATTGCAACCGATCAAGATGTCACGTGTTTTGTAGTAGGGAAAAATATTGCAATTTTCAATTTTTTTCAAATTTTAATTCACGTTACATTTGAATTCATATTCGACCTAGACAGCATATTATAAAGCTACTGTTCAATTTTCATGAAAATATGTGGATAAACAAAAAAATGAGATTAAATTTTGTATTATATTTTCAACTATTTTAAATTGAGATATGCCGTTGAAATTTCGTAATATTGGTGTTTTTAACGCCCGATATTTCGATTCTGAATATTTTTGAAAGTGTAGAATTATTAGGAAGGGCTTGAAGGGGAGGGGGGGGGGCAAGCAAACGGCCAGAAAAAAAAAAATAAATAAAAATAAATAAAAATAAATAAATAAAAAGAGTTACAGCGTTTGAAATTGTTATTATTAGGTTTCAAGGAAAGATAAATCGATTGCGGATATTTTCAAGTGTAAAATTATTAGAAGGGACGGAAAGGGGGGGAGGGGCAAAAACGTAAAAAAGGAACGGTTGTTTCGGAGACAACAACGGAAAACCCAGAACGCCTTTATTCTTTTATATTTTGCAGAATTTCGAATTCTGATACTCCTTTCACATTTCATACTATGGATTTTGAACAGTATTTAGCCCGGAATTACCCAAGTTTCGGAGAAAACCACGAAAAAGTCAGACATAAATCGTTTTATAATAGTGTTTATATCATTTTTGTATCTCAGCTTCTAATTAGCATAATTTCAAAAGTAATATGTCATTTTGAAACTTATTTGAATGGAATTTCAAGAGTAGACGCCACAAATTTCTGTCACCTTCCATTAACCGACTATCATAGGTAATGGAATTTGAGATTTCACGTGATTTACACGTTTTAAGGTTTCCTGATTAGGTTTTCTTTTGTATCTCAGCTACTAATTAAAATAATTTTATAAGTAATACATTATTTGAAAGCTTTATTGATTTAGAATTGAACAGTAGATTACAGAATTTTCTACCGCCAGATGGCGCTGTAATATTTTTAAATTTCAATATTTCGAATTCTGAATATGATTAAATTATTTTTAATACATCATTCGAAAGATATTTTAAAGTACTTTTATACTATCGAAAGTGGGATTCGAGATTTCACCTAATTTACACGTTTTGAGGTCTCCTGAATCGGTTTTCTTTTGTATCTCAGGTACTAATTAAAATAATTTCATAAGTAATACATCATTTGAAAGATTTGTTGATTTGGAATCGAACAGTGGAATACAGAAATTTGTACCGCCAGATGGCGCTATAATATTTTAAAATTTCAATATTTCAATTTCTAATTATGATTAAATTATTTTTAATATATCAATTGAAAGATATTTTAAAGTTCTTTTAAATTATCGAAAGTTTTCACCAGATTTACATGTTTTGAGGTGTCCTGAATCAGTTTTTTTTTGTATCTCAGTTATTAATTAAAAAAAGTTCATAAGTAATACATCATTTGAAAGCTTATTTTAGTTGATACACATTTTAAAGTACTTTTACATTATCGAAAATGAAATTCGAGATTTCACCTGATTTACACGTTTTGAGGTGTCCTGATTAGGTTTTCTTTTGCATCTCATCTACTAATTAAAATAATTTCATGAGTGATGCATCATTTGAAAGCTTTGTTTATCTGGAATGGAACAATAGACTACAGAAATTTCTACCGCCAGATGGCGCTGTAATTTTTTTAACTTTCAATATTTCAATTTCTAATTATGATTAAATTATTTTTAATGCATCATTCGAAAGATATTTTAAAGTTCTTTTATATTATCGACAGTTTTCACGAGATTTACACGTTTTGAGGTCACCTGAATTAGTTTTCTTTTGTATCTCAGCTACTAATTAAAATAATTTCATAAGTAATACATCATTCGAAAGCTTTTTTGATTTGGAATCGAACAGTGGAATACTGAAATTTGTACCGCCAGATGGCGCTGTAATATTTTCAAATTTCAATATTTCAATTTCTAATTATGATAAAATTATTTTTAATACATCATTCGAAAGATATTTTAAAGTTCTTTTAAATTATCGAAAGTTTTCACCAGATTTACACGTTTTGAGCTGTCCTGAATCAGTTTTCTTTTATATCTCAGTTATTAATTAAAAAAATTTCATAAGTAATACATCATTTGAAAGCTTTGTTGACTTGATACACATTTTAAAGTACTTTTACATAATCGAAAATGAATACGAGATTTCACCCGATTTACACGTTTTGAGGTCTCCTAATTAGGTTTTCTTTTGTATCTCAGCTACTAATTAAAATAATTTCATAAGTAATACATCATTAGAAAGCTTTTTTGATTTGGAATCGAACAGTGGATTACAGAAATGTCTACCGCCAGATGGCGCTGTAATATTTTCAAATTTCAATATTTGAATTTCTAATTATGATTAAATTATTTTTAATGCATCATTCGAAAGATATTTTAAAGTTCTTTTATATTATCGACAGTTTTCACCAGATTTACACGTTTTGAGGCTCCTGAATTAGTTTTCTTTTGTATCTCAGCTACTAATTAAAATAATTTCGTAATACATCATTAGAAAGCTTTTTTGATTTGGAATCGAACAGTGGAATACAGAAATTTGTACCGCCAGATGGCGCTGTAACATTTTAAAATTTCAATATTTCAATTTCTAATTATCATTAAATTATTTGTAATGCATCATTCGAAAGATATTTTAAAGTTTTTTAAATTATCGAAAGTTTTCACCAGATTTACACGTTTTGAGGTGTCCTGAATCAGTTTTTTTTTTTTTTTTTTTTTTTTTTTGTATCTCAGTTATTAATTAAAAAAAGTTCATAAGTAAAACATCATTTGAAAGCTTATTTTAGTTGATACACATTTTAAAGTACATTTACATTATCGAAAATGGAATTGGAGATTTCACCCGATTTACACGTTTTGAAGTCTCCTGATTAGGTTTTCTTTTGTATCTCATCTACTAATTAAAATAATTTCATGAGTAATACATCATTTGAAAGCTATGTTGATCTGGAATGGAGCAATAGATTACAGAAATTTCTACAGCCAGATGGCGCTGTAATATTTTTAAATTTCAATATTTCATATTCTAATTATGATTAAATTATTTCTAATACATCATTCGAAAGATATTTTAAAGTTCTTTTACATTATCGAAAGTGGAATTCGAGATTTCACCTGATTTACAATTTAAAGTGTCCTGATCGGGTTTTCTTTTGCATCTCAGCTAATTGAGTAAGACCGTTCAAAATTGGTATATGCAAGTTAATTAGGAGGGGCTGGAACGGTGGGGAAGGAATAGTCGCGCATGGGTTTGGGACCCGGTGCGAGTTTTTACCCGTTGATAAAAGATTTTTTTTTTAATTTTATTTTCTTAATAATAAAAGTTTGAGTTGAGAAGGAATATGCGTGTACAGCGCACGTATATCCTCAAACGTGCGCGCACAGCGCGCATTGGTCTGCGCTGCCGACGGCAGTGGCGTCCCGGTGTGAGTTTTTACCCGATGCTAAATGATATATTTTTTAATTCCTTTTCTTAAGAATGAAAGTTTATGAGTAATAACATGGAATTTTGAGAAGTCATAAGGATGGTGAAGGAATACGTGCGCGCAGCGCACGGGTCTACGCTGCCGAAGGCAGTGGGGACCCGGTGCGACATTTTTCCTGATCAGAATTTTTTTTTCTCTTTTTTTATCACATGATAAAAATTAATGCAATTTTGAGAATTCATTAATTTTTGTGATTCATTTAAAAATAGTGACCAGCGAAGCGGGCGTAGCCTGCTAGTGACAAATAAAAATATAATTATACCTGTAGTAATTCTCGATATATTTCTATTTAATTCACACTATTTTCCCTTTTAATTTCAATATAAAATATCTATCTATAATAATAAAAGGAAAGGTTTGTCTGTCTGTCTGTCTGTCTGTCTGTCTGTCTGTCTATCTGTCTGTCTGTCTGTCTGTCTGTCTGTCTGTTCTTTTATACGTTCAGCCCCTATTGAACGCAGAAGTACAAAAATTGACATACGGAAGCTCTGGAGCCTTTCCGATGTTTTCCTCGAAACAGAATTTAAAAATTTTAATTAGTTGTGGAGATATTAATTAAAATGTCCACTCATGTCTAATCTAAAAGCGATCTCAAAGCAGAAAAAGTGGAAAATAAATTAGAAATATTTGTCCGATCGTTACAATTTCGATACCAAATGAAAGGGGCATTTTTTCTGAATCTAAGTGTGCAAGTGGTTTATCGGTACAACAATTAGATTTTTTAAAATTAACTAAAGTATGAATTTTCTGTGGCAACATCATTTCAAATGCCAGTAATGAAGACCCATCGTCTGTCATGAAAAAGGAAATGATTGCAACCGATCAAGATGTCACGTGTTTTGTAGTAGGGAAAAATATTGCAATTTTCAATTTTTTTCAAATTTTAATTCACGTTACATTTGAATTCATATTCGGCCTAGACAGCATATTATAAAGCTACTGTTCAATTTTCATGAAAATATGTGGATAAACAAAAAAAATGAGATTAAATTTCGTATTATATTTTCAACTATTTTAAATTGAGATATGCCGTTGAAATTTCGTAATATTGGTGTTTTTAACGCCCGATATTTCGATTCTGAATATTTTTGAAAGTGTAGAATTATTAGGAAGGGCTTGAAGGGGAGGGGGGGGGGCAAGCAAACGGCCAGAAAAAAAAAAATAAATAAATAAACAAATAAATAAATGAATAAAAATAAATAAATAAAAAGAGTTACAGCGTTTGTTTCAAGGAAAGATAAATCGATTGCGGATATTTTCAAGTGTAAAATTATTAGAAGGGACGGAAAGGGGGGGAGGGGCAAAAACGTAAAAAAGGAACGGTTGTTTCGGAGAAAACAACGGAAAACCCAGAACGCCTTTATTCTTTTATATTTTGCAGAATTTCGAATTCTGATACTCCTTTCACATTTCATACTATGGATTTTGAACAGTATTTAGCCCGGAATTACCCAAGTTTCGGAGAAAACCACGAAAAAGTCAGACATAAATCGTTTTATAATAGTGTTTATATCATTTTTGTATCTCAGCTTCTAATTAGCATAATTTCAAAAGTAATATGTCATTTTGAAACTTATTTGAATGGAATTTCAAGAGTAGACGCCACAAATTTCTGTCACCTTCCATTAACCGACTATCATAAGTAATGGAATTTGAGATTTCACGTGATTTACACGTTTTAAGGTTTCCTGATTAGGTTTTCTTTTGTATCTCAGCTACTAATTAAAATAATTTTATAAGTAATACATTATTTGAAAGCTTTATTGATTTAGAATTGAACAGTAGATTACAGAATTTTCTACCGCCAGATGGCGCTGTAATATTTTTAAATTTCAATATTTCGAATTCTGAATATGATTAAATTATTTTTAATACATCATTCGAAAGATATTTTAAAGTACTTTTATACTATCGAAAGTGGGATTCGAGATTTCACCTAATTTACACGTTTTGAGGTCTCCTGAATCGGTTTTCTTTTGTATCTCAGGTACTAATTAAAATAATTTCATAAGTAATACATCATTTGAAAGATTTGTTGATTTGGAATCGAACAGTGGAATACAGAAATTTGTACCGCCAGATGGCGCTATAATATTTTAAAATTTCAATATTTCAATTTCTAATTATGATTAAATTATTTTTAATATATCAATTGAAAGATATTTTAAAGTTCTTTTAAATTATCGAAAGTTTTCACCAGATTTACATGTTTTGAGGTGTCCTGAATCAGTTTTTTTTTGTATCTCAGTTATTAATTAAAAAAAGTTCATAAGTAATACATCATTTGAAAGCTTATTTTAGTTGATACACATTTTAAAGTACTTTTACATTATCGAAAATGAAATTCGAGATTTCACCCGATTTACACATTTTGAGGTGTCCTGATTAGGTTTTCTTTTGCATCTCATCTACTAATTAAAATAATTTCATGAGTGATGCATCATTTGAAAGCTTTGTTTATCTGGAATGGAACAATAGATTACAGAAATTTCTACCGCCAGATGGCGCTGTAATTTTTTTAACTTTCAATATTTCAATTTCTAATTATGATTAAATTATTTTTAATGCATCATTCGAAAGATATTTTAAAGTTCTTTTATATTATCGACAGTTTTCACCAGATTTACACGTTTTGAGGTCTCCTGAATTAGTTTTTTTTTGTATCTCAGCTACTAATTAAAATAATTTCATAAGTAATACATCATTCGAAAGCTTTTTTGATTTGGAATCGAACAGTGGAATACTGAAATTTGTACCGCCAGATGGCGCTGTAATATTTTCAAATTTCAATATTTCAATTTCTAATTATGATAAAATTATTTTTAATACATCATTCGAAAGATATTTTAAAGTTCTTTTAAATTATCGAAAGTTTTCACCAGATTTACACGTTTTGAGCTGTCCTGAATCAGTTTTCTTTTATATCTCAGTTATTAATTAAAAAAATTTCATAAGTAATACATCATTTGAAAGCTTTGTTGACTTGATACACATTTTAAAGTACTTTTACATAATCGAAAATGGAATTCGAGATTTCACCCGATTTACACGTTTTGAGGTCTCCTAATTAGGTTTTCTTTTGTATCTCAGCTACTAATTAAAATAATTTCATAAGTAATACATCATTAGAAAGCTTTTTTGATTTGGAATCGAACAGTGGATTACAGAAATTTCTACCGCCAGATGGCGCTGTAATATTTTCAAATTTCAATATTTGAATTTCTAATTATGATTAAATTATTTTTAATGCATCATTCGAAAGATATTTTAAAGTTCTTTTATATTATCGACAGTTTTCACCAGATTTACACGTTTTGAGGTCTCCTGAATTAGTTTTCTTTTGTATCTCAGCTACTAATTAAAATAATTTCGTAATACATCATTAGAAAGCTTTTTTGATTTGGAATCGAACAGTGGAATACAGAAATTTGTACCGCCAGATGGCGCTGTAACATTTTAAAATTTCAATATTTCAATTTCTAATTATCATTAAATTATTTGTAATACATCATTCGAAAGATATTTTAAAGTTTTTTAAATTATCGAAAGTTTTCACCAGATTTACACGTTTTGAGGTGTCCTGAATCAGTTTTTTTTTTTTTTTTGTATCTCAGTTATTAATTAAAAAAAGTTCATAAGTAAAACATCATTTGAAAGCTTATTTTAGTTGATACACATTTTAAAGTACATTTACATTATCGAAAATGGAATTGGAGATTTCACCCGATTTACACGTTTTGAGGTCTCCTGATTAGGTTTTCTTTTGTATCTCATCTACTAATTAAAATAATTTCATGAGTAATACATCATTTGAAAGCTATGTTGATCTGGAATGGAGCAATAGATTACAGAAATTTCTACAGCCAGATGGCGCTGTAATATTTTTAAATTTCAATATTTCATATTCTAATTATGATTAAATTATTTCTAATACATCATTAGAAAGATATTTTAAAGTTCTTTTACATTATCGAAAGTGGAATTCGAGATTTCACCTGATTTACAATTTAAAGTGTCCTGATCAGGTTTTCTTTTGCATCTCAGTTAATTGAGTAAGACCGTTCAAAATTGGTATATGCAAGTTAATTAGGAGGGGCTGGAACGGTGGGGAAGGAATAGTCGCGCATGGGTTTGGGACCCGGTGCGAGTTTTTACCCGTTGATAAAAGATTTTTTTTTAAATTTTATTTTCTTAATAATAAAAGTTTGAGTTGAGAAGGAATATGCGTGTACAGCGCACGTATATCCTCAAACGTGCGCGCACAGCGCGCATTGGTCTGCGCTGCCGACGGCAGTAGCGTCCCGGTGTGAGTTTTTACCCGATGCTAAATGATATATTTTTTAATTCCTTTTCTTAAGAATGAAAGTTTATGAGTAATAACATGGAATTTTGAGAAGTCATAAGGATGGTGAAGGAATACGTGCGCGCAGCGCACGCGTCTACGCTGCCGAAGGCAGTGGGGACCCGGTGCGACATTTTTCCTGATCAGAATTTTTTTTCTCTTTTTTTATCACATGATAAAAATTAATGCAATTTTGAGAATTCATTAATTTTTGTGATTCATTTAAAAATAGTGACCAGCGAAGCGGGCGTAGCCTGCTAGTATGAAATAAAATAAAGTTTTCGAATGCAAAAATTGTTCGATTAATTTTTTATCGCTGTTAATTAAAAGAAAGTTTAAGTGTGCAATAATATTATTTATTTATTTATTAAATTTTTATAGCACAGATAATACTTTTATTAATTTATCAAATATTATTTTACTTTGTTTTATTTATTAATCAATTTGATCATTATTTTTTAATAAGGAAATAAGATTAAAGAAGCAAGAAATTTTCATTACAGAGGCAAGATTTTTTTTTTTTTTTTTTTTTTTTTTCACATTTGACATTGTGAGATTTTTTGTTTTCATCCAATGCTTTTTTCTATTGAATTTTGACTCTTTTTTTTTCCCCCCTCTTTCTATGAGTTTTCAGCCTTCATCCCTCGTTTTCTACATTCTAAGGTGCGGTCCGAAAATTCGATATCGAGTTTTCATCTGATTTATACATTTTATGGCTTCCTGAGTCCAGAAAAGTAGTTTATTTCTGACAGTTGGTCAGAGTGTGTGTGTGTGTGTGTTTGTATGTTTATGCATGTATGTGTATGTATGTGCGGAATCTTCTGGGTATCATATCTCCGAAGCTAACAAAAATGGAACTACCAAACTTCAGAACTGAGACAGGTCTGGTGTGCAGATAAATTTTTCAAATTTTCGGGAAAATTGAAAAACCGGAAATGGGACAGCGGAAAACGAAAGTCTCGCATATCTCAATAACGGTTCAACGTAGAACGTTGCAAATTGGTGTAAGGGTTTCTTATAACATCTAGTTGTGCGCCTCTCTTTTTGTACTTTATATAATGTTCCGTTTTGGAGATATTTAGGAGATATATATTAATGTTGACCAAGAATACGAAGGTTTTGGCCATTAAATATGGCCTACCATCATAGAGATTTCAAAACAAGCTAATGATAGAGCTTTTAATGATATTATTATGAAGTTTGAAGACATTTTTGCGCGTAAAAAGTAATTTGTAAAGACATAAGCAGGTTCTTGACGACAAATGCACGTTATTTAATGAATATTCAGCCCATAGACAAAGCTCGTAATTTTATTGTTGCGAAAGTTGTCGACATTTAGCATTTCGAATGTGATTCTGTAAGACAGAAATATGTTCTATTCGACGAATGGATTTCATTTATGAATATTTAGTCCGTAGATAAAGCCTGCAATGATATTGATAAAAGACGACTTGTTTAAGAATTACGAAACAAACGAAAAAATACTTAGTAAGCGAGCATTATTTATTTTGGCTTAATGCAATTTAATTAATTATATACTCCATTACTAATAAATAGTGTAAAATAATAAATGTAAACCCATAATTAAACTTTCTGTGCTCTATTTGAGTTAACAGTTACTTTTGAAAATGTACTATATTTGCAAACAACCTCAGTTTCGATTCTCAGTTCTTAAACCCTTTGAGGAGAAGAGTTGGTTAGGTTTTTACGTCGCACTAGTGCTGTGCAATGGGCAATTGGTGGCGTTCTGGGTCTCCCCCCTAAAGGTGGTCCGAAACATGACATAACATCTTTGACCTCCACGGATGGGATTGGGAAGCAGAGTAATTTTACTTATTGACAGTTAAAAACGACCAGAATTTATGAACGATGTTAGAAGAGAAATAGTAAATCTTTCCAGCGTAAATGATTATATTCAATAGTCATTCATGCATATTTTTATCGCCATGCTGTTTGTGAACCCTTGTTATGATTAAAAACAAAACATATATCAATATTGTATAAACTTCATATTTTTATACAACAAATTATTGCAAGATAAAAAGAATGAACTTTTTATATAATATGTTTTTAAATTTTCTGTTGAATCATATAAACGCTACCGAAGGCAGCGGGAACCCGAAATATTTGGCTAAAAGTAACGAAAAATTCATTGTCACCGTGTTCTGAGCTATTCTGAAACACTCAAATGTCTAGCTAGTCGGGAATTAACATGGCTGTTGAATCATGTAAACGCTGTCGAAGGTAGCGGAAGCTCGAAAAGATTGGTTAAAAGTATTAAAAAACTCATAGTCATCGTATTATGAGCTTTTATAAAAGTTTCGAATTTCTAGCTAGTCGGAAAATTATACGATTATTGGGTCATATAAATGCTACCGAAGACAGCGGAGACCCGAAACAATTAGCTAAAAGTATTAAAAAAAAAAAAAAAAAAAAAAAAAACATTATTATCGTCTTTTGAGTTATTATAAAAGTTTCAAATGTCTAGCTAGTCGGTAAGTTAGTTAAATAAATTTTCTGTTGAATGATATAAACGCTGCCGAAGGATGTAGGGACCTGAAACAGTTGGCTAAAAGTATTTAAAAAATGCATTGCCGCCATGTTTTGAACTATTCTGAAAGTTTCAAATGTCTAGCAGGCGGTAAGTTAATTAAATAAAGTTTTGTTGAATCATATAAACGCTGATGAAGGCAGCAGGGACCTGAAACAGTTGGCTAAAAATATTTAAAAATGCATTATCACTGTGTTCTAAGCTTTTCTGAAAGTTTCAAATGTCTACCTAGTCGGTAAATTAGTTAAAAGTCGATTCCAAGGTTTGTACTGGTAACGCTACCGAAGGCAGCAGGAACACTGAACAGTTGGCTAAAAGTATTTAAAAAATACTTTGTCACCGTGGTCTGAACTATTCCGAAAGTTTCAAATTTCTAGCTGGTCGGGAAGTTAGTTAAATTTTCTGTTGAATCACATAAACGCTGCCGAAGGCAGCAGGGACCCGAAACATTTATCTAAAAGTAGAAACAAAATGCATTGTCACCGTGTACTGAACTATTCTGAAAGTTTCAAATGTCTAGCTAGTCGGGAAGTTAGTTAAATTATTGTTTTTTTTTTGTGTGTGTGTGTGTGTGTGTGTGTGTGTGTGTGTGTGTGTGTGTGAATCATAAACGCTGCCTAAGGCAGGAGAGACCGGAAACAGTTAGCTAAAAGTTAAAAAAAAATGCATTGCCACCGTGTTCTGAGCTTTTCTGAAAGTTTCAAATGTCTAACTAGTCTGGAAAGTTAAAAATCGGTTGCAAGATTTGTACTGGACACACAGACAAACAAAGAATATTCGAAGTAAATAAAAACATGTTAATATTTTGGGAAATACCGCATGTATGTTTATATTTTTATTTGTAATTACATTTATATTTTTCATCACTCGGGGGCGAAATTTCCAGGGGCGAAATGTCCCGGGGGCGAAATTTCCGGGGTGCGAAATTTCCCCGGGGCGAAATGCTGGGGGCGAAATGCCGGGGGCGAGATGCTGGGGGCGAAAATTCCGGATCCCCTGAAATTCAATATTAAACGTTTTTCTCCGAACTCCGCATTTTAAATTGAAAGAGAATATAAGAAGGAAACCATAAGCATCTTCGAATTTATTTGAAATAAGAAAATCATTTTTTATGACGTACAAATAATTCAAACATTCATTAAGTGGAAAACAAAAGAGGAACGCAAAAAAAACATTCATTACTATGATAAATGAACAATGTTTAAAAAAAATTTTACATCTTCACTACAATAAAACTTTCATCACTCACTTAAACTTTCATTTACTGTTGTACCGAATGTTCTTTTAATATTAAAGAAATACCTTTATAGCTCAATATGGCGTGATAAATGACATTCTATTATCAAGTTCAGAAGATTCATATGATGTATATAAAATAATGTTCGTTTATGTAAGTTTGAAAGTTTTATATTCTGGCTAGAATCCAATTGGCCAGAGCTGTGCTAAGTATAAACTCATGTAAAATCTACATTTTTGGATATATCTATGTTTTAACTGTTATTTTACTATAAAAAAGTTTCAAGGACCTAATTTAAAATTATAGATTTAATATAAAAAAAATAAATTGCTCACTCTGTAAAATAAAATATGTATAAACTAGTATGAACGGATCACAAAATATATAATTTATAAAACACGATATTCATTACAGTCATTTTCGATTCATTCTCATAATTTTAATTTAACAATACTTTGCGATGAAAATTTTTACTTCCATTACCCAACTACCATAGGTAATGGAAGTATTGTATTCGGCCCAAAAATTCGATATCGAGATTTCACCTGATTTACATGTTTTAAGGTCCCCTGAGTCCAAAAAAGTGGTTTTTGGCAATTGGTCAGTGGGGGGGGGGGGGAATCTTCTGACTATTATATCTCCAAAACTAATAAAGATCGAACTACGAAACTTCAGAATTGAGACAGGTCTGGTGTACAGATGAAGTTTCCAAATTTTGGTAAAATTTAGAAAACCGGAAGGGGGGGGAATATGAAACCGGACGTAGGGCCGTAAGACCGTATCTCAAAAACGGCTCTAACGATTTTCTTCAAAATTACTGTATAAACACTCTATTAGATGTCTTTTCGAATGATATAGTTGGTTAGTTCAGGGAAATTGATAGGCGCCCTGTATGAATAGCTGAATTTCAGGTCCTGCAAGTGCGTTTCTTTCAAAACGGCTATATGGATTTTTTTCAAACTTGCCATATTAACTCTCTTTTAAATACCCTTTTGTATGTAATTGTTGTTTTTTGGTCAACTATTCATTATGTCAAGTTTTGGTAAAAGCTGCGTATCTCAAAAATGGCTCTAATGATTTTCTTGAAAATTGTCACATAAACCCATTTTAGACATCCTTTCTCATGCTTTACGGGGTTATTACAGAAAACTTAATAGTCAGCCTGATCTGATAGCCTGATCTGATCAACCTGATCAGTTTTAGATCTTGGAAATTGGTGTTTCAAAAAAAAAAAAAAAAAAAAAACTATCACTTTCTTTCCTTATTTTTGAACTTGCTATGTAAACTCTGTTTTATGTGTCTTCACACGTGTATTAACTTTTTCTTACCATAAAATTTTTAGGTGTTTATTTCATTAAGTCAATTCTATTTATTCTGATCACATTATCTCCAAAAAGTGAATATAATACGTGCAATAGTGAGTAATGAAAATCGTGTGGCTATTTCACGCCAGTTTTTTTTTTTTTTCCAGATAATTTCTTATATTCAATATAACACGTTTTTCTCTGAACTGTACGTTTTAAAGCGAAAACAAAAACGAAAAATTGCGTGGTTTGCATATTATAGCTTTCCAACTACACGTACTCGTTGCATCAATTAACTTTTAATGTACTTTCTCACGTGATAACACAACGGACAGGGAGAAAGACAGAAATATAGACAGATAGACAAACTGAATTTATAATCACTGATAAATATTGTTGGAAAAAGCTTAACGCAAACAGAAATGTAATTCCAGAAATTTCCAATTCTAGCCTTAATACATCTGAATATTTTCGTGTATCCCTATAAATCTTAATATTAAACATACCAGATAAACATACCAGTACAAAGTTAAGTAAATACGATTTATAAAAATACTTCTCATAAGACGCAAGGCATTGACATTCTTTTGGATGACTCTGTACACAAACCAGTTGTGCTATTTGAACCATTTTAAATAGGGAACATGCCGTAGTTAACTTGAATAATACGTAGGATCTGGGGTAAAATGAATAGAAATATCACTTTTCGCCATTCATCTCTTACTTTCACTAAAAATGATTAAATATGTGAAACGATTTTTGATGCATTTAAGCAATGGACTTATTGTTATCACTTTTAAAGTATTTTTTATTATTTTTTTAATGCTTAAATAGCTAAACATTTAACACTTTTTAATGCTCATTTTACCCCAGATATAGGGTAAAATGTGTAGTGATTAAAAATTATTATCAATATTCCAAAAGAAATTAAAAGTATTTTATTTTGAAACAAAAGAAATTTAAATTACAATAATTACAATTTATATCCAAAAACGTATATGACCATGGTGATTATGTCATGGTTTCTTTTAAAATTTTCATATGAGATCTCATTATTAAATCTATGTCATCATTATAACAAAAAAAAAAAAAAAAAGATACTTTTAAATATTTTACATTGAAATCATCCCAGTCTTTATCAATAATCTGGCCATTAATTTTGTTCATTGAACACCATATTTTCATTGAACTGCATACATTACACAATTATCTAGAAATTTTTCAAGCAAATTTAAATTGAACATTAACTTGAATGCAGCTTTCGTAGAATTCAGTTTTGAAGTAAAAGGATTTGTTTAGTACGACAGGACTTCTTTCAGACAGCGATTTTGGTTGTCATCATTTATTGTATTACACGTTGAATTTGCCAAGATTGTACAGAATTCGTTGCCATGATCTTAATTTTAAGTTGACTTACGGTTGAATGCTGCAAACTTACTTATTTAACTTTAGATTGACTTGAAGCTGTAAACTGAAATACTTAATCTATGAAGAAATGACAGAGTCCAAATATATAACATAAATGAGCTTTAATTGAGCTTAAATAAGGAGGGCGCTGGACTATACTGGCATTTAGTAACTTACTACTTAAAATGGGCAGTCCTCTTAAATAATTTGACATCAATAAAAATTAAATTAAATTTACTTTACTTTACTTTACTTTACTTTACTTTACCTTACTTTACCTTACCTTACCTTACCTTACCTTACCTTACCTTACCTTACCTTACTTTACTTTACTTTACTTTACTTTACTTTACTTTACTTTACTTTACCTTACCTTACCTTACCTTACTTTACTTTACCTTACTTTACCTTACTTTACTTTACTTTACCTTACCTTACTTTACCTTACCTTACCTTACCTTACCTTACCTTACCTTACCTTACTTTACCTTACCTTACCTTACCTTACCTTACCTTACCTTACCTTACCTTACCTTACCTTACCTTACTTTACTTTACTTTACTTTACTTTACCTTACCTTACCTTACCTTACCTTACCTTACCTTACCTTACCTTACCTTACCTTACCTTACTTTACTTTACTTTACTTTATTTTATTACTCGCAAAGGATCTCAACTACTTTTATTTAAATTAGCTTCTAAGACCGAGTAATCTTTCGCATGTAGGAGGATTCCCTGACGCTACAATGCTACTGGACTTACTCTCTTCTCAACTAACCCCTAAAAGCAATCTTCCTACTACTATATCTCCAAAAGCAATCTTCCTTCTTTTATACAAGTTATTTTCCGAAAATTAGCATATTACAATTTCGTTCATCCTAGGAACTAACTCTGTTACTCAATCAAATCCTAAAACCTCCGCATTCATGTGTTACTTGTGAAGTGCGAAATTTAATTGCAGCATTATGCTAACCTCACAGCTCCTCCCCTAAAAAAAAATTTCACGGAAAAAATCCCCAACGGGTTTTTACCCGTGCAAATTTTAAATTATTGCAATACTATGCAAAGAAAAGTTAGCTGCAGTGACTTACTGTTTAAAATTCAACTATATAATATTTTAGAAAAAGAAAAAAGAGGGGGAAACTTAAATTAAACTAGACTGCCCAAAAATAACTATTGGTTGTTTTTAAAAAAATCCAATCGTGAGAAAAAGTAAGGCCGAGCTTAAAACTGCCCACTCAGGAAAGATTGATGATAAAAATACTTTTCTTGTTTAGCTCCATCTGAGGTGCTTGACGGCAGAAACTCCATGCCCTAACTTAGTTTAAACTTATCTAAAGTCCAGCGTAATTACAGCGGGGCTTACATTCATCTTTCCTTAAAACAAATGGAAAGGAAAAAATTTTCATTAATTTAAAATAAATTTTAGTAGAAAACGGATCGCTTAATAAAAATAAATGCGATCGTTATTGAAATTAAATTGTGACATTAAAAAGTCTTTATTGAAAAAAAACTTGTATATCTTTATCCATCTGCAGGTTAGTCTTAACCCAGATCATCAGCTAGGAAAAATACTTGAACGGGCATAAGAAAAAAAGACTTCCAGTTGTCCACTGTGAGTTAACTTGAAAGGTCAATCCACTGCTGTTGGCACTGTTCCGAAAAGCACCTTTGACTTTAGAAAAGAGAAATACTGGCACAGTTCCAAAAATACCGTCTTTAGCATCAAAAGCAAGAATTGAAGAAATCAAGCTGGCTTTTCAGATTGAACATCTATACTTCGGGTTTAGAGTCAGGATCAGCAACTGGACCTCAGATTTTCTAAAATTAAAACTTTTTTAAACGTATACATCAAAAATAGACGTGAACTACACTTTTATATATAGATAAATGACATAATTTTATACATAAGCCATATTTCAACTAGGTATTTGCGTACGGAAAAAACAAAATGTTAGTGGATTAATAAGGTTAGTCGTTAAACGCGAATTTACATGCAAAATAGCTTTTAAAAAAAAATTCTCTTTTTACCCCATACTAATAGATATACATACATAAAAACTTTTAGTAAAAAATTCAAAAGTTTACAACAAGAAAATTCATTTGATACACTTTATACAACATTTGGAAAACATATTTAAGGATACAAAACTTTCAAAACTGCAGTTGATCGCTGAGAAATAAAAAAGATTTACGTACATACATTTTACATTACATTTACAAAACTATAGAGAAAAATGTTTATACACTTATAAAAGTTTATTTTATACAATTTACGACATTTAGAAAAATATATATAATGAATAGATATATATACAAAGTTATTCAAAAAAGTTTTCAAGACTCCGTTGTTGGCTAGAAAATAGAAAAGTAGTAGAGTATATACATATTGATCATATAAAAACTTAGAGAGAAAATTTATATACAAAGGTAAGAAAATTTATCGTACGAATTGCTGCAGGTGATGGCTAAACAGAAAACATTTAAGTACAGATATATAGATCATTCACAAAACTAAAGAGGGGGGAAATTTATATAAAATTTTCAAAAAGGTTTTTTTTTTTTTTTACCAAGAACTGCTGGTGTTGGCTAGGAATAAAAAAACATTAACGTACATACATGCATATATTATATACAGAAAAAAATTTATGACATGTAATCCAAAACATGAAATTTCGGTAGTTGAAAGTTCATGCAGCAAGTTTAAATTTAGATTTGTGATATTTTAAAAAGTTCATCTCTTTGAGATAATGATTGAAAGTCCAAAAGAAAGTCCTACATGTCGTAGATTTTAGTACAGTACTGATAAACCAATACTTGAGAAAAACTAAAATACTGAACGATACGACCTGACAAATTGAGTCCTTGATATCAGCAAAAGAGATGCGGTTCAGACTGGTCAGTAGAGTTGTTGTGGCAATTTCCGTGCTGGTGGCTTGTAAAACGGAGTCCGGCATCGGAGATGCATTTTTCTGGGATGGACTCGAGCCCGGTACCTTGTCACTGTCCCCAGTTATCACAGAGGACTGCGTTTGCTCCGTGCTGTCCAATGCAGGGCTGCTAGACTTTCTGGAAACTTCACAGGAAGTTAAATAGATGTTTGAAATTGATGTTTAAAATACTTTCATTTTCTGTTGGTTTAATCGGCGGGTCATTTTGAAACTTTAAGTTCACGTTCGCATTAGAAATAACTGACTGTGTCGGCTGTATAGATGCACAGCTGACGGCTAAAGTTGAGTTACAAGGATTAACCGAATCATTTACTGATTTTACATTTTCGCTTGGTTTAACAGTTTCTGAGAAATTAAAAGAGTCCGTCGACTTGACCGTTTTGGAACTTAATTTATCAGGAGGTGAATTTAAATGACTAGAAAAGTTAGCCGCAACATTTATTAATTTGTCACTGTCAGTCCGTTTAACGTTTTCAGCGGCCGCAGTTATTTTAATTACCTTTACAATCTCTGTTACCCGAGCTTCAGTTACGTTTGATATTTCGGCTTGAGCCGGTTCAGCATTTAAGTGCGAATGAGGGATATGCGAGGCTTGAACAGTAGAATTTAGTTGAACATTCGTTTCACTTAAATCAAGGGATTCATTTACAGAATTTGGTTCAATCGTATTTTCCTTTTCAACCGCCGTCTCTATGCTAGATAAATTCTCGGATTTTTTATCCGGATCCAAGGGCTGAAAGACAGACGTAGATTTGTCTGTAGTGCTAGTTAAAGGCATAGTTTGCTCGTTTTCATTAACTTTTATGCGACTTTTTTCACTAGAAATAACGGTTTCATCGCCAGTTTTAGGTTGATCTAAATTAATTGAGCTCGCTTCCTGTGACTTAATAATTTCTTGCGGGTTTTCCACTGGTTTGATTACCGCCTCCCACTGACGTTCGTGAGGGGGGAGGGAACGGTCATGTTCCAATCGTAATTTATCATACCGAGTGGCGAAAAGGTCGATGATCCGCCTTTTTAAATCCTCATAAGTTGGATTTGGCCCAAGGGAATGGCAGGCGATTAATCTATGCCACTGTCTTGGTTCTCCTTCTAATGAATATGCTAACCAGCCATATTTTTTGGATCGATCAATGGTATAAAAGTTAAAAAAGTATTCAAGCTGCTCAAAAAATTGCAGCACACTATTAGTGCCGTCAAAAAATATTTGCTCGGGGGGGGATTCGACTTTATTTGGGCGCCAGTGTAGAGAATTTGACTTCTCCATACTCATTTAACTTTAACTTGACTTGAAGCTGTAAACTGAAATACTTAATCTATGAAGAAATGACAGAGTCCAAATATATAACATAAATGAGCTTTAATTGAGCTTAAATAAGGAGGGCGTTGGACTATACTGGCATTTAGTAACTTACTACTTAAAATGGGCAGTCCTCTTAAATACTTTGACATCAATAAATAACCCCATTACTTTACTTTACTTTACTTTACTTAATTACTCGCAAAGGATCTCAACTACTTTTATTTAAATTAGCTTCTAAGACCGAGTAATCTTTCGCATGTAGGAGGATTCCCTGACGCTACAATGCTACTGGACTTACTCTCTTCTCAACTAACCCCTTAAAGCAATCCTCCTACTACTATATCTCCAAAAGCAATCTTCCTTCTTTTATACAAGTTATTTTCCGAAAATTAGCATATTACAATTTCGTTCATCCTAGGAACTAACTCTCTTACTCAATCAAATCCTAAAACCTCCGCATTCATGTGTTACTTGTGAAGTGCGAAATTTAATTGCAGCATTATGCTAACCTCACAAGATGCCCGCCAATATCCAATTTTACCATTTAATTTCTTAAACAATCTTAAAATATTATGTCAAATCTGTAAAAATCTTGCACTTTTCAAAAACTACTGATAAGTCAGAAATTCATCCTTGATTGTATGTAAAAACCAATTGCCGATTTCGGTATCCGAGACCATCAGCATTCATAAATTGGATGGCTTCTGAATGTTTGTTGGGGCAATATCTTCTGAATAAGTATTGAAGATGGCTTCTGAATATTTGTTGGCAATATCTTCTGAATAAGTATAGATGTTGGCTTTTGAATAATTGTTGGCGACATCTTCTGAATATGTATTGTTGATGGCTTTAGAATATTTGTGGGGGCAATATCTTCTGAATAAGTATTGATGATGGCTTCTGAATATTTGTTGGCCAGGATGCTGCCTCGGAAATTATTAATTGCACTGAAAACAGTTACTCCCTCTCTGCTCCCGTGGCGATTTACACTGATGGATCGAAAACGGAGGATGGAGTTCCAGCCGCACTCTGTGTATTAGTTAACAACATCTCTATCAATCAGTGGGCGTGCAGGCTCGGCGACCATAACTCGATTTTTCAAGCCGAACTATTTGCCATCCAAGAAGCTATCAGGTGGGTGGAGGATAATCTCCACATTTACCCTAAAATTAGTATTTTCAGTGACAGTCTTTCGGGCCTGCAAGTCATTGCCCGACACAGGAGCAGACATCCACAAATTCTTCATATAAAAGTAAAAATTTTAAATCTAGTATCTCCCTGGCACACGTTTCAGCCCACAAGGGTATCGGAGGCAACGAATTAGCAGAATCCCTTGCAAAAAACGCCATAGAGAATAATGTCATTTCTCACTCTTTACCATCCCCTCCCTCCTTTCTTAAGTACAATGTAAAACAAGGCCCGTTAGCTCAGTTGGTTACAACGTTGTGCTAATAATATTTGTTGGCAATATCTTCTAAATAAGTATTGATGTTGGCTTTTGAATAACTGTTGGCGTTATCTTCTGAATATGTATTGTTGATGGCTTCAGAATATTTGTTGACTATTTCTTCTGTATACAGTCGGCTGCAAAATTATTCGAGCACTAGCAATAATCCTTGCCAAAAGAAAGTACACTTAATACAGCTTTGTTAAATAAATCCTTGTCGAGTCATGTTCTTAATCAGTCTAAGAACATGATTCGACAAGGATTTACTTAGCAAAACAGTCTTAAGTGTACTTTTTAAATATAGGAATTATTGACTAGTGCTCGAATAATTTTGCAGCCGACTGTATGTATTGAGGTTGGATTATGAATATCTAATTGCTATATCTTCTGGATATAAACAACAAATATTCGAAATTTGAAATTTGCCACCAAAATAGCTCTATCATTTCTCGCAAGATGTTTACTTACGCAATTGCAAAACCCATTTTAATTAATTTCCAAAATGACAACAAAAATATAAAAAACCCAGAGGTCCCTATGATAAAGTTATACCAAAGTAATTTTAAGAACTGAGCATAACAACCGATGTTAGGGAATGAAATGCAGTTACTGCATGCCTTTATATGGAAGAATAGATTAAAATACGTTCTGTCGTATTAAATTTAATTCCATTTACAAAAAATGTAAAAAGACTTTTTTTTTCTTTTCTTTTTTTTTTTTTTTTTTAGGACTGAGGACTGACTATTAGTCATTGATTTTTGCGTTGTCGTTTTCGATAGTTGGACATTTATCGAAACCTAAAATTTAGCGAAAATATAATTGAATAATTTGAAAGCGATGTAATAATTTGAAGGAAAAAAAACTAATAGCCCTCCGTCCTAAACTAAATTCTGCTTTTGCCAGAATTTCATCAAAATCTTTTTTTTTTTTCCTTTTTTTTTTAAGAAAAAGAAAAGAAAATTAATAATAATCAGTATCGTTACAAACGATATAGAAAAAGTTTTTTTTTTTTTTTTTTTTTTTTTTTTTTTTAATATATGTATAATTTTCAATTAAGAAATATAAAGTGCGCGAGCAATATGAAATAAAAGTAAGTACTTACAACAATGAATTTAATGATTTAATTTTAGTTGAAAGAAATAGTTTGTCCGTTCGGTGCAACTTGCACATTAGTCCCGTGAGGTACAACTTTCACATTAGTCCCGTCAGGTACAACTTGCACATTAGTCTCCTTTAAATATAGCGACCAGCGAAGCTGGCAAAGCATTCGTTGATTCACTACCTTAATTGATTTCACATTCCGACATTTTAATTATTTTACTGTCAATCAATTAACAAGTAATTGATTACAAATAAATTGAATTACTTTTTTTTTCTTTCTTTCTTAGAACAGAGGTTTACAAATTCGCTTTTCACCTTTTGATTAAAATTGTTTTTTTTTTTTTTTTTTTTAAATAATAGTATAAATTTCTGAGTGGGGTAACTAAAATAATTTTAGCATAGGAATAAATGAAAATTGTTTCAAATAGAACTTTTTAAGGCACTTTTACATTGTATACAAGGCATATATATCAGTTACATTTCTTTCTTCAAAATAAACTGGTTAATGGGAAATGCTGGGTTCGATCCCAGATCACGATCGGCAATTTAACAGTTCCGAGTTTTCCGTTTTTTTTTTTTTTTTTTTCTTTAACTCGAGTAAATATGGACATGGTTTCGTTAAAAAGGTGTTGGTGTTGATGTTTGGGATTAAGGCCGATTGACTACACTTGCGTCCTAGACCTGAGGCGGAGTGCCTTCCCTGGAAGACTTTCTAAGGGATCGTAGCCCGTATTCACGCAAGTTTCGGAGAAACCACGGAAAACTCCGAACGGCTAGACTGACGAGCGCTACCTGGGATCAAACCCGGCACCGCACGTTTCCTTAAAAAGACTATTACGGAGGCAATGCACCTAGGCTTAATTACAGTCAATTAGCTTTAACTTCTACATAACTACCTCCAAATAAAACATAATTAGCAGGGGGTGGGGTATAAATATTTTATATAATGTATATATTAAAACTGCCTTAATTATTTTCTAATGAATTATTTTCCTTAATAGTTTATTGCGTTTCTATATTTTGCATATTTCTAAAGCATTCATTAAAGTTTTTACATCAAGGAATAAAATTCTTTAAAATAAAATATAGAAGTATTTGTAAACAGGAAAATATATATAAGAACTAGCTGAAATTTATCCATAACATCGAAAATTATGTTAAATAAAATTAGGAAAAGTAAGAAAATAAAGTGTAAGTATATTGGAAAATATTATATATTTATATATATATTCCTGCGTGAGTTTTATGAGAACCCATTAAGTCTAATATAATTCATTTATATTTAAATTTTGTCATTCCCAACTTTGTTTAAAAAATTAATGTTGCTATCGAGAGTCATCAATAGATGGCGCGAGGGTCAGCCGTGATGGCAGCCTCAGTCAAGATTGTTCTAAAACTTTTTTCGTAATGAGTCATTTGAACTATCATTTACGCTTCCATATAAAAGAAAAGCCATACGTGTGTGAAGTGTGTTCTAAAAGATTTTCTGAAAAGAGTAATCTGTACAATCATCTACGCGTCCATACAAAAGAAAAGCCATACGTGTTTGAAATATGTTCTAAAAGATTTTCCGAAAAGGGAAATCTAAATATTCACCAACGCATTTTTACAGAAGAAAAGCCATACGTGTGTGAAGTATGTTCTAAAGGATTTTCTGTAAAGAGTAATCTGAACAATCATCTACGCATCCATACAAAAGAAATGCCATACGTGTGTGAAATATGTTCTAAAGGATTTTCTCAAAAGGGGAGCCTAAATATTCACCAACGCTTCCATACAAAAGAAAAGCCATACGTGTGTGAAGTATGTTCTAAAGGATTTTCTGTAATGAGTAATCTGAACAATCATCTACGCATCCATACAAAAGAAAAGCCATACGTGTGTGAAATATGTTCTAAAGGATTTTCTCAAAAGGGGAGCCTAAATATTCACCAACGCTTCCATACAAAAGAAAAGCCATACGTGTGTGAAGTATGTTCTAAAGGATTTTCTGTAATGAGTAATCTGAACAATTATCTACGCATCCATACGGAAGAAAAGCCATAGGTGTGTGAAGTATGTTCTAAAGGATTTTCCCAAACTGGAAATCTAAATACTCACCAACGCATTCATACAGAAAATAAGCCATAAGTGTGTGAAGTATGTTTTAATAGATTTTGCGTAAAAAGTCATTTGAACAATCATCTACGCATCCATACAGGAGAAAACCATAAGTGTTTAAAGTAAATTCTCAACAGCTGAGATTTTTTTTTTTTTTTTTTTATGCTTGAAATGGGAATTTGGAATCAATTGTGGAATCACGAATATTTTTTATTTTGCTCTAATTTACTGCTACAAAAAAAATAATATATATGAATCAGTAGGATAAATTATTTTTTAAGGAATTTATATAGACATTGACAACCTCTCATCGTGTAAAACTCTGAACTTAATTTGAATACCTAGAAATTCATCATAGCATCGCATTTCTATGTAGAATAAACAGAGAATCATACGAATAGAGATATATTACGCTTCACGGAAAAATGGGTAACGGAAAGATGGGTAACGGAAAAATGGGTAAGCGGAAAAATGGGTAAGCGGAAAAAAGGGTAAGCGGAAAAATGGGTAATGGAAAAATGGGTAACGGAAGAATGGGTAAATTGCTACTTGCGAATCGTACACTGAAATTGCCCCAAATTATGCCATAGAGTTAAACTATGTTTCGAGAGCATTTCATCTTTGTTAGTGATTATTTATTTCATCGTCAGTTAGAAATTTATTCTTTTAAGAGGGCTGAATATAAAAAATCTTTCACAGGACCTTTTTCAGTTAAAAAAATAAATAAATAAGCTTTTATTTATTACTTTATTCACATATTTACTATTTATTGTATTTTAATTATTTTTTAAAAGATATCATAATCTTAAAATAATAATTATAATAATAATTAAAAAAAAAGAAGAAGAAGAAGACAAGAAATAATGGAGACTATTTTTATTTTTCGGACAGAGATAAATTGAAGAGCTTTGTTTGAGTTAAAAGTGATGGCAGGTGTTTGACAGGAATTCTTTTTCTTAGAAGCGTTCTCTAGTTTTTATTATGCTTGGGGAAGTCATTGAGTTACGCTCCCCTGTAGCATGTGTCTGCATGTGTGGAAAATCCTGTTTTAAGAAATACTAGAGGTTTATTCGACTTCAGGTTTCGTGGAAAATGGACAATGAACAGGGGAAGGAATAGAATTTAGGTAAAAATGGCAACGGAAATAATGGCAACGGAAATAATGGCACCGGAAAAAATGGCAACGGAAATAATGGCAACCGGAAATAATGGCAACAGGAAAAATGGCAACGGAAATAATGGCAACGATAAATATATAAAAAAGGGTAACAAAATAAAGTAAAACGAAAAAGGCTAATTTGAGAATTTTTACTAGCGAATTATATGCTAAAATATCTCAAGTGTAAAATATATTTCATCTTTGGTACTGATAACATTTTTCGCCGTCAGATTAAGTGTGTGTATATATATATATATATATATATATATATATATATTTTTTTTTTTTTTTTCCCAAGGAGCTCTGAATATTAGAATCATTCATTTCCCAACATTTTTCAGTCTTAAAGAAGGAATTTTAGCCTTTATTAATATATTTATTCACGTGTTCAATTTTTATATCAATGTTAATTATTAAAAAAAAAAAAAAAAGAAAAGAAAAAGAATAAAAGAAAATAAAGAACATTAAAAAAATTAATGGTTAAATAAAAAATAAATAAATAAAGAGTTGAGGATGGGAGGAGATTGGAGACTAATTTTACTTTTTGTGCACGGATAAACAGAAATGCTTTCTTTGTGTAGACAATGAGGGAATTAGGAAGGAAATGTTTTTCCTAGAAGCGTTCTCCAGTTTTTTCTTTCATCAGGTAATGTCATGGAGTTACCCTCACCTATTCCAACCTCTGCTTTTGTATTCTCACTTCACAGTTTACAATCATAATCTATACAATGGTCCTTCCCTTTATAGTCCTACTCTTTGAACATTGAATAGATAAGAAATATTTTAAAAGGCGAGAATTTGTGATATTTCCTTCTTTTCAGATACAGAAAACTCCCTTTACCTTCTTTCCTTTCTAGAAGAATCTTGTTGTCGTATAAAAAGATGTAAAGAAATGAAGACAAAAGTATATTATGCAATATACACCTCTTTGAAAGGTTTGATATAAAATATTAAAAAGGCATACAATCGACATTTTAATACACAATTTTGATTCGTGCAAATTTAGTCTAGACAAGTGATTTTTTACGTAATATTATTACATAAAATAACAATTAAGAATAATATTTTAAAAATTTTAACGTTTTTAAAGGTAGATTCAGTTTGTTATTTAATAGTAGTATTTAATAAAGCGTTATGAATTTACATTTTTCTAATATAATAATTAAATTTTAATATTTATTATGATTGCTTACGTTAAGTACAATAATAATAATAATAATAATCTGGTGTGTCACTCACTCGACTTTCTCTTACCCTGAAATTTAATACTATAAATACAGGTTGCAGATTAAAAGGTAAGATAACGAGTACTGTTATGTAAACCTGTGTTAAACAATTCAAATTAGGCTTCGGAAGAGTTTTATATGATAATTAGTTCAGTGTGAGGGAGGCTATCACCCCCCTCAACCCCCGGTTTCATTAATGCACCTACATTTATATAGAATTGAATTCGGTTATTAAAAAATAATTCTGTTTTTAAAAAATAATTTATTAAAATTATTATTTTAAAAAATTATCTTTTATGATAATGCAGGCGATTTCCATATTAGAGAAGTAGTGTAACACTAAATATATATAGATAAAAAAAAAAAAAGAATTGAATTTATTCTCAATATTACATATTTTTCTTTTCTTTTTTTTTTTTTTTTTTTTGTTAAAAATGAAAAAAAGGTCGATAACTTTATTTTAAATTATCGCAGATCGATGGTTCAACCATTCGTTTTAAAGGTATTGGCGAGCTCTTTGGAAAGATACTCATCATGAAAATTTACTCCCCTCGCGGGGGACTTCCCCCCTAGGGGGGAGGCGAGGATCCCACATTCACAATTTTTTTTTCCCAGTTGACTATCTCTATTACAAAAAATATATATTCGTTTCATTTGATTTAGTGCAGTCTATAGATGTTAAACTCTACTTACCTGCAATTTCCCCCATAGACGTAATGTATTTGAATACTTTTGAGTGTCCCTGTACACGAACCATTTGCTTCATCTCAACGAAAAGCTTACTGTAGCATCCCTATATGATACACATTTAGAATACCGAGTTTGGAATTTCTGCTACTATATGTTCTTGAGATATGCTGATAACAGACACACAGACCATTCGCTAAAAACATGATTTTCGTATTCAGGGGACCTTAAAAAATGTAAAAATAACAAAAACTCACGTTAAAAAATTTGACCCTAAAACAATTCCTTCTCGACCCTATGGGTAAGCAAAAGTAATAAGTGATGATTACATTGAAGATAGGCTTTAATTACAAAATATCTTTTATAATCAATCATCTGAAGCATCACAAATTAAGTTATGGCATTTTTTTATTATTATTTATTCAATAGAAAGTATTGGATTCGAAAAAATTTTCAACTTCCGGTTTTCGATGGATTTACATGTTTTGAAAACTTCAAAAAACGATTTCACCATTTTTAGAAAATATATGTGGTTCTGGGATCCCGAAAAAAAGTCACCGGAAAAAAGGACACCGGTAAAAAGGGCACTTTTTCACTTCGCAAATCGCAAATAATAAATATCAAATAAGGAATTCACAGAATGACTTTCAAATTACATTTTTAGAATTTCATTTGATTTGGTACACCATTCATTTATTTTATATCTGAGAAAAGGGGGGGGGGGGAGCTAGCAGCAAATGGAAAGAAAACAATTGTTTTTATACCACCTTCTTACTGATTTTAATGAAACTTTGTATAAGCACGTACAATTTGTGACTATCACAATGAATGTACATATTATATACCTGGGGGGGGGTTGCAGATGGAAGTAAAATACATTATTCTTTAAACTGCCCTATTATCGATTAAAGAAAAAAAAAAAAAAAAAAAAAAAACCTTTGTGTATATACAACGTACTGTTTAAGAAAAATTACAGTGAGTATTACACATGTCTGAAGTTTTCACAGAACAAGATGTTACGAATGCATTTACAAATACATAAATAAATAAATAAAATAAAATAAAGTAAAATAAGTAAAAATACAATGCACATATTAATTTTGGGTAATATTTCGAATAAGTAGTCATATAACTTAAGAAAGGAAAGTAAAAAAACTAAACGTATATAAAATTTTACTTCATTCCTCTAAGGCTCTAGCCCATCAGCGGCCGACCGGTTCTGCACTCAAAAATGGTAGGTGGGAGATGCCGGATTCGGTCCCAGGTCGCGCGCAACGATCTAGCCGTTCGGAGTTTTCTATGGTTTCCTCCGAAACAAGCGTAAATACGGGTTAGGACCCCTTAGCAAGACCCCCATGGAGGGCATTCTCCCCATAGGCGTAGTACACTTGCCGAGTTAATCGGCCTTAAAAATCCTACAACAACAATCTCTAAAGCTCTCTATATATTTTTAATCGCATTAAAATAAAAATTGCAATTTCTCAGTCTGTCTCTCTAAAGAACAATCAAAATTAGGATAGAGAAAGATAAAAAGATTTGATTTAAAAAAAAAAAAAAAATGCGAAATGAATTAATAATGGAATTAGAACGAGTGAATAATTTTGCCAAATTATAATACCATTACAATAATTTTAAAAATAAAATTTTAGTTAATTGTAGTTATAAAAAATTAAATTAGAGTAACTGAAGTTTTCACAGAACAAAATGTTACCAGTGCATTTACAAATACATAAATAAATAAATAAATAAAATAAAATAAAAATACAGTGTTTACATACATATTAATTTTGGGTAATATTTCAAATAAGTAGTCATATAATTTAAGAAAGAAAAGTAAATAACTAAAAATAATGCAATTGTATTAAATTTTGGGGGCAAGCAATCAACACGATCAGATTTTGTAAAAAAAAAAAGGTTAAAGTGTAAATTGCACTTGTTATTGAAAGATTATAAAAGAAATATTAGCCAATTACAAATATCAAAATTTTAATTAATAAAATTCCCAAATATATTATTATTCTAAAAATAAATAAATCCTTAATTCATTAAAACAATTCTGTAATAAAATAAAATTAGAACAAGAATATATTTGTGTTAAACCTCCAATACGTAAGTATAATTTTACTTCCTTCCTCTAAGGCTCTAACCCACCAGCGGCCGGCCGGTTCTGCACTCAAAGCTGGTAGGTGGGAGGTGCCGGGTTCGATCCCAGGTCGCGCTCATCGATCTAGCCGTTCGGAGTTTTCCATGGTTTCCTCCGAAACACGCGTAAATACGGGCTAGGACCCCTTAGCAAGACCCCCATGGAGGGCATTCTCCCCATAGGCGTAGGACACTTGCGGAGTCAATCGGCCTTAAAAATCCTACAACAACAACCTCTAAAGCTCTCTATATATTTTAATCGCATTAAAATAAAAATTGCAATTTCTCTGTCTGTCTCTCTTAAGAACAATCAAAATTAGGATAGAGAAAGATAAAAATTTTTACCATTTTAACAAATTTAAGTTAATATAACTATTCCGATAAATTTTAAATATCGAACTTATCTAAGTTCGCTAGTTACCTAATCGGCTTTGTGGAGTTTTGTAATGAATTATTCAACTGTTTAGCTTCCGTTCTCATTCTTTTCAATATTATCATTAAAAATTATATATATATATTGTTCGTGTGAAGGGGGAGGGAGGGTTTTTTTTTTTTTTTTTTTTTGTACCTAAATTGCAGAGTTATTTATTTTATTTCTAAAACAGTTGTTTTGCATATTTTATAAGATCAATACTGCTCAAGTAAAAATAGATATATGTAATGTTTAATTCCGTACTTAAAGTAATTTTAATAATTAAAAGATTTTTTACGTGCAATTATTTAACAATTCATTTAAAAAACAGCAAATTATCAGCTTAATCTTTATCTGTAATCAACGTATGTAGCCGGGAATACTTGAAAAAACGCTGTCAAACTTCTTTCTGCATTACCATTCTAGAAAATACCACCCTTTCTTTTATGCTACAGGGGAGCGTAACTCAATGACTTCCCCAAGCATGATAGAAACTAGAGAACGCTTCTAAGAAAAAGAATTCCTGTCAAACACCTGCCATCACTTTTAACTCAAACAAAGCTCTTCAATTTATCTCTGTCCGAAAAATAAAAATAGTCTCCATTATTTCTTGTCTTCTTCTTCTTCTTTTTTTTTTTTTTTTTTTAATTATTATTATAATTATTATTTTAACATTATGATATCTTTTAAAAAATAATTAAAATACCATAAATAGTAAATATGTGAATAAAGTAATAAATAAAAGCTTATTTATTTATTTTTTTAACTGAAAAAGGTCCTGTGAAAGATTTTTTATATTTAGCCCTCTTAAAAGAATAAATTTCTAACTGACGATGAAATAAATAATAACTAACAAAGATGAAATGCTTTCGAAACATAGTTTAACTCTATGGCATAATATGGGGCAATTTCAGTGTACGATTCGCAAGTAGCAATTCGCAATTTACCCATTCTTCCGTTACCCATTTTTCCATTACCCATTTTTCCGCTTACCCTTTTTTCCGTTACCCTTTTTTCCGCTTACCCATTTTTCCATTACCCTTTTTTCCGCTTACCCATTTTTCCGTTACCCATCTTTCCGTTACCCATTTTTCCCTTACCCATTTTTCCGCCTCCCATATATTACATTAGAGATACAAAAAAAAATCTTCCGATGATGAGAACGCACAGTTTTTTTTTTTTTTTTCAGATTTTTCATTATTTGAAAAAAATTATGATTTCCGCATCTTTTAAATGCAAAAGCTGATTTTTGTTCAAAGTTTTAGATATGACATAATTTTGTATATTGAATTAGCTCAAGATTGACCCAATCGAAAATTTTTAAACATTTTTATCCGTATTTTGAATTTCAGATTTTAAAGAATTTCGTGATTTTTACGCGCTATGTAAGAAAAGTGTGTAAATGCTAGTTAAAATTTTTATTTATTTTTTTAATCTGGTAATTTTTTCTTCATTTATATTTGAAATACAAAACTTCTTTTTTTTTAATACAGCTTCAAGTAATCAATTTTCAGCTTTACGTTGTACTTGATCGCCTGCCATCTTATAAAATTTCTTTTATTTCTGGTGACTGAGGTGATGAGATTACAGAAGTAAAAGACTTTAATTTAAATTAGATTCTTGTGTAGCTTAATTTCCCATTACTATTCTGACCGGAAATTCTATTACATTGTTTTCATTGATTTTGCTTATATATTTCTCTGTTATAGTGTGTGCATGATATTTACAATTTCTTTATTAAATAAATAAAGTCCTGTTCCTTTAAAATGTGTATGATATAGTCACTCTTAAAACTTAGAAAGTTGTTTAAACAGGTAATGAAATGCAACTTTTGGTACTCTCTGAAGTCAACATTTTCAGTCAATTATTCCTCTTGAGTGCTTTGCTGCACTTTAATAAAATAACTGTATTTTTTACAACAGAATGTGCTGGCACCCAGTTTGCCAGCACATTCTGCTGTTAAATAAGATAAGTTTACAGCGGAAATATGTGTAATGAGAGGCTATTTTGCAAATGTTTCTGTTGTAAGTTATTTCATTTTAACAGAAGAATGTGATGGCACCCATAAGGTAGTTTACAGCGGAAATATCTGTAAAGAGAGACTATTTTACAGATATTTCTGTTGTAAGTTATTTCATTTTAACAGAAGAATGTGCTGGTACCCATTTTGTCAGCACATTCGGCTGTTAAATAAGGTAGTTTACAACGGAAATATCTGTAAAGAGAGACTATTTTACAGATATTTCTGTTGTAAGTTATTTCATTTTAACAGAAGAATGTGCTGGTACCCATTTTGTCAGCACATTCGGCTGTTAAATAAGGTAGTTTACAGCGGAAATATCTGTAAAGAGAGACTATTTTACAGATATTTCTGTTATAAGTTATTTCATTTTAACAGAAGAATGTGCTGGCACCCATTATGCTGTAAAAACTACCGTTATTTTTTTACCGTGTGGGGTAAAAAATAAATATTCAGAGGTTATATAGCATGAAATGTGCTTGGAGGTAAACAAAAAATGGTTATTTTATTGTTTGCAGTTAATTTTAACTCCTAAAAGCTGAAATATTTATAATAAATTGCTAAGCCTAACTCATACCCATTTTCCCCTACCGTAAAAAAATATTCTTTATAAAACAAATATTATATATATTTCTTATTTGTTTTGTAAAAATCTGTACTTCAATAATTCTATGTAAATGATGGATAAATTCTGTTAATAAACTATGTGAACTTTTAGTTTTTAAAAGGTTTTTTTAGGCTTATAAATGACAACCAAGCATTCTTAAAAGAAATAGAATGTCATATGTGTTGCTAAATTTAAAATAGAAACTTTTTTCGGGAAATAAATGTTGGAAACAAATGGGCTAAAATATTTTATGTAACTAACATTAATTCATTACACCATAACATACAATGCATCAACAGAATTTTAAAAATCCTCATTTTATCCCACCAGACCCTCCCATTTTGAAGAATTTCGAAAAACACAGTCATTTGCAAAAGTTTAAGACCAGTAGCCGATTTTCATTATTTTAACGCATTGCATCATTTTCGCAGATTATTGCGTCATCTCAAGCACTGATTGCATCAGAAGCATTCTACTGCTATAAATAAAGGTGCCCGGCACGTTTATCGCCGGTTGTTTATTAGATTTTGTCGTAGACAGTGCCGTTGTGTAATTATTGTAATGAGTGAAAAATCTTCACTTACTGTAACAAAAAGGTCAGAAATATTGACCCTGCATAAAATTGGATTTTCTGAACGTCAAATAAGTTCGAGGGTAAATGTGAGCAAGACAGCTGTGCATCAAGCTATTAATAAATTTAAAATTTCGGTAAAATTTGTGGACCTTAAGAGTCGTTTCTTTTTCATACTTGGAGTAAGTCGAGGTTACCTCAGGCCCACCTTATCCATTGGGCTAATTGGGCTGCAGCCCAAGGGCGCCACATGTTTAAGGGCGTCTTTCATATATATATATGCATAAAGGTGACATTTTTCTGGTCTAACTCAAAATTAATAGATCAACCTTTTTTTAATTTTCTATATTAAAATTATTTCAAGTATACTTAAATTGTATTCAACGTTTAAACAAGCAAACAGACTAGCCTATTTCCACAAACAATTTCAAATTTTGTGATATGAGTCGCACTTTTAATAAAATCTAACTCTTTCTCATCCTTTTTTTTTTTTTTTTTTTTTTTTGGGGGGGGGGGGAATGGAAGGTAAGAGGTTCTAAAGGCCGATTGTTTACGCTAATACGTAGACCTGGCTTCCATCGGTGGTGTTTTTATAGAATCTTAGCCCGATTTCACGCGAGATTTAAAGAAACTCAACAAAAATTCTGAATAGTTATTCCGACGAAAGAGATCAAAATCGAATCCTCCGGCACGGCGGCACCCCCTAATCTACAACTGCTAATAGCAGAACCTTTTGGTCATTGGTGTGGCCGGAAAACAAAACTCTCGCAAAGTTCAAACAACAGTCTCTCTAGGAGATTTCCATAGAACAGACTAGTCACTAGTTTTTAATTTAAACAGGGGCTAATGACCTCTAGCGAATAGAAAGATAAAAATTGAATGAATTGCCATAATTAATCAGAATTCAACCCAGAATGAGTCTTTAATTATTTGAAATTTTTTTATTATTTGTTAATTGTATATATTAATGAATTACATGGAATTAACTGAATAGTGCTTTTCATTTTAAGTTTGGGAATTGAATCAGCTTCTTAACAGTAAGAAATATGTCTCAAGACAAATATGCTAAATAATGGAGTGATTTCCAACCACAAATTGAAGAAAACCACAAATACTTTTGATTATACTGTATCATAAAAAGCTACAAATGACTTGTAACTTTAACATATGATTTCACTTACTATGTAATTTTTTTTTTGTGTGTGTGTGTGTATATGTCGCACATTTAGATGGATTTATTTATTTATTTTTAAACAAAAATTTATATATATATTTTTTTTTGGCATACTGTTTGCTTAGTAAAACCTCTCTAAGTTGGACACCTACGGTTCCAAGAAAAAGTGTCCAACTTAGAGAGGTGTCCAACTTACAGGGGTTAGACATAATGTTAATGGATACATTCCGTTCCGAGAAAAAGCGTCCAACTTGAGAGGTTTCACTGTATCAAGAATGGATTTCAATAAAATTTTACAAAAGTTGAATAAAGATTCACTAAAAATTGTGAAATATTATTCAGAACCATAAATTTCTCACATATAATTTGTAGTAAATACTTTTTGAGCATTTGTATTAAATATTTTTTAATGTGCTTGGACTTATAACTCTAACAAAATTTTACTTCTATACTAAGATTTGTGAGTGCATAAAGGGTTTTTCGCAAAAAAGAATTTTGCAATAAGTAACTGGATAGCTAAATTAAATATGTAGCCTGGAAAGAACACCATATGAAATTTCACTTCTGGAAAACATCTAAAATCTTGTTCATTCCTTTATCGATAATTTTCTTAATTTTTACTCTATTCAAATGAAATTTTGACTTATCTCTCGTGTATGCATATTTAAAAAAAAAATATTTATTATAAATGCTCATACCTCAGCGAAAATTACATGCGTGAATCGTGTGGTTACCACAAAAAAAAAAAAAAAAAAACCATACAAATATTGTAAATATATTAAGTGAAATCATGTGTTATAGTTACAAGTAATTTGTAAATTTTTATAATACAGAAGGATCGAAAGTATTTCTGATTTTCTTCAATTTGCGGTTGGTCTCCTAACTGCAGTTGTGTTTAAACTGATAGAAGAAAAAATATCCAGTAATTTGACCACCCACTCTATATTCAAATAATATTTTGTTCTGAATTTCGATTGAAAAAAAGAAAAAAAAAATCAAACATTCTAGCAATGAATGGTATGGTACGTTGTAGTGTTTAAATTTGATTGACTGCACGTAGGTTCTAGGTCTGGGTGGAATTTCCTATGTGGGGGGATATTTTGAGAGGTTCAACTGTATTTAGGCGAGTTTAGATGAAAATAACGAAATGCTCCAAACGGCTAGGTCGACGAGGGCCATCTGGGATCAAACCCGGCATTTCTAGTCAGCCAGCTTTTGGCAATGGAACAAGACAGGTAAAAATGGATTGATAAAGTGATAAACTGAATTGTTACAATGGAAGAAATATGTAAATAATTTTACAAGAAAGTTATTTTGATTATTAAAAGTATTTTTATATATTATTTTTTTTTTATTTTACTTGCACATTTATGCAAGATATACTGAAGAACAATTTTACAAATTAAATTTCTAAGAATTTTCATTTGTCATTTCAAATGAAAAAATTATTATATTTAATCAAAAATTAACATTTTAATAAATATCTTAATTTGAGATTTAAATAGCTATTAAATTTTAATTAGATTAGTTTTTATTATATTAAAAAACTGAATTGCATTTAAAAATTGATCTAAACTTAAAATTAGGATACTTTTGGTAAAGGTAGAGGGCGCCCGAATGTATTAAGACGGCCCTGGGTTACCTTGCAGGTTTATGGGATGATAAACCAAAATCTTTGGCCAAACGTCTTGAAATAGTACTTAAACAGACGTTGGTGCCTTTTGCAGCCAGAGAATGTCTAATCGTATTGCAGGAGGTTTTTGGATCTCGTACGACCATCCTTATCACATGATCATCACGTGCACTCGTTTTTCTAGGGCGACCGCTTCTCTTAAGTCCACAAATTTTCCCGAAATTTTAAATTTATTAATAGCTTGTTACGAAGCTGTCTTGCTCACATTTACCTTCTAACTTATTTGACGTTCAGAAAATCCAATTTTATGCAGGGTCAATATTTCTGACCTTTTTATAACAGTAAATGAAGATTTTTTACTCATTACAATAATTACACAACGGCACTGTCTACGACAAAATCCAATAAACAACCGGCGATAAACGTGCCGGGCACCTTTATTTATAGCAGTAGAATGCGTCTGATGCAATCAGTGCATAAGATGACGCAATAATCTGCGCAAATGATGCAATGCGTTAAAATAATGAAAATCGGCTACTTGGTCATAAACTTTTGCAAATGACTGTTATGTACACGCACAGACTTTAAAGACGAACAAGCAGATATATACATAGACAGGCAATCAGACAAACAGAAAGATAGACAAATAGAATAATTCAAATTATAAACTCTCAGAAACATTGTCAGAAAATGTTAAAAATGCTTAATGGGAACGGAAATGCAATTTGAGCAATTTCCTATAATAGACCTTAATGCAACTGAATATTTATGAGTGTTCCTGTAAATCTTAATGCTAATCCCAGTATATTCTGCAGAAAAGATTTTTTTTTTTTTTTTTTTTTTTTTTTTTAGTATGAAGAATAAATGTCAATTTCATTATAATTTGTGCAAAATAAAATTATTAAAATATGGTTTGTAGAATGCAACGCTTTGGAGTTCTTTCGAGAGTCCATGTATACAAACAATTGGTGGTTCTTACCCTAATTTCAATAGTGAACATCTCATAGTGAATCTGAATAACATATGTCAGTTTCAAGAAGTTCCATGAATATTTCTGGGATTTAGAGTGCGGACATGCGGACGGACAGTCAAACTGATTTTTTCTTTTTAACAATTTCTAACAAAGTTGTAAAGATTTTATGATTTCGGTTTGTCTGTCTGTTCGCGCTTTAGCTCTCGCAAATATTCAGGAAATTCATTGAAACTGATATACGATATTCAAGTTCACTATAGAATGTTCCCCATTGAAAATGTGGTAAATACCACCATTGGAGGGACACGAGAAAGAATTCGAAGACATTGTGTTCCAGTAGAGGAATTTTTATAAACCATATTTTAATACCTTTGTTTTGCTCAAATCATAATGAAATCGACATTTATTATTCACATGAACAATAAAAAATATATATATTTCCTATAGAATGTTATGATTAGCATTAAGATTTACAGGGAATACAAAAGAGCTGTAAAAATTGGAAATTGCTGCGATTGTATTTTTGTTTTTATTAAGCATTTTTATCGCTTTCTTATAAAGTTTAGGAGAGATAGTGATTTGAATTAGCCTGTCTGTCTTTCTGTTTGACTGGCTGTCTCTCCGTCCATCACCTCCAGCATTCGTAAATATTTTGAAAATTTCATCAAAATGATACATGCTATTGAAATTCACTATGGCATGTCTCCTATTTAAAACTGTATAAATAGCACAATTGATTTGCGCAAAAGAATGTCAATGCATTGTGTTTTATGAGATGCATTTTCATAAATCACATTTAAATATTTAAAATATTTCAAAATCATTACGTCTCGTAGTTAAACTAAATATTAATCATATTAAAAACTGAAACAGACAATATACACTAAAAATATATAATTTAAAACATTAAAAACACAAAACATAAATTTAAACGTTTCGAACCTTTTACAAGTTCCTCATCAGTAAAAACATCAGATGTAAATGCTGAGAACAACAACAAACTTTCATTAAGAGAGTACAACTGAATGCGTTGTATTCTCTTATTGAAAGTCTCTTGTTCTTCTCAACATTTACATTTGATGTTTTTACTGATGAGGAGCCTGTAAAAGGTTCGAAACTTTTAAATTTATGTTTTGTGTTTTTAATGCTTTAAATTATATATTTTTAGTGTATGTCTGTCTCAGTTTTTAATGTGATTAAAACACATTTAAATAACCTTGTACAGCACAAATCATAACGAATGTGATATTTATTATTCACATGCTAAAAAAAATGTTTTCTATACAATATGGTATGTTTAGCATTAAAATTTACAGGGCTACGCTGAAATATTCAAATACATTAAGAACTACAATTAGAAATTGCTGAAATTGCATTTCCATTTGTGTTGAGAGTTTTAAACACTTTCCAGCAATATTTAAGCGTAATTATGAATTCAGTTAGTCTATCTGTCTGTGTTTCTGTCCTGTTTGTCTGTTATGTCATCATATAGGCAAAGTACATTGAGAGTTAAAAGATTCAACTGGCACATACAGTTGGAAAGTGTTAATAATGTATACAAACAGCATGGTTTTTCGTTCTTGTTCAGTATCTTAATTGAATAATGTTTTGAAAGTTTTTACATTAAAACATTTACCGCTCATTTTAAAGTTTCATGAATTGCTGTACCAAATATCCTTTTAATATTAAAGTACTGCTTTCTTCATAGCGTGATACGACCTGATAATTGATTTTCTATAATCAAAATACAGGAGAATTCGTGTGATATATGGTATATATAATAATAATTTTCTATGAAAGCTTGAAAATTTAATGTTCTGGCCAGAATCCTACTGGACAGAGCAACATCATGTTATATATAAAGTCTTAAAAAAGTATAGTGTTGTATACGTATTTAATATTATATACATGTTTTATACTAATACAGTTTTGAGGACTTAATTTAAAATTATAATTCAATCAAGAGGACTAAATTGCGATCTCTCTCTCACTAACAAGGAAACATTCAAAAGGTGTCATCTTCAAAAAGTATTGAAAAAAATATATGTGATTCTACTCTTCATAAAACACCAGAAAATGAAAAAATTATCGGTTGAAATTAATTACAGCGACCACAAAAAATTATCAAAATTAAACATATTTGGCGATTTAGCGCTGTTAGGCTATACGTTTGCTAGCACCGAGATTGCCGTGTACGAACAGAACCGTGTTTTGCTTTTCCGCCAGGTACTCAAAATCAATCGTCTAGCAGTGTGAAATCGCCAAATATGCTTAATTCTGATAAATTTTTGTGGTCACTGTAATTAATTTCAGCCGATAATTTTTTCATTTTCTGGTGTTTTATGAAGAGTAGAATCAAATATATTTTTTTTCAATACTTTTTGAAGATGACACCTTTTGAATGTTTCCTTGTAAGTAAAACAAATAAAATAAATAAATAAATAAAACATGTTTATTATTATCTATATATCAATTTGAAACATGTTTTTGTCTGTCTCCACTATATTGAGAGAACTACTTGGTGTAAAAATTTGGTTGAGGTGTCTAAAAAAAGGTCTTGGTCTGTAGATGTTGTAGTGTTGAAATCCATCACCGACAAATGATTTGTTTGAATCAATTCATCTTGTTGTTGCTTGGAGTGTTGTGCCGCTAAACAAAAATTTACAAGTCTTGAAAATTTAACACATTTTATTATATTTGTTAAAAGGACTCACATCATTGATCAATACAGGTTCATATTTAAAAATATTGTTCAGGAATCAAACTCCAGATAAATTCCGAGGAACAAGGGAGAGAGAGAGGGCAGCGAAAAAACTTACGTCTTTACTAAAAAGTGAAAAAAACAAAAACTGAGGGTCTGCTCTTTTCGATCGCACGGGAGAGCCATCTGGAAGGGGAGTCATATGACTGCATTATCATTATTTTCGCCAAAATGAAAGCCAACTTCAGTTCTTTGTTTTAGATATTATACTAATGTTAATTTTTGAATTTGTAATGACGGTTTATAATTGTATTAACCTTTTAATCGCCAATTTTTATGCCAAGCGACCTTTCGACTAGAGAAAATGACCGTTATGAACTGAAATCATTAATATTGGGTAATTTAAAATAAATTATATCCGGTGTTGCAATAATATAAATTCTGACAATGAGTTTTCTTTTTTTTTTTTTATGACTATTTGAGAACACTTTTTTATATAATTACGTTTAATGTCAGAATTTCCGTTAGATATTATTTCTTTTATTTTCTTTTTAATCCCATAAAATAAAGTACTTTTCTATTTAAAAAGATAAACATTTATTTATGATTTAGATATAAAAGATATACAATTTAGATTTCTGAATGATGTGTGTTATTGTTTTACGTTAATAAATAGTGTAGGTCGTATGTATAATTAAAATTGTGTAATTTTTAATGACATTTAAAAATAATTCTTTTTTTTAAATGCTTAAGAACAAATTACGTAAATATAATATTTCACTTAAAAATTTAATCATTCATTTATCATTAGATTTTATTTTATTTAAAAATTCAATTAAAATTTAACCAAATATATGTGAACACCTTCACATATTTCTCCCGGCGACCCAGAAAATAAAAAAAAATCTCTCTCACTCCCTAGTATGTCACATAATCACAATGAAAAACAAATAATACAAGAAACCTGCATAAGTCCAAAAAAAAATGTATATCAATGCAATATTCAATTGTAAATATACGTATGCACATTATAAATTTGTTTCATCATGAAACATATTGGCATATGACGAATTTGCATCATTCTAAATATCATTGTGGGCACCACATTTGAAGAGTTCTGTTTTCTTTTAGAGTCTGGATCCAGATTTAATCGTCAAGAAAGCTTTCAAAATAATACTGTTCATTTTTATTTTTTTATAAAAAATTTTCTTTTCAATGTTCTTATATGTGTATAGAAATATGATGTTATACTTTAAAGTTATTTCATATTACACTGTAAACAATACTGAATGTGCATATAATACTGCAACATATCAAATAACATCAATGTTAAACATAGAAAAAAAAACAACACATGAGTACAAGTAAATTAAAAAAAATGAACATAAAATGAGAGGGAAAAAAAATAATATATAAATGTATATACAAATAATAGAAAATATCACAAAAGTGAGAAAAAAAATTTGTTCGTGCAATTCCACACAGGAGAGATTCAAAAACGACGCCCATTGGACAGTCAAAAAAAAAAAATATCCCCTTAATCTTGTATGTAGCAACAAGTATATCGACTTTGGCTTATGGCCATTGTCCTAGCGGGATAGGGCTTGTAGAAAGACCTGACCTGTTAGGGACAGGCCTCCGTCCCCCATCAAAGTCAAAGACTTCTGTAGGGACACCTCGCAAAACTGGGTATATATATATCAATTGAATTGTATTAAACAATTTTCAAAAGAAGTGTGGGGGGGTCTCATCACAATGAAATGCTACTCTCCCGGGTAAATTTTGAACGAGTTAGCATTATCATAGAGGGTAAAATTAAAAAATGAAAAAAAAAATATATTTAATTAAAATTCTTAGTACTAACAAAATTTAGTGTGATGAGATAAAGACCACCAAAACAACTCACCAAACCCAATGAAGCATTTAAAAATAATATAGCATAATAACAATAATAATAAGGTAATTGCCACATATTCGAATTTTGAGATTTTAACTTTAAGTCATTGCACTATTGAAAAGTTTTGTGTATAGTATGTCAATAAACAGTATTGTAATTATCTGTTAAACTTATGATATATTAATATCTATCAAAATGTAAATATTGTTACACAAGATTTTTTTTTTTTTTTTTTAAACTGAATTATAATAAATTTTATTAAATTTGTTGTTAAGAAAACTGTAATAATAATAACTAGAAAAGAGAAAAAAAATTATGTAATATTTCACATAGTGTTGTGTCATCCATTGTAATTAAAAAAAGAAAGAGAAAAAAAAATGCAGAGTATATTGGTCCAGCCAATTGCCTGCATACAATGAATGACATAACAAAAAAATAAATAAACATAAAAAGAAACCTATGCATCAGGATCCTTTCATATAATGCACAAGCCCTTGCAAAACACTACATAATATGATATTAAAATTTAATTCCTGTTTCTTAAATTATAATTGTGGCTTTGTCTTGAATTATAATTAACATTTCTATTATGACTTGCTTCATCAAGTAAGTGGCTGTATCTAGGTGGTGCAAGAACAAGTCTGTCAATATGGACTCTAAATGACAATCTATCAGGCGCTTGTAGTCTTTTAATTGTAAATGAAACCGGTGAGTGTTTTTGTAGAATAATAAAAGGTCCTGTATACTTTGGTTTAAACTTATCAACGGATTTTAAATAAACAATGTCATGTACAGCAACAGGTCTTAATTTAGCATGTCTGTGAAAGTGTTGATATCTCTTATTTTGATTATCTTTTATGTTAGAGTAAGCTTTAAGGTAAATTTTATTTAAATCTTCTAATAATTTATGTGTATCAACATTTTTGTCGAGAAAAGGTTGATTCATCTGTTGCTCAAAAGTGTCAAAAATTAATGAAATTTCTCTTCCAAAATGTAATAAGTTAGGTGAGTACAAAGTAGATGAATGTTTAGAGCCATTATACAATGATTTATGTATAAACAAAGAGTTTTCAAATGTATGGCCTTCAGACATTAAAATGTTTACTGAATATTTAATGGATTTATTAATCCTTTCGGACAAAGCGTTTGATTGTGGATGTGCTACAGAAGAATGTGTAATTTTTATACCAAGAGTATCATTAAAAGTGTTGTAAACATTGGATGTAAATTGAGGACCAAGATCCGAGAGGATAACTGAAGGTCTACCAAAGGTGGTAATATAACTAAACAAACATTTAACTATTTTTTCTGCTGATGTATCCTTTAATGGATAAAGTTCCATATGGCGTGAGAAAATGTCCAACACTGTGAGTACTGAGTGACCATTATTAAATGGTCCTACTAAATCAACACTGATGGTATGTCCAGGATGTGTGGGTGTGTATGTAGGTTGCAATGGAGCTGGAAGAGTGTTATGATGTTTAGCCTGTAGGCATCGTGTACATGAAGCGACAAAGTTTAATGTATCTGTGTAGATTCCTTTCCAAAAGTATTTGTTTGATAGGAAATTATATGTTTTATTTAATCCAAAATGAGATAAATGTGAAATTGTTAATGTCTTAGCTTTTAGTGAATTAGGAACAATAATAAGATATGAGAATGTTGAGCTATTGGGACATTGCTTTTTATACATCAGTACCTTTGTGTCTGGATGAATAAAATAGTTTGGGTATTTTCTTGAAAAACCTTTCTTTAGAATTTCTGTGTAAATTTTTGACAATACAGGATCCTTTATTTGTTCATTTACAAAAGTATTATTAGAGATTTCTAAAAGTGGGTCTTTATTGTTCGAATCTCCAGAAATTAAGCAATTAGTGTATTGTTGTTTGATTTTGTTACAATTGTTATCATTAAAATGATTAACAACATTACTATTATCATGTACTACAGGTAGAGGTTGTTTTTCAAAAATTAATTCAGGATTAGAGTTCAAATCTTGTTGATTGTGAGTGAAGTCACATCTCGAAAAATAGTCTGCTAAAATATTTGATGAACCAGGGATGTGTTCAAAATCAAACGAATATTCTGAAATTTCCATTAACCATTTTGTGGTAAGGTCTGTAGGATTAGTTGTTTTTTTTGTATCTTTTTAATGGAGCACTGTCAGATAAAATTGTGAATTTTCTGTTGTATAAATAGTATTTAAATGCAATTATTGATTTGTAGATAGCCATTAATTCCAGTTTTAGTGCAGGGTAGCGTTTTTCAGATGGCTTCAATGATTTAGAAAAGAAGGCTATTGGAAGTAATTTATTATCATGTTTCTGCATTAGTACCCCAGCAATGGAAATATTTGAAGCATCTGTATTAAGGTAGAAATCTCTATCCCAATCCGGTAGTCTGACCACTGGTGATTCAAAGAAAATTTTTTGAATTTTGTGAAAAATCTGTTGATGTTCAGTAGTCCAATGAAATTTTGATTTTGGTTTAGTCAGATCAATTAAAGGTTGTATTAGTTTAGAAAAGTTGGGTACAAGGGATTTATAAAATGTTACAACACCAATAAATTTTTCTAATTGCCTTTTAGTTGACGGTGTAGGAAAAGAATTAATTTTGACAATATTTGATTGTATCGGGGAAATACAATGATTTTGAATATGAAATCCAAGATAATTTACATCAGTTTTGTGAAAAGTACACTTGTTAGGTGCAAGAGTTAAGTTGTACTTTATCAAAATTTGTAAGATTCTACTTAATTTAGTGCATGTTTCCTCAAAGCTATTCGAGCCAAAAATGAGGTCATCTTGATAGGCATGTATTCCCTCTAAATCAATTTCATCAATAATTGTGTCCATTAAAGCTTGATATTGAGAAGCAGCATTTTTCAATCCAAAGCATAGTCTTTTGTATTTAAAACTACCAAACATAGAAGTAAATGTTAATTTATCTTGTAAATCTTCAGGAAGTGCAATCTGGTGGTAAGCCTGTTGAAAATCTAAACATGTGAAGTACTTGTAGGCTGATAAGTCAGCAATAATTGTTTGTATTTTGGGTAAAGGGTATGAAGATCCTTGAATTATTGAATTAAGCATTCTAAGGTCCATTGCAATTCTATATTTTTGTTTACCTTCTGCGTCAAGTTTTTTTTTAACTAAAAGAATGGGGCAAGCCCATTCTGAACAATTTCTTTCAATAATTCCAGCTTCTACAAGTTGATTTATTTGACTTTTAGCTTCTTGTTGTAATGAATGTGGTATTGGAAAAGGTAATGTTTTAATTGGGAATTCAGTGATGAATTTTAAATTTGGTATAACTTTGTCTGTATGCCCTAAAGTTTTCATAGATTTAGAAAAGGCTGCAAAATTTGTTAACAAAATATTCTTTAATTTCTTTTCTTGGTCTCCTTGGAGATGTTCGACATCAAAATCCAAAGGAGAGAGTTCCTTTCTTCTTAAATTTAATATTTCATCAGAAGCTTGAATGTAATTCAAAATTTGTGTAGTTGAATCAGTAACAATTTTATTGTTGTTATCAATTTCTGTTTCCTGTGGAATAATTTCATCAATTTCTGTTAGGGTGCCCATTTTTGTACCTTTATTTATGTGTATACTTTCTTTAGTTAGATTTTTAACATAAATTTGAAATTGGCCTTTATTACAATTATTATCATTATCAAGCATTTTTGAAGTACTACTATTTATTACCGAATCTAGACACAATATATTTGCATTATTTTCTGTATTTTCAAACAAATAGTCCCTGTCAGACAAAAAAATTGTATTCACATCTATAAATGTTTCCTCTTCAGGTTCTAAAAATATTTTCTGAGAAGCCCTAACTGTCATTTGTTTACATTTTTGGGAAAGATTTTGATTTTTTTTCTGAGTTTCAGTATTTTTCGCAACACTACAATTGTTTAAGTTTTCATCTTCTACAAGTGTATTTGCAATGGGAATGCTTATATCTTTAAGTTTGATATTGTTTTTATACAAGTCTATTATTACATTATTTTGTTGAATAAAGTCCCATCCAAGTATGGCCTGAAACGTTGATTCATTAGGAATGTCAACTATAAAAAACTTCTGTGAGAAAAATGTGTTATTTATTTTGAAAGAAGTTTGAATACATGAAGAGAATTGTATGTTCGAATTTACAGTCTTAATCGTTACTGGTGAAGACAAGTGTTTATAAGTTAATTTCTCTTTTAAAGATTTAAAAGTGCTTTCAGAAAGCAATGATATCGAACTCCCTGTATCGATTAAACCGGTGATAGCATTTTTAGCTAAGTTAATTTCAATTAACGGTAGTGTAGGTGAAATTTTATTTACATTAAAAATATATTCATTTTGAATTTCTGTAGTTTGTGTGTATTTGTTATCAGCAATATTTATTTTATTCACAGTTTGTGAGGCAATTGAATTTACTTTTCTTGTACTAGATAGTTTCATAGTGTCACTTAGATTTGACAAATAAAAATTAGGATTAGGTGCTGATGTTGTCTGGTGTAGTTGAGATGCAAGGCCATCAGCTATTCTACATCTCGATTGTAGTTTAAATGCCTATTGTCATTTCTCTTGAAAAATCTTCCTCTCGAAAAATTATTGTTTTGGGTTTGGCTTCTTTGCCATTTATAACATTTATTAGCTACATGGCCTTTACGGTTGCAAAGCTGACAAGCAACACTATGAAAACCCTGTTGTTGTGATCCCCTAGCCTTGTGTGTTTTAAAATTTTTTTTATAATCATTGTGTCGACTTCGTGCAACATGAGCATTTTGTGAATCTGACAAACTGTTTACTTCCTCTTTTTTTTCTTTTTGTCCAAACGACAAAGCATCTACTTTTTCCGTTAGTTCAATTAATTTTTCCGATAAAGTGTTGACAAATACACTATCATTTTGTTTGAGGAGAATACTTTCATTCATGTTAATCTCTTGTAATTTTTGAGCGCGATTTACAGCTAATTTATAATCCGAAATTCCTTCTTCCATTATTTTTATACGTATGTTAGATGGAATGGAGGAGATAAACCTTGTAAATTTAATATTATCAAGTGCGCTAGTGTCCGTGATCTTTTCGTAAATAATGTTTGCGAGAATGTTCAATCTGTGTGCGAAATTTTTTATGGATTCTTGAGGGAGCAAATTCAGGTTGTTAAATTCTACAAGTGCTTGAGTGGAACTCATGGGAGTAAAAAAGGTTTTAAATTCTTCCTTAAGGAAGTCTAAATCATTTGATTTATACAACTGGGGGGATTGTGTTAAATATTTTAATGCCGCCCCAGACAATTTTCCTTTCATGACTGCCACTGCTTCTTCAGCTGACAGCCTATTTATTCTAGCATATGTAGACACCTGATCGAAAAAAAAATCAACTAAAGATGGTTCCCCATCAAAATTCATTAAGGGCCC